>CAVNZK010000039.1:0-600000 GCA_963693345.1 Pieris melete | reverse complement strand
GAATATTAAACGCGACATCCTATATACAATCTCCTCATACAATCGCTTCCCCAGCATTCGTAAGTAGTACTTCAGAATTTGTAGATTTTCAATGAGAATTTGTGTAGTTTTGTGTTAAAAAGTTTTATATATACAACACAACTGAGCAGGGTTCGTCTAGCGATCGTTAAGCCTGACTGGAGATTCACAATAAACACTTATGCGGTGAAGAAACATGACGTGACCGGCATGTCTTAGACATAAAACCGATGTGTCGCAGAAGGCTAATCACCTACTTGTCTATAAAAAATAACCAGATGCCATCCGAGGAACTAACAGATCCTACAGGAAAAGCTATGGTAATATGATATGACTATTCATTAATTCGTCGTGATTAATTAAATTGTGTACATTACGCTTATCCGGAGAGTAAATTGTATTTTAATGACCCCTATCTAATATCCAAGACAACGGTAAACATAAATTATGTCTCGTTTCCCTTTCCCACTTAAAGATTAGTTAGGTATTAAAACTTGATAAATTATTTCTCAAGTTAATGGGTTTTTTTAATAAAACACCAATTTTATAAAAGCCTAACCTAATCCGCATAGTTAAGCGAATAAATATCAGGGAAATAAGTATTTTTAAATAGGAAATTACTAGTAATAACGAAAATTTGTAGTGGGTTGTGTCATATTTCATTATTTTTTTATTTATTTGTAAGATTTTTGTTCAGCGTAATTGTCATGTATTTTAGAATAGATGTAACGTATACTATAGAAAGTGCAATATCCATGTCATTATGTTTTACACTAGTGCATCCGACGGAGCGAAGTCCTACAAATTCTTCCATTTTGTCTCTATTCCTCGTGACAATTTCCCAATTCTGCCTGGTGGGCGTCCTCTCATTTTTCTTCCCACTGGCCCATTCCAAGTAAGGGTCTTCTTGATCACAAATGCGGACAATTTGACCGGCCCATTGCCACTTTAACTCTATGGTATATGTTACGACGTCTTTTATGTTTGTATGGCTTCGTATAACACGTTATTAACTTTGTCCTTAAGTTTCAATCGAAGAATCGAACGCTCCATAGCCTTATTTGACTGCATTTTACCCAGACTTAAATCTAAATTACTGCAAAAATTTGCCTGCAGAAAATTATTAACTATGGCGGCGGATGAATTCAAAAACGAGTTTAAGCTCCGTACAGTATATTTTTCTCCTTAATTCGTTATAATTAGTCTACCTAGAGATATAAGGTGTCATGCATAGCTATTGTAAACAAGGTTGACATGTTAACAAAAGCTTATAGAATGTGTAATGTGTATGTACTTGACTTTAGGATAACTAACGATTAAATTTAATACTTGCTTCCGCCCGCAGCTTCACCTGCCCGGACTTCGGGATTCTATGGCATTTTTTGCAACATCTACAACAATTATTTTAATAACTCACATTTTCCGTCGTTGTGGATTTTATCGGCGGCTATTTTCGATTGAAATACACAGATATACCTTATATGCGTACACACACATATTGTGTATTTGTACATCGCAGAGTGGTAATTGACACGTAAAACTTGACGTTTGTTTACATGTTTAAAAACACGATACGTCATAGAGACTGGTGCGACGCCATTTTGTCTAAAGAAGCGTTTTGGCGGGTGTCTTGAAATTTTGAATATAAAATTTTTAAAGCCAATACTTATATTTTAAATTAAATAACGATTTGTATAGATTCTACAGTCACAAAGATATAATTTGAAATGTTATCCTGTATAAAACTCTTTAAAATAGAGAAGAAAATATTATAAATCGCGTCGACACGTCCACCGGTGTTAATAGTTGCATATGGGATCTACGTGAAATCCAGACCACACAGATTATGCTTACATACTGTGTTTGTTCAGTTAAATTTAATAAAGATGTCGCGAATAGGAAAATATCGCCGTATCAACCTATCATGCAGACATTGTTGACTTTCAAAATGTAAATGAATCTTTTGATAATCAATATTTGATGATCCTTAGAATATTAATATATGTGAGTTGTTAATTGTTAAAGATTATCTCTTACTCTAAAATTATTGCAAATTGGGTTGGCACGGCGAAGTTTTTATAAAAATAAAAATTGTGTTTATTCTTTAAAAACAATTCATGATAAGGTGTAAGATTTGGAAACCCTTTTAAGTAAAAATACCTGTCCCTGACACAGCTATTCTATAACAAACTTAATAGTTAATTTATTTGCTAATAATTACATTGACATTGACATTATGAAAACGTTTAAAACAAAGCGGTATTTGTACTCAAACTACTCTTACTGATAAGGAGTTTTGATAAACATAAACGGGAATTGTTCCATTACTGACCCGGCGAACTTCGTACCGCCTAACAATCAATGAAAATCTGTAGATAAACTACACTTCATTTATGATTAAATTGAAGTAATAAATGCAAAACAAATATTAAGTTCACTACTTTATTAAGATAATAATGATATATGACAATCTTATTTCATTACTGACATAATTTTACATTTCACATTTTAAATACGACATTATCTGAATATTGTGGAAGTATGTTGACGATTCGAAACCTTTATTTAAATACGTTATTTGATACGTTAGTTGAGGGACGAGTTTATCGTATTGTTGGGATGAACATTAAATGTTACGACAAAAAACCCATGAACATTTTGTATTATTTTTAACAGTTACTCTGGTATTCAGAGACAAATACAAGATATAAAAAACCAGGAAAATCAGTCCACCCGTTCTCGAGGGTTCGAACATGAATTTATTAAATATATTAAGATGACGGGCTGTGCGTTGATGGAATTAATATCACTGACCAATAAACAAGAAGATTAAGAATCAGAATTATAACAACAACTACTGTTTAAATGTATGTAGTGTTTTATTTATTATCATTTAAAAACAATATTAACTAATAATAAGTAGCCTTATATGCTTGACACGCCGTCGACTTTTTGGGTCTAAGGGAAGCCGGTTTCCTGACGATGCTTCAACGTTCGAGCGTGTTTAATGCGCAAATAGAAACAAAATTCCATTGCACAGCCGGGGATCGAACCTATGACTTACAACCTTATACTTTGAAAGGATTGAGGCTGCTGTATTCAACAATTCACTCGTGTCTGGAAATCTATCAAATTAAATTATCTCAACGAAATGTATAGTTTTTATATACTTCATTTTGCGGTGATATAAAATATCCTTACATTCAACGTTAGCTTTGTAAGTTCTGCACAGTATGTAAGACATTGGCTGAACTCCAAATTAGTGGTAATCCAATCTTAACAGGCCATAACTCTCTTTTGCACCACCCACAATGCATGCTTTCAGGCTATGCAAATTATATATCTTAAATATTTTACTAAATACGCTTACTTATTATGCTTATTTAAAGGCGCGTTTTATTATAACCTGATAAAGCATCCCTACAACCGGACCAGGTGTCATGGCCTCAGCTTGCATCGCTTTAACTATTGGAAAAACTCAGTTTGAAAAAAACACGAAAGACTTACAATTCAAAGTATATTTTCAGTATATGTCCAAACATTGCTCCTTGGCCGCAGCGAATAGATCTTATATCAAGACTGAAATGTCTCATGAAAAATCCTAACCTTTATTTGACCTCTTTCGATTACAAAAACTGTTTTTAAAGGTGGAGGCGAGTATAATCAATGGTAAATTTGATCTGTTTGAGTCTCGTAGATTTTTTGGTGTTAAGTCTGTATGCAGATCAAGCCCCTTAGGCGCTAATTTTATTACAATTAGGGAGAATAAGACAATGCTAGAAAACCAGTATGCTCAGGAATAAGGGGATAAAAAGAGTGCAGTGGTTCTGTTATTTTAACCTAAGTAGTTTGCATACCATTTCCATTACCCTCTTGTGTTGTATTCTGTGAATCCATTCCTCTAATCTACTTCTGTTAAGCAAAAACATACGCCATAATATGTCAATTAGCATGCGAATTGAAGTTAGAAGTTCCGCGAAGTTAGCTAATTTAGATTTATGCAAGCTGTTAACGGTTTTATATGATGAAATATTTTGCATTTCAAAGTTCTATTTTTAAAATGGTATAATTTAATTGACACAGCCCACGCCCAACTTTAATGCCCATTCGTTTTTTGGTATCCTAAAGTATCAACGAGTTTTGGGTTAACTAAAAATTACTTATAATTTTTCATAGTTCCTGGGTAATTTATAATAAAGACTGTATATTCATTTCAACTTGTAGACTGATGGACAAAGACCTCGTTCCTACACGACCAGTTCCCCGCACTTTGTAACCTGCAACAAGTGATCTGTCCATACTGTCGGACAGATTCGCAATATTAGACTAGGTCTTTTTAATTTTATAATAATCTATTTATTTATTTTATTTCACACCTGTTGCAAGGGCAATCAGATTGTGATGTTATACAAGGATATTCTATGGCTAGCCATGCGTCATGCTCGTGAACGGGTGCTGCTTGTGGTGACTGGTCGTACTTGAATTCGTGTATGCGGTGAAGTTGGTTATTTCGACTATGTGTTAGCGTGTTGTTCCCACGAGAATGTGAGTTCCTATTTCATCATGCCTCCTCCTCCATGCTGACAGCTCCTTACAAACGTTGTGTAAACAAAAATGCCGATTAAAAAAGAGTAGCGGAGAGTTTATTGCCAGTTCTTCTCTCCCGTTCTACGCCCTTGATTTGAGTACTGGCAGTAAATGTAAAATTAGAAGCATTAATATGTATTTCTTTACTGACGAGTCATAAGTGTTCATTATGTTACCTACCTATATGATTAAATGATTTTTTACTTTACTTACTTTATGTGTGAAAATGACATGAGAACTTAAGAAGGGGCGGCGCAAACCAGATCGATGCAACTTCCTCACAATCGAGTAGCCCGCAATATCGCAGCACACAACTCACGCGGGGATTCTCTGTATTGATGAAGTCGTGGGGTTCGCCAAGCATCCGCGAATATACACAGTAAATACATAATTATGTAGGAATAAATAAAAACGTAATAATAGCAAATAATTACCACAGCATGGTATGTTGAAAATGTCCACCGAGTAATTTTTTCATTCCAGTTTTATTGTAAATAATATATACAAAGGTACATTTACTCCCTCGTGTTTCCATTGCCAAAAAAAAATAAACACAAAATTTAATTAGTTAGGAGAAACAGGATAAAGCAACGATCAACATTAAACCGTTTTTCCTTGTCGCTTCTAAGAAGCTTGCTTACTTTCACTCTACAAGATACAGAGATGTTCTGAAGATATCATTTCACGCCTTATTGGATCTTATTGGATATTTTATTGGTCTAATAATTTTTGTTTTAGGATTTCTTTATCTGTTGCCTATGCGTTATGTATGCTACAATGCTTACCTTCACCTTGTGAGGAAGTATTAATTGCGCATAAAGAAAATTCTATAGGTGCATACTGGCATGGTGCTGCAGTTTGGGATGTTTGCACGCACCCAAACTGGTATTACAGCACCTAAGAAACAAAAGCATTCTCAGAGTAATTACTGCCTTGAGGAAGTTTTATTTGATAACATTTCAAACGTAACAACTGTAACTGTTTGAGTAAATGAAAACATTTTGTGGACTAACAGTCTCTAGACTACTTTTACGATAATTAGTTATTATCTAAATAGAGGAGCACTGGAGCGTTGCGCTTCTTCTCTTCTTCTCAAGCTTCTTGCCGAATGTCTATCTCATTTAGCCTTATCACTTACAGCTTACTAAAATTACATTTTTTCATGGTTACTTTTACGTACGTTAATTTTGGAGATAAGAATGTGAAAATGTGTTTGATGTGGCTGAATAAGTGGCTTTCTTTCTTTTTCTTCTTTCTAGTTTAAACAGCTAATAGGTCCAACGCAGGAAAGGGTTATGAGTATTTTATCATATTATCATCCACGATTTATAGTCCCGATTAAAAAATGAGGTATCTAGTATACCTGACCTATGGGGCCGTTCAAGGTACGTAAGCACTATAGGGTGGAGGGGGTCTTTGATTTTCGTATTTGGTGATTACGTCAACAGTAATTATTGACTTTTTTACATACCCACACATGGTCTATGCTTGAAAACGAAATGCATTTTCGAGGATTCCTATAAAAATTAATACGTTTATGTACTTATTTTTGAGAGTTTTGCTTACTTTTGCTGACAAGAGGAGGGGGGGGGAATAAATTGCAATAAATCTACAGACGTTATTGCATAGGTCAGGTCAACTGAAGCTATGCAATAACATCTGCGCATAGTCAAAGCTGATGCAGGATGCTCGGTGGGATTTGCTCTTTGGGGAGTGCTTCCTGTTCAAATAACGTAGCGGTCTCTTATAGTTTGTCCTTCATAGAGGACATATTGCGACAGCTGTAGCCTACTAAGGTCGAATTTATATGGTCACGTGCATGAGCAAATCATTCTGAGCTATTATCAATTTGTCTAGCGGCAAATACGAGACGGCGTCAATAAAGGCAAACCCAACAATTTCAAATTCCTCGGTCTAATACAAACTATTTACGTAACTCAGTCATGTTTCGTGTACCTTCAGATTATAACACGAATTACCAGCAAATACATATATTTAATGTAACAAAAAAAATTTCTTAACAATATATACATATATAAAGAAGATATAACTCTGTGATCCTTTATTAGATATTATGGCTTTGTTATTCCTCTTATATATTAATGTTCAAATAACTTTATTTCACATTACAAAAAAATATTTATTACTTACATGAGAAATTTAATATAGATACACGTTGTCATCAGCTAGCAAGCTAGCTATTATAATGATCTTATAATCATCTTATAATTTATTAGATAATATATTTTATTAATATTCTTTTTGTATATGGCAATGATTGTTTACTGTGTTTTAAATATGTGCATTCCGTTTTTAGCTTTTGGGTATAACGTATTTGTTTAGATATTGTACCAATAAGTGGCTGTAGGAATACTGATGAGTAATTAGATAAATAAATAAATATGATGTAACCACAAATATTATAACTATTTCATTAGAGCTCTCGATCATTGAGAGAGTCTATAGGCGGCGGTATCACTTAACATCAGGTGAGCCTCCTGCCCGTTTGCCCCCTGTTCTATAAAAAAAAACATTAATATGTCTGAGGAATCTACATTTCCACTTCCAGTTATTCGGTTATTATTCAATAAACGAATTCAATATATATCAATTATTCTCTCTAAGCATTATTTAGCAGGTATGCGGCCAGTATATGTAAACTAAATATACAGAACTGGTAGATCCTTGTGTTCTCCCCCACAATCGTGTAGGTTTATACATTCAAGAAACTTCGAGTAATCGCCATATAAGCGCATTGAAATATTAGTTCTATAGTTATTGACATACGGCTCAAACTCCTTTTTTTGGACTACTCACATACGATGATTTGTGGCTTTCCTTCGAGAATAACGTAGTAAGTGCTTGATCATTTTTGAGCAATTGAGGTGTTATACAGTTATTGGTAGGGAGTATATTGGCGTGTGAAAGTAGGTACTACAACAAAGGAAACACTTGTAGAGTCAGCAAATATAATTTTGGAGCGTTTTGTGAGTAATCGTCAAAGCGAAACATGATAACGAAAAAAAATTGTTTGAAAAAATAAATAGGGTTAATTTTTCACATATCGTAAGGACTTGGCTTATATAATATATCAAAATTTATAAAACAAATGTAAAACGTCTGGTCTGGGTAACTCTAAGGTTTGATTCCGGGCAAAAACTCTTGATGGAATACCAAAAAGCGTCTTTAAATTGCGCACCGTACAAAAAACATTAAATGAAATGATGAAATTCTTTAAAAAAATTTAATCCACCACAGTTTATGTCATATAAAAACTTTAAACATTATTATAACGTTTTTTTAATAAAGAGCTCTAAATATCTCAAGGTCTAGATTATACGGATATTATAAACAATTTTGTATAACTATCGGTTTCCTGGGACCTTCAAAGAATTAGCTATCACATCCATAAAGGCCGGCAAATTTGTAAACCTATGAATCTACACGCAGAAGTGACTAATATAATCATGTTGATTTGTCTGATATTTTGCCCCCTGCCCCCATCACATAAAAGCAAATAATAGTATACATCGTATTACCACACGGTTCTTATAACATTGTATAACAATGGAATTTAATGGAACAAATATTTCGAAATAGTTCGAGTAATTTCAATGTAATTTTTATTTATTATGTTTTTATGATTAACTTTCAGATGCTGTTGATATTTATGATATTATTTATTAAATATGACCGTTTATACCTTGGTTCCCTGATAAGCCGCCAAGGAAGCGAAAACCAAATCGGAAGAAGAACCCAGATGACCTAAAACACAATGACAAAACTGTTGTGTTTATGAAAGGAACAGAGAATTTCCTAATCTCCTAAAACAAATAAGGTTTGTTTTTTGGACGGTTGAAACCAGTCTAAACCGTCTTCCTCTACGGTTGAGACGCTGGTTTTCCGATTTTCCTTTAGAGCGCTGAATCCTGGATAATACGAAAAAAAAACTCCGTACTAAGACGGTTACAGATAAAATAATCGTCTTTCGACACTTTGTTACCAACGCGTCCTGAGTTGTTTTGGACATGCAGAGATCCAGAAAGTCTAGAATAACTCACCGTGACTGGTAGACCGTAGAATTGAGGGCACCAGACCTCGAGGCCGATCCCCTACTGGCTTGACCGATCAAGTAAAGTACAGGTCCCTTACAATACCTTACCAGGTCTTACCATTACCTAGGCGCAGAGGCTTGCCGAAAACAGGGGAGAGTTGAGGACGTTCTCTGGCGCTTGCATAACCTTCAGAAATGAAGCGTGCGACTGAAGAAAGAAAAGAAATGAGCGTTTATTTCTAGGGTTTTTTAAGATATGAGTGTTTTGGATATTTGTGCCTTACCCAGAAAACAAAATTTACTTAAAATTGACTTTTATTGATTGGTTATCGGAGAGAATTTGTCAATATCAAATCTATATAATATTATCTAAAATAATATGGTAATTCTTAATACAAATTAAAAAAAATATTAACAACCAGCGTCTGACCTACTATGCAGTTCTGCTAACGGTACTCACACAGGCGTAAACGTGTTTGTGTGAGTCTCACAGTACCAGCGCATGGGTTGACAATCTATGGTTCACGTTTAGTAATAATAATATTTATGCATATTATATAAGATTCATGACATATGAATGCAATGACTCATGAATTTGGCGAATCGTTACTTGTTACAAATTATAGGTTAATGAATAATTTTAGGCAGGCTATCATGTCATATAAACATATCAATCCGCTGCTCTCTGACCTGGTTTGTTCAATCTGAGTAAAGCTGTAAAGCTGAGTCAAGGAAGTAAAAGTAAACGAAACGACAAAAACGTAAACAAGCCAAAGCATTTTGTTATGACTCACAAAGTCAATGACCAATTTTCACTTTCACATAAATGTTGGCCGCACCTGCCAATGCACTTAACTCATTCAACGCGTAATATTCTAGAACAGGGGGCCCGAATCTATATAAACCCGCCGTCTCGCTCGCCAGCATTCAGATAATACGAAAACGCAACCACGATGTACAAACAAGCGCTGATATTCGCTGCGATCTTCACCATTTCTCACTGCGAAGAGAAGCCATACAAAACACATCATTATGTAGACCCATTCGCTCTGCTGGACCGGCATCTATCACACAGCCTCACCTACCTCTGGCCCTGGAGTCACCTGATCAGAGCGGCTGCAGCACTGGAGCTAGAGGATACGCTAGAAGATCCACAAATTATTTCCGATTCGGAACAATATCTCGTTAGACTCAGTGTTCGTACTTACAAGCCGGATGAATTGAAAATTAAAGTGAAAAACCGCTACATGATCGTCGAAGGCAAACATAAATTGAAAAATGAAGATGACAAACGATACATCGCAAACCACTTCATGCAGCGGTTCATCTTACCACCTGGCACGAGACAGGAGGAGCTAAAAGCAGTTCTAAACGAAAAAGGGATTCTTTCAATCTCCGCTCCGAAACATGAGCTACCACCGCCACCACCTGAGCGAGAGGTTCCAATCGAAGTTATTGAAAGTGAAACATCAACTGAGAAAATAGACAAGGAAACATCACCAACACCACTAGAATTAGAAGTAGAAGCAACAACGCACGTTGGTAAAATAAGAAAGAAGGAATTGAAAACAACAACCAAGATTGTCAAAGATAACGAAGTGACCAAAGGCGGGGATGGAAACGGCATCGATTATGCATTAATTGAGCCCGAGGAATGAAATTAATTAGTTTGGGTTGTGATATGAAGACTGGTGAAAAGCTTTAAGTGTGTTAAATAAATGTTATTTATTCGATGTGTTGTTTATGTTTAGTAAACTCAGCCAATTATTTTAAGAATATAAGTTATGGGCGTTATTATGCGATATTTCACTCGCGGGATTCTGATAAATAGGTCTCAATAAATTTCCTTACAATGATGAATCGAGTTAGAGATAAAAGACTATATTTATGTTTGAGGATTTCTTATATTTTATTTTTTTAAAGTGGGAAAGAAACATTACATTAAGGGCGGGACAAAAAACTTTTCCATTAAAATATTAGGAAATTAAATTAATTAAAACGTTATTACATTTTGTAATATATTTTGACAGTAACGTCGAAACGGATGTAGTAATATAATATACTGCTATAATGCGTTTTTTTATAATATTACAATTTTAAAACTAAATATTTGTCTTGAATATGAAATTAAATCTACTCTAATTTTATTAATTCAAGATAAATTATTTTGAAAATGTGATTATTAATCTGGTTTAAATCTAGTATTATATATACAGTAGTGGGTAAAATATACCGACTTCTTAAGCCTTGCTGATACTGATAATAAATATCAGTAAGACATTTTTTGAAACGGAAACAGAAATCCAGAATATATAAGATAATAACATCTATAAGAATATATAAGCCCGGGTAATTAAACATACATAACATAAATATTAATTTCCATCGTTTATATTTATATTAATGGATTCATATAAAAGCTTTCATGTTTAGTTTGTGGAGGATGTGTTTTAATATACAATATTTACAAGTAATTAATTTCCGTTTAACTGAAATCAAAAGCTGTAAGGGCAAAATTTGTTTGAATTTTATAGATTTTAACAGAATGGCTTCTTTAAAACAGACCCATAAAACAAAAAATATCTACTTATTTACAATTATTCTTATTTTTACCTTTTAATTTAATTTTATTTATTATACACCGTTACACTAGATTTACTCACACTTCTAACTTTAATATTATTATTTATTTTTTTCTACTTGGTATTATTATTATTTATTTTATTTATTAGAGGCGCAAACTAGCTGCTGTGGTCTCTGGCAGAATGACCAGCGCTGTGGAACTTTTTGCTCCTCAGCATAATGCTGAGCCAGGGCCAATTACAACCACAGTACACACACATTGCACACTGGAAGCGAACCGAATGGCAAAAGGGAATTTTTTAATTTTAATTTTTAATTTTTATTGTTTTTGATGTCTTATTTTATTTTATTTTTTCTTTAAGTATTGTTATTTTGTGTGTTTATGTGTGTGTGTTTTCGTTTGTGTTAAATGTTATGTCTATTGTCTATGTCTTTAAATGTTTCAATAAAAAACTTGCTTTCACAGACCTATTCAGCTCGTAAAAAATTGTGAAAGTTTTGTGATAAGAAACTTGCTTACTTAGATAAGGTTATTTATGTTTTAGTATAAATGGATTTTGTCATAATGCAATATTGGAAGGTCGCGACTGTCAACACTTTAGTCCCGAGTTCAAATTCCGGCATTTCACCTTTTTCTATTTCCTTGTGCATTTGAAAACTGCTTGTTATCATAATAATTATGACACCGGCAAGTCTTAGATCAACATTTTTATAGTGTGAAAATATATATGTTAATCTATTTTATATTAGTCATAATTTATTAAATTTTGGTTTCGTATGAATATTTGTATATGAAAAACCCATTTATTTTGAATATAGTACTCCATTTTCTATTTTTTGACAAATTTGACCCTAGTAAAGGTTACAGAAACTCGCTTTTACGTAACAGTTAGTTACAAAACATCCAACATGTATGTGTTTGCGAAAACTGAACTTTCACAAATAGAAACTACCGACTATCGAATTTCTATGATTTTACTAAACTTTACTCGTAATACCAAAAAACGGCTAAAATCTTTACCTAGTTTGCTAAATACAAAATAAAAATTTTATACCAAAAAATAAAACTAAAACACCAATTGAATTAGCATGTACTTACTCATGAAATTCCGTGACATAACAACATTTTTTTTTATATAAACATGTGTCTTTACTAAGACATCATGGAACATTACAATCTAGCCTAACTTTAGACTAATAAGTAATTTAAGTCTAACCTAATTTACTAATAAGGATTTTTACATAAGAAAGTGTCCAATAACACTACTTACAGTCTCTATTAAAAGGAAGACACTCTTTTCTTGTGTTCTATTTTTTTTCTTTCACTCACTGTATTTAGTACTAACGTGCACTAACACTAATTCACTAGTTCAAATGGTTTTGACATAACAACATAAATATGTTTTTATAATATCAACAAAGTTACAAATGTCGTTTCATAGAAATATTGAACTATTTATAATTAAAAAATAATAAAAAAAAGCTTGTAAAAAGTGATAACTGCCGCCCATAGGCACCTGCAACGCCGGGGGCTAGCGGGTGTGTTGCCGACATTTCTGGGAACGGTAGGTACGTTCCTTACTTGAAGGCCCCTAACTCGAATAAATTTGGGAATACTCACAACAAATAGGTGGTGCGCGGCAAAGTGATTTAAAAACCGCTGTTGTGGATCGCCAGCCATCGAGATGGAGAGGATGGAATTTTGCATTCTGCCTCGACGTCCGATTATGGATTCAGCCGCAGCGCGCGTTCTCAATCTGCCCGTTTTAAAGCGAAAGGTGTAATTTTGGATAATCATGTCAATTAATTATATATAAATAAATGATACCTAATCCAGACTACGTATATCTATTAACACAGTAACAAATTTCAAAGACAGTATCAGTGTTTTGTTCTCTTCATTACGTCTACTCGACGCTCCTCAATTTATCATTTTTAAGTTCGATTAAATTTTTACCATGAAGTAATTACTGTAAAAAAAAAAGATAGTATAAGTTGATTGATTATAAATTTCAATAAGACCGTAGTGTCGGGTAATAAAATGTAGATAAATAATGAAGTTATCAAGCAGATGGTACATCAAAGCCTTGGCGGGTAAATCACTAATATTAGCACATTACTCGCGCACTATAAAACTGTTTATGGCTGCTTCATTCTGAAATGTTTTTATTATTTCAGCTCACTGGAAACGAGCGTGGAAATGTAGAGTTTTAATTATTTCTCTTCAAAAAAGCTGAATTGTAAGAATCTTCTTCTTTTTCTTCTGAAGGTCGTGTTAGTGGCGCTGCACAACTTCCTTCTCTCTCGCCTGTATTTGGCAAGCCTCTGTGCCTGGGTGATGGTAAGACTTGTAAGGGCCTTTACTTTATAGGTTCAGCGAGTAGGGGATCGGCCTCGAGGTCTGGTACCCTCCACTCTGCAAGTCACGATGAGTTTTTCTAAACTTTCTGGATCTCTGCGTGTTACTTGTCCAATAAAACGCAGGATGCGTTGGTAACAAAGTTTCGAAAGAAGATTTCACCTGTTACCGTCTTAATATGGACACGTTTGTTTCCTAAGCTGTCCAAGGAATCCTAAGAATCCGCCACCATGCCACATTTCCAGAGCATCTATTTTTCTCCTTTAGGATGTCCGTTTTGTCTAGGATTCAGAACTGGCACCGGACCTGTGTGCCAAACAAAAATTAAATTTTAAGGACAAAATTCATGGACAACAGACAGTAAAATTCTTTGCACCTTGACGTCTGACGTCACCATACGATGACACGTTTTAAGGAACCAAGTGCCATTTTAAGCATTTTCTAACCATTACGACTTAGCAAACACACTTGTAAACGTCCTGGCATCCAGCACCGGTTAACTCTTAACTTTAAGTGACCCGTATGCTCTTGAGCCTGCTGTGCCATAAATTCTTTTAGAAAAATATAGTGCAGTAGAAGATCTGCGCCGGCCAGTCATGACTTCCGCAAAATTCTTATGTTAAGGGCCCCTGAAGAGCAATTTTGTAACTCAACGAATGGACCGAGCTCATGGCCTACTATATGTTATGTAGAGACATATTTTTTTACTTATTGTTACTTAGTAGTAACGTATAAATTATGTACAATTAATATTGTGTCATTCTTGGCCGGTTGGATCGCTTTGCTACTTTTTTAGAGCTTGTATGGTGTGCTTATAATCTTATTAAAATATGCTTGGTAATCCAGTATGGACTTTTTGTAAAAATTGGCCAATGCCTCTTAGTTGAGCCAAAAATTCGCCCTCTCGTGTACCTACTGCCTTAAAATAATAACTGTATTACTCGTAATGTGTAAGACAATAATAGAAGTCTGTCTTATGTTACAGGAAACCGATTTATTTTTTTAGGTTGTAAAAAATGTTTAGAGCAGTGTTGGCCTAGTGGCTTCAGTGTGCGACTCTTATACCTGAGGTCGTTGGTTCGATCCCCGGCTGTGCACCAATGGACTTTCTTTCTGTGTGCGCATTTAACATTTGCTCAAACGGTGAATGGAAAACATCGTGAGGAAACCGATATGTCTTAGACCCAAAAAGTCGACGGCGTGTGTCGGGCACTGGAGGCTGATCACCATCTGAGGCCAAGACCTAAATTTTAATTTATTTCTTTTTATTTAAAAAAATGCTTATTGTAAATAAATTCGTATTGTATGTAACATTTATATAAAGCAACTTTGTTGGATATTTATTTATTAAAAAAAAAACAAAACGACAGTGAAATAAAAATTGATCACCATTTCTCCTTCCACTGTAGCGTCGAAATTCATGACTGTGTATACTTAAATCAAAATTAAGAACTTGAATTAAGTACTAATTTCTTTAAATTAATCAAAATTCAAACATGGCATGATTTTTGGTTTACTATCTTAGTCTTGAAAGTGCGACAGTAGAAACCTGTTATTGACGCCCGTTCCACGTCTTGAGGCACAACCTGTGCCTTTATAAGTTGTACAAGTAGGTAAATCTTATAAAGGGTTTTTCAACAAGAACTTTGTTTTCTAAAACAAAATAAAACAAAGAATTTAGAGGAAAATGAATAAAATTTTTATTGTATTACAAAGAGAAAAGTTTGGCAATTATGAATGAAAAATGATATCTGGCAAATGTCCACCACGACCACGCTGACAGATGTTGATTCTTTCATCAAAATTTTTAATCACTTTTTGGCAAAATGGAGGGTCTATTTCGTTAATGACATCACGGATTTTGAGTTTTAAGGCTGCAATCGATTCGATTGGCTCCGTATAGACTCTGTCTTTAACATAGCCCCACAAAAATAATCCAGTGGTGTTAAATCACACGATCTGGCTGGCCACTTAACAGCTGAATTTCGCGAAATTATGCGCTCGGGAAATTTGGTTTGCAATAAATTGATCGCTTCATTGGCTGTGTGACATGTGGCACCGTCCTGTTGAAACCACATTTCAGTGATATCCATGTCATCAATAATAGGCCAAAATTTAGTGGTTAACATCTCGCGATACCGTGATCCATTGACTGTTACCGCATTTCCAGCCTCATGTTCGAAAAAAAACGGCCCAATCACGCCTCCAGACCACATAGTGCACCACACAGTAACACGTTGAGTATGCAAAGCCTTCTCAATAATTGCTTTAGGATTTTCAGAAGCCCAAATGCGACAATTTTGCTTGTTGACGTACCCTGACAAATGAAAATGGGCTTCGTCTGAAAAAATGATTTTTTCAGAAAAACCAGCAGGTTGTTCCTGAATGAACTGAGCGAATCTGCGGCGATTTGAATGGTCGATCAGCTTTAATTCCTGCACCAGTTGAATCTTGTAAGGCTTCAAAGCCAAATCCTTTCGCAAAATTCGCCATGTTGTGCTTTGGGATAACCCCAATTGTTGAGAACGTCGTGAAATTGACAAATTTTGATCTTCTTCAACACTGTGGCTCACGGTGGCGATGTTTTCTGTTGAACGACCCGGTCGAACACGTGTTGGTGTTGGCACATTTTGTACCGAGCCTGTCGACTCAAATTTCGCGACCAAATTCTTAACAGCGGTCTCAGAAGGACGATTATGCTGGCCGAAAATATCACGAATTTTACGAAATGTAACTTTAACAGAACCACCATTTTTATAGTGGATTTGAATTATTTTAATGCGATTTTCGAGCGAAATTGAATTCATTGTAATAATTGCCAAAGCACCTGCTACGAATACCGCCAAAAACTAAATGTCAAAACTATCACGTTCTCGGTGTTGCCACAATTGAAAAACAAACTTCTTGTTGAAATACCCTTTATATAAAATTCTCATGTCACAATGTTAGTTACCATACTCCTCCGAAACGGCTTGACCGATTTTTATCAAATTTTATATGCATATTCAGTAGGTGTGAGAATCGGCGACTATTTATTTTTCATACCCCTAAGCGATAAGAGTTATCCACCCCTAACATTTTATTTTTATTTTTTGGACGAAATTTTAATTTTTAATTTTTTTATAATGTGCTATTAAAAAATACTTACAATCCTAAATTTGCACCCCTCTAACCCTTATTTTTTATTTGCTAATTAAAATCTTATGACTTCAACTCTGAGGTTCATATAGAGAAAAAAGAGAAACGAAGTTCGCGGGGACAGCTAGTAATAAAATAAAAGAAGAAAAATTGTGAATACTTTTTTATTTATATTTTGCTAGGCTATTTGTCATGTTTCATTCTGGAGTTAATTAGATTGTGATTTACATAGTCTAGTGTTCTTTTTTTTTTTTTTTAGTTCTAGTAGTTTAGTTCATTACTTTTCGTTTGTTGTTTCTCCTCCTTACGCGATAGTATGTTTTATATGTGATTGCAATGTTTTGCGTAAAATAAAATTATTTTTAGTGTAAATTAAATTTTCATGTATGGGTATAATTTACAAAGAGCACAGCGCAAATTACCTGCAATAGTTTTTGTATTGAAGATTTACTATTTGTTTTAAAATTCTTCTTTGTATAGCGAATATTCAGTTAAGATTGGTTTTACATATTGTTTTTTTCATAGCTAGATATCTAACAATATACGGCGGAATTTAAAATATCACGTCATATAATAAATTCCGCCAACGACAACAAACAGTGTGGATGTGCGGTTTCCAATTTAGACTATCATCTATATAAGCCAAGGTGTTTATGTCTTTGCACTAACTCGATTATATCACAGTAACAGCTTACAATGCTGTTTATATTGGAGTGTAGGCACATGTGGTTGTGGGCCATAAGTTTCGGAGTATTTGCGATAGTATTATGACTATCAGTTCATGATATGTAATAACTTTGTTTTACTAGTATTGAGTGACACTCCTGTTTCATATCACCTATTCGCTAAAGATTAAAACTCTAGCAGGGTCCACACTATGCCGGGGTAGGCCGGGCGGGCTGACCCGGGCGGTCTAAGCCGCGTTGATGTAGACGCCCCGGACGGCTTTGCCGGGTTAGAAAATGCCGGCCCGGGCCGTGCCGATCCCAACCCGCATAAAGTAGGTACAGATCAAAGGAAGCCGAGCCGAGCCGAACAAAAATATAGAGTGGGGACGTGCCGAGCGGCCCCGAGCGGCTTAAGTTACAATTAAACTTCCGACCGAACTAGACGAATTATTTAATTTTCGATTCAGTTTGTTTAATTTAACACTAACACTTTAAGGACACTTTAAAAAAACTTCTAAAAAATACTCTTCAACTAAGTCACCAGTCCTTGGTGTTGAAACTAAATAATGTAGGTAGAAATAACGCGGTCGGCATCGTTTTCGGTGTGGACGTCGTGCCGGCCCGAACGTACCCGCCCGGCCTACCGCGGCATAGTGTGGACCCTGCTTTATAGTAATATTATTTCGGCTTCCTCTTAACTCCTTAGTTAAGAGGAAGCCGAAATAATCATCGCTACTAAGCACGTATCATTAGCAATCTGGTATATTTTACAGTATTTGAGGATATTAGGCAAAGTGTTTACATATGTCAGTTAGTGTAAGGGACCGATCACCGAGAACTGCGCATTCTGATAATCGTATAAGTTTGCTTTCTTCGTTACACACCCTCAACTATGATGTATTTTGTTAATATTTCTCGCTTCAAATAATCAGGCTACCTCGAACTCATCGAATTAACTTGTTTATAGTACTGGCTATTGCCAACACTCGTAATCAAGGAAGAGTATAAATTAGTAAAATTTTAAATATTGTTTGTAAACAATTAAATCAATCAGGTAAATCCAGCGGGAATTATCACAATATTTGATGAAACGTTAAAAATGTATTAACAATTAAGTTTTCTCTACATGGTGGGAAACAAAACAATAGAACCCGTGATTTGATTGATTGTTACTCCTCCTAGTATCCCATATCATATCACTCCAAATCCATATACCTATATATTTTGGTGTCAAAGAATATAAACATTTTTTATAAATAAATTAGTGTAGATTATTCGAGCTGCTTTTACGAAGTGGATATAGTTTAAAGTAAGTCGAAATGTCTACACACGAAACTATCGATTATCCAACAACCATGTTAAAAAACAATTTATAAGATTATTTATTTATTTATTTATTTATTATTTTTATTTTTTTTAATTTATTTTTTATTTTTTTTATTTTTTAATTTATTTTTTTATTTTTTCGCAAAATTTCCAGTGTCGCTTTGCCAGCCTTTCTATCTTCTGTCCATAGTTCAGCAAATCTCATAAGTAAAATTTTAAGGGCTTCCCCTTCAAACTTTGAGATTGCTGGCTTGGAAGAAGCTAGAAATGCTTTCTTGATTGCATGCCCAGGTCAAAATTTTCCCTTATCTCTAAATTCACAGAGGAGCTGGGATGACATACACTGCAAACTGACTTTTGACGATCTTTTGAGTTGTAGTACAGGTTCGGCGCGTGCTAGGCTTTTGGCCGTGGGTACGCATGAGGCCGGCTACTGGCTTCACGCTTACCCATCGTCAAATACAGGAACTTTTCTTGAGCCTGACACGCTTCGAATCGCAACCTGTCTACGGCTTGGGGTTCCTGTCTGCGCTCCTCATATATGTCCCTGTGGCAGTGATGTCGACAAGTTAGGACATCACGGCCTGTCATGCCAAAAAAGTGCAGGCCGCTTCTCGAGACATGCCGCAACGATATCATACGCCGTTCCCTTGCCACCGTCAACGTGCCAAGTCTACTTGAGCCGAGTGGTATTGCAAGGGACGATGGCAAGAGACCGGACGGTATGAGTTTGATTCCATGGAAGATGGGTCGGGTACTGGTATGGGATGCAACCTGTTCAGACACGCTGGCCCCTTCCCATCTACATGGAACCAACTACAGAGCTGGTGCGGCTTGTGAAGCGGCTGAAAAAAATAAAGCATGCAAATACAGGGGTCTGGGCTCAGAATATGATTTTGTCCCATTCGGTGTCGAGACCCTTGGTCCGTGGGGTCCTAGCGCTTTAAGGCTTTTTAAAGAAATTTCAAAAAGGTTAGTCGACATCACAGGAGACCGAAGATCTGGCAGCTACCTCGGACAAAGAATTAGTCTAGCAATTCAAAGGGGGAACGCTGCCAGTATCTTCGGAACCTTGCCTAAAGGGACTCCTTTTAATGATATATTTTAGTTTATGTTAAGTTTAGTTATTTATTTCAATGTATATTATTTTATTATTAGTTTTATGTGTCTATAGTTACTACCAAAGTGTTACTTTAGATTTAGATGTGTTGTTGTTGAAGAAAAACAAAATATAAGGTATTGTTACTTTAAAGCTATTTATAAGTGTAGTAAAAAGTAAAGGACTCGTATTGGCTTCAAGTGTGATGATTGTTTACATTTTGTTTACGCTTATAATATATGTAACTTAATTAACATTAGGTTACATAAGTCATAGTTGTTACGGTGTTTTGCATGGTCAAGCATGCGATTCTCCAACCTTAGGTCCTGCATTCAAACCCCGATTATTGCTATTAACACTTGCTCGATCGATGAAGGAAACATAGTGAGAAGGGCCATGTTGACCTGCTTGCTTATAAAGACTTATAGTATCCCTGTTATTCTTAATTCAAATCGCTCGAGTCGAGGTAGTAAATTAATTCAGCTACAATAATATTAAATTGTGAAACCATTGAATTCTTGGGTGAACAAATTTAAATCTGAACAATGTTTTTCTGCTGCTTTCAAGAAAATGTCGTTCAGATTAAATTTTTGTTCAAGCAAATGTTTATGACGTCTAGATTGTAGGCGAAATTAATAATTCAGTGGCGTCGTATCCAAATATTTAAACTACCCTCAATGACGGCGTGTTCGCTAAACAAGTTCAATATCAATTTGATGAATTCCAATTTGTAATAATAAATTGAAATTTCATTTACGTCAATTGCAATTTCAATAAACTAGCAAGGATCTGAACTTTCGGAACTTCACGTTTCGATAGAAAGTTTTAATTAGACATCATTACATTCGTAAACTCTGCATTATGAACTATTACTGAGAACTTCAAAAACTTCTTTTGTTTCTTTAATAATTTTGCTAATTTTAATTTTACTAACATAGTTGTAAGTACTACTCTACTAACAATATATGGACTTTTAATGGTTTGAATTAAATTATTTTTATTTAAAAATAGCTAATGCATGTGATTTCACAATTATTTTTATAAAATCAAGGCTGTATCAAGTCTGTTATTAACAAGAATGTTATTTATGTTATTTTTGATTTTGTCAACCAACAACTAATACACATTAAAATGCAAAGGGGCAGTTGGGTCACTTAAGTGCTAAATTAATTAATATGCTAATTGGCGACGTCCCATGAATACCTGCGTCGCTCTCCGGTTAGCTATTGTCAGCTGGTTCCAGCAAGGTGGTGCACGCAAGAACAGCTTATAAACACTTATAAACATTGAGGTGATACGGCACTATTGTAAATTAAAACTTAAACCGTAAAACGTTCTTTAAAACATGGTTCCTGTGACATAGGAACTGGCAAAATTTCCCCTCGTTGCTCTGAGGTAATCGGTTCTGTCTTTCAGGCACCTAATATAACATTACAGCCGTGATACTAAAAGAAGCGGATACTGAGCATTTAGTGTGTCAAAGCACAGGGGAAATAGTTAAAGAGAATAAAAAAAAGCCTCATAGGCTTTATAAAGAGGACTTTTGGGTACCTAATTAACCGTTGATCCATTTTAGTGGTTCATGGTAATCAAGAGATAATTAATAAAATATTCATTTATTATCATTTCTAATATGAAAAATCAAATCTTATTCTAAAATTGTTGCGCAATGCTATTGATATTAAAATTATATTATAAGGCGTTTCTTTTCTCTCTTTTAATTGATATATGAAATATCCTTGACATTATTCATAGAATCAAAGCAAATATTTTTAGATTTATTTATCATTTTATTCGTAGTACAGAGGGCCACTCTTGAATATTACATCAACTGAAATTAGAGATCTTATATTACTTGTATTCGATAGATTATAGACCCGTATTTGGCTGGGACAGAAAAAATCTGCGACCGTATCTTGATCTTTTAAATCAATTCAGCCTATCAAATAATAAATTGTTTAAATCTAGGACCAATTGCCAATTATTAAATTTATGTTTTAATTACTAATTATATTAAAATTCAGTATGATAAACAAGTTTAATTTACAATTGTCAATGATTTATGTAATTACACACTATACACTATACTACTTAATATTACAAATAGAGACATATTGAATATATTATATATACAATATGTCTCTATTTACAATTAAACATTAGAACTGTTTCTTACTAATTATATTTTACAATAAATACTAAAAAATAAATAACTTAAATATCTCCATGCCTTTTTAACCCTGTAATTACTTTTCTTAATATTTTTTACTAGCTTGTTATGTCTTCAGGACGGAAACGTTAAATAAGAAAGGAACGGAAACCTAGGCAACGCAAGCGTGCTTCATATTGTAATAAATTATCACGCTGTTAGTCAGGGCTGACAATTCAGCGTGTATCTATCAGTGCCGACAGCTATTTTCAGCGCTCAGCTATCGGCACTATTTGAAAACGACTTTAGAAGTCTTGATCCGTCAGAGACCGCGAAATTTATATGATCCTAAAGCGTGATGCGTGATTTAACTTCACATTTGGTATATAAACAGCACAGCGGCTTGGCACTGACGATGAGATGATGATGAGCTACGCGCTGACAATCAGCATATTATGGAATTCAGCCTAAGACCTATTGACACTAGCTTTGTACTGAATACGATCCGTCTGAATCATACACCTTACTAGAATATTCCTTTCTTCCATATATCGGTTTCTCATATGCACCGTAGGGGTCATGGCCAAAATGATCATGACCAAAATCGTCATGCCCATGGTCATATATATGTTCATATTCAACGTGGTGATGCTTGTTCGCTTTTATATACTTCAGTAGCCAGAGAACTAAATGCCACGCTTTGTAGACGATAACGTAGAAGAGTGCTCCATACACGATTTTTAGTACGAAGAGTTTTGTTGCTGCCACGTAGAGGAAATGTACTGAAACAATATGAAATAGAAGATAAGTTAATTATCTCAAGAGATGTACGTTAAACGTTACATCATGAACATTACTTTATCAGGAATGTCCCCGTACTCTGTAACTCATAATAAAAATAAATCAGTGGTGCTACAACCTCTTTAGGTCTTAGCCTCAGACTTATGAATCTGTTTTATGACCATTTTTTAATCTAATAGGCAAGTAGGTGATCAGCCTCCTGTGCCAGACACACGCGTTGGACTTTTTGGGTCTAAGACATGTCGGTTTCCTCACGATGTTTTCCTTCGCCTTTTGAGCGAATGTTAAATGCACATGTAACTCTCAATAGTGAAGATAGAACTAATAATGAAATTAATAATTGGCAGAATTCAACCTTTCCTTCGGTTTTTACAATAGTTACATAAGGGTGCGTACAGACTATGTAACATATTATAATATAACTTGTGTTTTATAACACGTCCACATTATGTAACCTTGTTATTCAATATTTTAACATAAAACAATACTGTACACATTAGAATAACAATGCAATATAACAATGTTATATAACCATTTTAAATAACAAAAGAAAAACAAAAAAAAGTAGATGCTGGGTTCGTCCTAGCATAGGTACATATCAATAACATGTTATTATAACATGTTTTATAACATTCAGTGTCCACATTATCTGAAACATGTTGTATAGCAATGTTGTATAACATGTTATGTTGTATAGTCTGTACGCACCTTAATACTCCGACATGTAATGCTTAGCATAGATGGCGCAAATTTCCAAATTTCTCAAGAATTAATATTCTAATGTCAAAGATGATAATGCATAATTACCTAATAACCTACCCTGTAACATAGAAGCAGATTAAAAATAATTGTTAGATTATAAACTTCTTTGTTCGGTGTTTTTAACTCAGAAGAAAGGTAAAATATCATATTTTCACTGCAGTTCAGCGAGAAAATGCCGACAACATTAATTCTCCGTCTCACATTTGTGTATTAAGGTTATGTTTATTCATTAATACAACTGTTTCGAATTAAATGAATATTGTTTAAACAAATAAATACCATAGGTTGTATTTAATTTTATTGTTTTCACATTTGAACTACGATTTCTAATTTAAACTTTAGGTTCTCTGCTTTGCTAATAAGTAAATATGATAAAAAATATTTTTAGTTACTGGATATTATAATATTTATAAAATTGTTTGATTGTTACGGGGGCAGCACTTATAAATTTTAAAATATGATAGAGAGAATTAAAAAAGTGAGTTCTATATTCCATTTACTAAAAATAACATTATGCTGTGACCAAATAAATACAAGTAAATCCGGAGGGGGCTGATAGAATATTATTATTTTATTAAAACCAGTTGCATATTTACATTGCTACTTACAAATACGTTCTTTAAAACACTAACTAGGAACTTTGTAATGTAAAAGCGGTAAATCAAACGAAATTCTTAACAACATTTCCAAAATCTTATTTAATTCCTCGACAATCCTAAACTTGGTAAAACAATTTCGCGCAAAAATAATTTTAAACTCGATAAAGAAAGTTATTATCAGGGATTCTATTAAAAGTTCCTAGGTTTTAAAATACTTATTTTGAAATTTATAGGTGCAGATGAGCTGAACTTATGAAAGCTGTGTACCTTAGCGATTACTCGTGAATTTAAAAAAAGAAAGGAAAATGTATGAAGTTCCTGCTTATTAAACTATAACTGGATTTTATCTTAAGCAAACTATGTTTTAAAGACTTAATTGTCGAGATGAAAGATAAGTTGGTATAGTCTACCTAGGAATAGTTATTGACGGTCTAAAGTATGAGATTCAGAAACGAGATTGAAGTTTGAGTCCCCTCGAGTTTATCAAAAACATATTGGAATCTCACCTAGAGCTTTAGCTCTAACTCGAACTCTCACAGCGGTTTTCGCAGCGGCGCGGCGGTCGCGCTCATTTGAGTCGTGAACGCGACTGATTTCAGTCGTAAAGCAGTCATTTTACGATTTGGCATTCTGATAAGGAGGGAGCTTGTAGTTTATTGTTTATCAGAATGCCAAATCGTAAAATGACTGCTTTACGACTGATTTGAGCGCGACCGCCACGGCCGCTATGAAAACCGCTGTGAGAGTTCGAAAAGTGAGTAACAGAATCGCAAGGCACTTATAGTTAAATAAATTATAAAGTTTTTAGTTCTTTCTACACTTTTTTTTTTAAATAAATAAATCAGTGGCGCTACAACTTTTTTATTTCTGGGCCTAGATTTCTGTACCTGTTTCATGATCGTTTGTCAATCTAATAGGCAAGTAGGTGATCAGCCTCCTATGCCTGACACACGCCGACTTATTTGGTCTAAGGCAAGCCGGTTTTCTCGCTATGTTTTCCTCCATCGTTCGAGCGAATGTTAAATGCAAACAAGCAAGTCGATTGGTGCAAAGACGAGAATCAAACTAATGACCTCAGGTATGAGAGTCGTACGCTGAAGTCAACACTTTGTCTGCATCACGTAAGTTAAATAGAGAAATACAATATTATCAAATAATTAGGAATAAAAGGTACCTAGTTATGTCTCTTTATGTTGTTAATAATCGCATCCAAAAATAGAGTTGACGGAGGCTGCACTCTGTCGTAATTATCAGGAAAAGCCGACGTTTTTGGATGTGCCCAGTTCGGGATATATCTATAAATGGCTAGAGACCACGCCATAAGAACCATTGCCTTAATGGCTGCTACCAGGAAAGCAATGCCGAGAAAAATCTTGTATAGACCCACTTTCGCAGCCAAAACTATTGCAAGGTTAACTGCAAGAGATATTTTAAAATTTTAAATACGTGTTATTATATATTCGTACAATTGTGTCAAACATGTTTTTTTTAATTTTTTCGTTAACTCTAAAATGAACCTCGTATACTGCTGCTATAATAGAGAAATCTCAGAGCAATTTTAACGATAAATTAACGTTTTTAATGTTAAATTAATACTTATTACGCGTTACGAAAACGGAATGAAATTTTTTTACACGGAAAATAAATCGCTATTATGGTTATTATGTAGTACCGTGGTCTAATATTCTTACAGTAAAATTCAGAAACGAGACTATCTCTGACTCATGTACGTCAAAAATATATTGTATGTTGACATACGGGAATAGTAGTTCTCTCTAAGTAACTCCTTAATATCATCGTTACACTCTGGAATGCTTAAATAAATAAAGTTAAGAGAAATGTTCACAAAAAACCAGTTGTAAGATGAGAAAGGACTAACAAACAGGTTGGATTTAAATTGGAATTCAAAGTCTTGGTACAAATTCTTGTGAAAATAAAACCGATTTAATCTCTCGTTCGCGAGAGTTCCCGTGACATATTCTAGAGTTTTTGGTGCACTTCGAGAGAGCACACCTAACTTTACAGAGAGCACAATCTACTCATTAATGTTTCAAAAAGTTGCTTTTATCTGAACGATAATGGAGATCGGAACTTTTACGATTTTGTCACAGAATTGAACATGCATTCACAGTCATAACTGTGTTACGCAAGTTGTGACTTTTAAATTATGTTTAGAACTAGAAGTAAGAAGATTCGAATTTAAAAGTTGTAAAAACAAATATTGTTGCATTCAAGCATTGCAAACCATTTTTATCCACATTTTTGTATGACTTTTTACTAAGTCATCTTTTTAATTTTTTTTTAAACGCACTCTAAATAAATATGAAAAATTATTTATTTAGTACTTGGCAATTTAAAGTAATTGATAATTATTGAAGTACTCGTGTTATCATACTTCAATAATTCTTGTTGAAAATTATTATGACACTCTATTTCAATAAAAACCACAGTAAATTAATCTTTGTTACCGAATAATTTTTAATAAACGCTAATTAGGATATTAAGTAATACTTACGGACTAGCGCATATTTTCCTTTTCCCCTCGCTTCAGCTATTTCTCCCTTCTTGATTTCGTGGCCGTCTGCAAAATATACTACGGCCAGAATTAACATAATTATCCTCATTTTGGCGGTAAAATGTGACATTTTGTGTCAACACAATTTATCTGTTTCACTTTAATTTATGGAACTCGGCGTGTTCTGTTTTCAAATTATTAGCGGTATTTTTTTTTAATTTAAGCCACCACGAAGTTTGGATAGACAATTTCAGCCAGTCATATATACGATAGAACTATGAATGTGTCTGTCAGAAACTCTCGCGATAAGAAGGTTTCAAGGCATGGATGTGATAATTAGGCGCTAAACATCGTAAAAGCGAAAAGTATTGTTACGCAATGTCAACATACATTTCAAGAGATTTCACAAATTTTCATGATGATCTGTAACTTACATCATAGTAATACGCGTAATATTTAGATTCTGTAGTTGGTCGTAATAGCGATATTGTGTTCGAAAAAAATAGGTTTTAAAGAGTCCACCTAAACGTACATTTCGTTTCTCTGAAGAAGATTTAAAACTCGCCATCCTTTGTGTCCACTAAATGAAACACAACTCTCATTTTAAATTAAAAATGTAATTGTAGAACAGAATGTAGTCTGCATTCCGTAATCTCTTTATTATTACAATCTTCTTTATTTTATTTTTTTTATATAACAACTACCGACACGCCCGGCTTCGGACAGGTGCAATGCTGATACTAGATAGACCATTAGATGTGACTATACTTGGTACCTACAATATTTTGATAAATCTCGCAGGGTTCAGCCTGTAAACGACATCACATTAGCTTTCTTTCTATGTGTACATTTAACATTCGCTTGAACGGTGAAGGAAAACATCGTAAGGAAACCGGGTTGCTTAGTAAACGCTTATTAGGAAATTAAGTATACATCATCCTTACGGACTAGCGTATATTTTCCCTTTGCCCTCGCTTCAGCTATTTCTCGCCTCTGCAAAATATACTACGGCTATTAACATAATTACAATAGTCAACCAAAAAGTTTACGGCACGGGAGGCTGATCACCTACTGGCCTATTAGATTGACAAATTATCATGAAACAGATACAGAAATCTAAGGCCCAGACCTAAAAAGATTGAAGCGCCACTGTTTTTTTAGATATATATATATATATGTTTCCTTCCTAAATAAAAAAATCAATAGCATAATAGGTTAAGGTCAGTAAATACTCGAAAAACATCAGCTTTAAAATTCCTCACGCCATTTTTAAGAAAAAGTTAACTACTATGAATGAAATATATTTTAAAAATATATATAATTTTGGTCGTTACACCTTAGATTGTTGAACTTGACGTTCTCAGACGTTCATTTAAATGTTAAATTGTCTTGAGCAAAACAATTTGTAATTTTGCGGGGGCTAAAGAATCATGAAATATTCTTAATGCTTGCGGCTTAGTTAACGATTTATTCGGGGATTCGTATAAATTTATCGAGATTAAGAAAAATAATCATATTATTATAGTCATGTCCTCAGATAACATCTTTGTTTTTTTTGAAGTCAAACTTCTTTATCGGCGTTGGAATAAAACTTCTTTATCGACGTATGGTAGAAATTTTGTAGCAAATTGTCACGTTTTTCAATGATAGTAGGTAATAATTCTATTACAATTAATAAAATTCTATAATCATCTTCGTAAAAAGGTAAAATGAAATATTTGTATTCATGTCTATGATAATAAAAGCCTTTTGTTAAACTTTATCTAATTTAACGAATTTCTGTAAAGTTGCATATAAGTAGTATATCATTTTTCGAAAAATAAGATCATAAAGAAGTTTCACTTCTTACGTGTGTACACCAGTAATAGATACAATTACGCACAATTTTTTTAATAGACAACTAGGTGGCATTCTGGGCTTTTTGACACATTTTGACTCTTTGGGTGAACGAGCTAGAGTTAATTATCCGGGAGCCGGTACTCTAGAGTCTACTAGGGTGAGTCAAGCCAATAACGTGTAGTCGAGAAACTAAACTATTTAAATAAACTAACTATAACGAAACCGTTTTATGTGAATATAGCATGACTGAATGATAAGTGTGCTCTGCCAGCAGCCTCAATTGACTGTCACATGAGTTTGACAGATAAAGTTTGTGTTAAATGTTGCCATAATATGCTTGTGTTTATATATATTTTTTTTTAATTTGGCAGATTCTCGACGTCGTAAGTAGTTTTTTTTATAGAACAGACAGCAGGACAGAAGGTTTATCACATGTTAAGTGATGGACACTCTCAATGACAGAGGGCGCGCGAGTGCGTTGCCGGCCTTTTAAGAGTTTTAATAGGTACGCTCTTTTCTTTACGGATTAAGTCGAATGGTTGAAATTTTGAAAAGAAAGGTTTTAAGACTTTGTTTATTTGATTCTTAACTTTTCATAGGCCATTTAATTTGAAAGTGCATCAAATAAAACTGATCACTATAGT
This sequence comes from Pieris melete, assembly GCA_963693345.1. NCBI lineage: Eukaryota > Metazoa > Arthropoda > Insecta > Lepidoptera > Pieridae > Pieris > Pieris melete. The sequence continues at coordinate 570,859 of CAVNZK010000039.1, read as the reverse complement.
ATACCACTGAAGCAATCATTTATAATAATACCAATTTATTAAATTAAGACATGAATGGTTCTTGTATTAAAACACAATTGTTTATAATCTTTATATATACGTATAATTCTTCTGTGAGTGTGTATGTCACTGAACTTCTCTCAAACGACTGGACCGATTTTGCTGAATTTTTTGTGTGTGTTCAAGGGGATCTGGGAATGGTTTAGATTCACAAATCAGCCCGGCAGATGGCACTGCAGTCGGTGCTTTCATACTTTGTTTTACTATTCGCTTGAAATATCATACAGGACAACGTCTGTCGGGTCCGCTAGTCTATATATATAAAAATGAAACCCGTTTTCCGTTGTCACGACATAACATGAAAACGGCTTGACCGATTTGTCTGATTCTTTTTTTATAATATTCCTTGAAGTACGAGGATGGTTCTTACGGAGAGAAAAATTAAAAAAAATTAAGTCTAAAAACAACACTTTTCTATATTCCCAACAAAATATTCGTAATCATACTTAAAACTCAATTTGAACTTTAATACCATATCATAAAGTTCAAGTGTTAGTGGTAGGTTCCGGGAAGGTAAATTTATATTTTTTGACATAATGTATTTTTTGTCTTATCAACTTTCTTTTTTTTATCTTACTAGCTAGACCGGTGTCCCGAATAGCAGAATAAGTATTTAAAAAAAATAAAGAATCGACTGTTAGGTGGTACGATGTTCGCCAGGCCATCTAGTGTTTAATATTATTAAGTCAGGGTTTAGATCAGTACCTACTTAATCTAATAAAACCTAACCGTTGCTAACTTACAATAATAATATCTACTAGTATGCAAGTAGATACTAAAAAACTTTTGTCGCTTATAATTTATTTAGGAATTCGAAAAATAGGTACGTATTATTAATCATGCATGTATTTAAATCAGTATTACTACTAATATTACATTACCACTAATTTAGTTTCAGATTTAGACATTTGAAACCTAGTGTATCGCCACAATTTTTATACATCTACTAGCGGACCTGACAGACGTTGTCCTGCATGATATTTCAAGCGATTAGGGTATTACACAAAGTATGAAAGTACCTTCTGCAGCGTCACCTGCCGGGTTTGTGAATCTAAACCATTCCCAGATCCCCTTGAACACACACAAAATATTTCATCAAAATCGGTCCAGTCGCTTGAGAGAAGTTCAGTGACATACACACCCACAGAAGAATTATATATATAAAGATAATTCTAAAATTAAATACATCATATAATTTGATCTTAACTAATATATATATTAAATGATTCATTAAGTCTATAAAATCACCTTATACCTAAGGTTGTTATTATTTGAACGTAGAGTATTGGTACTATGTGTACACCTTTACTTTACCAACTGGGCTACAATACAAAGTCACAGCAAAACTAATAAAAGCCAGCGAAGTTACTAATAAAAGAAAACACGATTCATTGTAGCTAGAGCCTTCTGGAGGCTTTCTTAAAATTACTCTTATTGCCTAGTCCAGTCTTGAACCGCGATATCGTCTGCCTTATCTTTATATAACACAAGTCAATCAGGATTTGGAAATATAATAATATTGGATTCATAATATGCAAGTAAAAAAAACAAAACATGGCGATTAAAAAGAGTGGCGGAGAGTTTATTGCCAGTTCTTCTCTTCCGTTCTACGCCCTTGATTTGAGAACTGGCAGTAAATGTAAAATTAGAAGCATTAATATGTATTTCTTTAATGATGAATCACAAGTGTACATTGTGTTACCTACGTGAATAAATGATTTTTGAATTTTTTGAATTTTAAAACAAGAGTATCATGTATCATACGAGCGAATGTTGAATGCGCACATAGAACACTTCCAAAGCCGATCTTACGACCTCAGAGATGAGAGTACACTGAAACCACTAGACCACCACTTTTATAATAACCATAATAATATAACTTAATCATACCTTAAACTAGAAATGAAGGGCCTCATAGCCTAGCGGTCTTATTAAGTGGCAGCTAGGTGAGGGGTACCGGGTTCGATTCCCGGTTCGAGGGCAAGTTTTAATTTAATTTAAATTTGTTCTCGGCCTTATGGAGGGTTGTGCGGTACCGGGCGAGTGCTTAAACGGTACATGGAGGACACGGTCGAATTTCTAAGGCAAGCATGAATTATAAAAATCTTATATACTTGACGCTGGCTAATGCACAAACCGTGCCAGAGCCCTAAAAAACCTAGAAATGACAATGAAAGTATTAAACGCGTTTCTAAAGTCTATGTAAATTGTCATGTCGCCATCTTATCTTCCGCAGTACAGTCTATACTAAAATATATAAAAAACTGTTTGTTAAAAATACTAATACCGGCGAAAACTATATGATTTACCTGAAAGTACACGGACCAAAGACTAAACTGTTAGAATATAATCGATTGAATAATGTATAAAATATGGTAAAAAAAGTATTGGTTGTTTGTAAAGTAGGTTTACGATTGAGATGTTTACGTGATAGCGTCTTATTGGTGATATAAGTTTTTGGGTAAGGAATTAATGAAGATAACAATTTTTCAAATTTTAAATTACATCTATCGTTTTATTCACACTTTTGATGATAAATTTGTAAAATGACAAGTTTACTTATTCGACTATGATATACATTTTTCTTCATACATTCACGGAATGACTGGCAGCGCTCGAGATGAGACGGGAGATCGGTCCGTCTCTCTCTCGTTATACCTGCGATCGCGCTCGTGAGGTTTTGTCGCGCTCGTGAGGTTTTGGTGTGACACAAGTTTCTGAACATGTCACCCGACTAAAACGATTTTAAAGACGTTATCACGTCAAAAACAGGTGTGTGTTCTTATGTACACGCGTTAGAAGTTATATATATATATCTTTGGCGTAAAAAGATAAAAACCTTTTTAAATTTTTTATCTTTCTCATTATTCTATGTTTGTAGAAAAAACGACACTTACAATAGTTTCTACGGAAAAAGGTATTTAATACTATTGTAAGTTTTATTATAACGCATTATCTAGTTAAATAAAGTTTATTTAAATATCACAAAAAAATATTTCTACATAATTAAAGAAAAGGACATTTTTTATTTTAAAATGTTGACTATGCCAATTTCCGGGTGTCGGTTTTTTGTGACGGTGTGCGCGCGCTAAAATGCGCCAAAAAAACTTCAAAAATAATCTTAAAAATTGAAACGAATACTCAAGCTGATGTTCTCCATTGTAAAATTTTCTTATATCATTTATTTATTCCATATTTAAAGCCAAAATTAAAATGCTTTTCACTATATCAAGTGGCAACAAAGTACACTAACAATTTATTGTTAATTAAAGAGGCTTCGTATATAGCACTCTCTCACAAATTTTGAGTCTCGAACGCAACATAAAATAAATACTGTATGCAATATGTTAAGGAAATTCCCCTAGGAGTCTTGAAATATTCCACTCGCTTCCACAGCCTTTGTTGTTCTATGTCGGGGTGGTTTTCAACCAAATTAAATTGCATTAAACATTAAAACTCTGCACTCGAAACTGCTTATAAATATGTTTCTGATGCGAAGAAGATTTTAATATAAATTAATTTAAATTATCCAATTTAATCGCTAACTTTACCATTTCTTTAAATAACAAAATCCTTACAAAATAGAGAATTTATTTTATAAGCTAACTAACTACTAACTGGCGTGACACTGATCTTAAATTAAATTATTATGGTTTGTTTTTTGTTCCTGTTTAGTTTCGTTTCTTTTTTTCTTAAGAACTGTATGTTATATGTATTTTTGCACTTCTTGCCTACCTTATCTAATTTAATACATTTTTTTTCTTTTATCACAGTGGTTGCCTGGAAGAGATCGCTCAAAAGCGATAAGGCCGCCAGTTACCCTCCTTTACATTTAATAATGTTAAATAAATATATTGTTTTTAGGCATTTCAAGGTAAAATTCGCTTGTTGATGTTTATTTTTATTTATCGCTTCTGTGAAACGAGTTATTTTCTGTAGAAATAGCAATTCTCTTCACTTTATCCGTATCAAACATATTTGCCAGTTCTTTTCTTCCGTTCTACACCCTTGATTTGAGAACTGGCAGTAATTGTAAATTAAGAAGCATTTAATATATACATATTTCTTTTTTAACGTTCATAAGTGTACATTGTGTTACCTATATGAATAAATGATTTTGATTTTCGAAACGTTGTATGTTTATTTGTTATAATAAAAAAATATTTTCATAGCACCTAAACGCACGTTTCCGACAATGTTGGTAATATCTTCGCTTTTGGACAGCTTAATTAAATAAAACAAAAATAACACCAAAATCATTTACTCTTAGTCAGAAGCCAGTCGAAGGAACTCGTCATATCGCTCCCGAAGTATCCCTCCTTCAATTGTTCTTCAGGAGCCCCATAGCTGTATCCAACTGTATCGTAGTTAGGACCAGCGTATACTGGCGCTGGTCTCTTCATATAATGCTTTAAGAAGACGCCAGCAATAGTAAAAAGCTTTTGGAAAAATGCCATCATCACGAATACTGATACAGCCTTGAAGATTGCTACTTTTGAGAGGATGAATAGTAGAATCATACCTGAAAGATGAAACATGAAATCAAAGTAAGATATTGCTTTTAAATATAATTAGTTATTGTAGTTTTTCTTCCTTATTCACAATTCACAGTGCTAAACTGTACTGTTTAACAGAAAGACACGAAAAAGTATTTGGATTTAAGTATAACTTGTTTTGTCACAAACTCAAAATAACTTTATTCATATAACCAAGTACACTTATGAAAGTCAACAGAAAAGATGTTAAATTGATTCTAAATTTACATTTACTACCAGTTTGCAAGTCAAGGGCGTTGAGCGGGCAAGAAGAACTGGCAAGAAACTCTCCGCCACTCATCGCCACTCCGTCAATCGCCAAGTTTTGAGTCTATTTTACAGTAAGTTTGAGTTGGGAAAGCTATTTACTGGCCCCACGGCGGGATAATTTATTTAAGTGTCACGCTGTGTGTGTTGGTATGGTGGAGAATGGACCCAATATCTACTAAAACCCAACCTCTCCATCTGCTCGCTATGGACGGGAGGTTGGGTAACACTTTCAAGGCCCTTAAAGGAAACTATCACCCTGAGCATCTGATACGCTCGTGCGCTATCTAAATTTCAAGGTGCCTGAAGGTGTACGTAACCTTACCTAAGATTATATTAATATGTATATCGAATTTTCTACATTGTGAACTTTCAAAAAACGGCAGAAATTCCATTCAAAATGTCAATAAAATATTAAATAAATACAGTAATGTCAAAATATAATTTACTTAAAAAAGGAATCGAAGATGAAGAACTTCGTTCGAGACAGAATTTCAATAACAAAAAACAATAACTTACCTGAAAATATAATAGCTAAAATATATTATTAAAAGGAGTTCCTTAAGGCAAGGTTCCGAAGATACTGGCAGCGTTCCTCCTTTGACTAGACTAATTCTTTGTCCGAGGTAGCTGCCAGCTCTTCGGACGCATCACATGTCGACTAACCTCTTAACTGATTTACCTAAAATCTAATTAACCTCAAGCTACGTCAAATGTTTATGCTGGAAGAACTGAGTACTGTAGAAGCCTTTAAAAATGTAGACCAGAATCTATTCAAAGGTGAGAAACTAAAAACCTATCTTTTATATTGAAAAATTACGATATATGTAAATGGACATTTCTAAAAGACTCGCCGTGACCTGACCGATCAACTTAGCCTCTTCAGTTTCTGAAAATTATTCCAATGAGGCTGTCAGACACAAGAATACCATTTATAAACGGTTTTACGTATATGTAAATTTTATGTATTAATAGCGTTTATCTCCTTTTATTTAGCGAGTGTACTAGTGTAAAATTTACATTGTTTGAATTCGAAATTAGACAAGCACTTTTTACAAAAATTAAAAAAAAAATTACCTAGTTTTTGCGATAGAACCATCCAACCAACCATTTTCATCAATTACAGCCAATCTCTAATTTAAATTAGTGTATTTGTAAAAGTAGATTCATTTTTACAATGATACTTACATCTTTAACAAGGCCATTAAACTTGCACCGATTTAGATTAATAATTAATTTATGTACTTGCCAACACAACAAAAAAAATGGTGTTAAAATCAACAAACACGAAAATGTTTAAGGTTTGATATACTAGTTGTACTATACTTCTTTCGCGTAGAAATAGGAAAGGGCATTTTAAAATAAAGAAAAGAAAGCGGAAAACTACTTTATCGATATTAACTCTTGAATCACAATTGTTGAAATCCGTAGTTTAAAAGTCCTTAATTCCGTAATCCGTAATTTGCGTAGTTTAAAAGATCTTAGCGGAGAGACGCTGGTTGCTTTTATTATATAGAGATATTTAATACAATGTATAATTTATACATAATAAAGACTTCGTTAATGAAAATCCTTATAGTAAGAATTTAGTCTACCATTTTTCCAACTTTGAATACGCCGCCCATTGTTTCGGAAATATCAATTGTTACGCGTTTGGATGACATAAGTTCATTTCAAAACTTATTTTAATAATTTAGTAATGGATTTAATTGTAACAGTTTTGTGTTTCATTTAGTATTGACTATCGTCAGAGTCCAAGTCATCATTATAATAATTTCAATTTCAGATTTTGTTGGTATTCAATCAATCACTGGAATAATTACGTAATTTTAACTGTTAATTTGTTTTACTCCCCTTTGCATTGTTCAACTGATTAACACGAATTTATTTGACTTATCGAAGATTAATTTGTAGCTGACGGCTATTCGTAATGTTTATTTATAATAATGTAATTCACGGTAAATAGATAAAAATGTTTAAACAAAGACTACAGACGTTCAACTTACCTATGAATTTAGCAGTACCTTTCTTCATCGCTCTAGCATCTTCAATAAAATCTTCCAAACAATAACAACTACCAACTATAAGTAGAATAAAAAAACCTACTTTTAACATGTTTTCTTTTTTCACAACAACGATTTATTTTTTTATTAGAGATACACAGCACTTTTGTTCTAAATTTAAAAATGCTCCTGTACAGATCTTGTCATGTCAAACGTTGTCCTATAAATAAGGCATTTGCAAACTAACACATGAATTTGTTCTAAGCCTTCGAGGAAAGTTTTATTGTTTTCAGCGTTTAAACAAATACCTTTTCTATGTGACTAATGCATTTCTTCGGAAGAATCGGGCCCGCCTTTGTCCACGCACGTTCCACACATGGTCATTTAAATTTTACGGTTTTAAAAATTTTCACCTTCTTTGAAAGAAAGTGTTTAGCTGATATTAGCATTACAAAGGAGATGTCAGGTACATTACATACTGTAATATAATCTACAACGATTTCGTCTTAGGCAAAACTGTAAGATAGGACAAGCAAAGCTTTAAGAAATGAAAACTCTTAAAGCATTCGTCAAGTTTCAAGCGACATCTAGGATTGTACAAAAACGCACAATAATCTTTTCAACGAAGTTCCATTTTTAAATGTCAAATTTTTTTTGCAACAAATTTGAAATTTTGAATTTCGAACGTTCATAATTTTTATAACCAGCCAGTGTCACACACACACATTTTTTTTAACTATCGCAATAAGACTTGTGGCTAATGTAAAAGTTGTTGAGAATAAAAAGCATAAGCCAGGATTTTCCGCTTCGTATTTTACAAGTAGTTTTAAATGAGATCTAAATGAGTTTAACCCGAGTACCAGTAAATTACCTTGCAAGGGCTCAGATGCGCTTACAACTAGATTGCACTGATTGGATACTGTTCATCTGTGGAGCTATTTTTTAAATACATTTTTGAAATGTATCTTATGAAGACGTCTGGATAAGAATAAGACTCTGTTAATGGCAAATGATAAAGTGATGGTTTTATTACACCATAGTGATTCGTGGCTTAGTAATTATACACACATGGCGTACCCACAGCTTAAATTTTTGAATGCTGGATACAGAATTATTATCATCTGCCTGCATCTGTCTGCCTAATGAAATTGATCCAGAAATCCGTCACTTCCATGCGCCATTAGGGTCACGAGACTTCATAAAGTAACCATAAACTTATAAAAAGTCCTTATTAAAAGAAAAAAACTTTTTTTTAATTTTGGTCTATGGAAGGATCTTGTTGCTCTAAACACGAAACTAATGTATATAATTAATGTCCAATCCAAATGTTTTTAATATTTTAATTTGACACGTACGTACATTTGTTTTCACCTGACAAGCGATATTAAACTGATAATGTCACCGCATATGGCACTGAACATCCAATTATGTGATTCAGGTTTTTACAATCGTAACGTTGGGTTTCCCATCCAATTCGTGATAACGGTTGTATCGGTAATAACAGTTGTTCACTACAAAAGCTCGGGACAATCACCATTAAAAGGCTCTGCCAGATTATGTGGAACAGGTAAGGCCTTATTTCACAAACTGTCAAAAACATTCAATGTGCCATTATTTCATTTTTGTTTACCCCTTTTATTAGAGAAATTCTCGTGATTCATTGTTTACATATGTTTTAATTGCTTTTTTTTATTCCATTTTATGTCTAAGCAAATCAAAATCTTATGAAGTATTTCTCTTCTTGATTTTTTTTCTCACAGTGTTTTCCAGGAAGAGACAGCTGAAAAGCGAAAAAGATTTAATGAATCCCTCATTTTATTTTATTTTTTTAGCTGTACTGTACTTCTTGCAACGAATGTACAATGATTTTTTCTAATAATTATGTCTAAATATTACATTTAAATTAATACTTATAATTACTAATTTGCCTTAGCGGATATTTCAGACAATTTATGTTTTATCCAGAACATTAGGTAAGGCTTAGTATTATAAGACACGACTATGCCTTTAATGTGTTAGCTTTATATTACTTTACTCTATCTTAATAAATGACTGGTTCATTATAAGTGTAATAGAATTTAAAGAAAAAACTTTTTTTTTACCGGATTAAAGTTATGTATTATTATAAATTTACAATTAATTAACATAATTTTAAATTTATCCGACGTTTCACGTATTTTACAGCGTGCGTGGTCACGGTGACTGAAGACAAAAGGTGTTGGATGTCAAAAAGTATCACAGCTGTAGAGAAAGTTGCATTATCTGTATTTATTTCCCCGGAGTTGGTATCGACTAAAAGATGGAGTTTTTTCTTTAAATGTGTAAAGGTTATGTCAATCAAAGACAATATTATTTAATAAAATTACTCAACTGCGTAGAAGAACTAGTAGCGATAGAAACCTTGGTACTGCCCTAAGATCTCTGCATCGTGCCCAAATTTCGTGCACTTTTTTTTCTAATAGGCTGTAGGTGATCAGCTTTCTGTGCCGGCCATCTAAACTCGGTTTTACGATGTTTACCTTTACCGTACGAGCGAGTGTCCAATGTGAATATAGAATGAACAGCATTGGTGCACAGCTGGACCTCAAGTATGAGAGTCGCGCACTAAAGTCAAGTCTACTAATCCAACACTGCTCGACCGACTGGAAACGTGTCGTTTAAACTATAGAAGTGATCGACAAAACTTCGGCACATCTGCGAAACTAATCTTTGTCCATGTTTTACGAGATGTGTAAATGTTTTATAATCGCATCGTTTGTTTGTGAATTTATTGCGAATTCGTTAAACCACTTTACGCTCCCATCGCTCAATAAACCAATTTCAGTAGCTTTTAACAACTGTTTTATTACGTCTTCCGTTTTCTTTTTGACAATATACTTAAGTCGGAAACACACTTACGTGTCGTGGCGTGTCGTGACGCGCCAGAAGCATATTTTAGTATGATTAGACATGGACGAGGGCTCGGCAGACCATATATTTTTTAACTGTTCTTTAATTAATGACTCGTTATTTGACCATATTTCTCCAGATTTCCCTCGTCCATGTAATCTTAACTCCCTACTTTCCCTCCCATCCAGCTCGATCGTCAAAATTTTAGGGAAATTTATTTCTGTTAAAAAATTAAAGTTATAAATAAGATTCTCCCCTCCATACCTTGTAGTAAAATGTTAACCTCTTCTATATATTACTAGCAAACTCGGCGAACTCCGTTTCGCCACCAGATGGCTGCGTTTTATGTAACATTTCGTGTGGTGATCCCGCTTTTCTGTTGAAGTTTTCTTTGCTATAAACCTCACGGAGCCCGAGACCTTTCCAACGAATGCAAAACCGTGGAAATCGGTTCGTGCGTTTCGGAGTTATAGCGTCAGGAAGGAAAACCCGACTTATTTTTATATAATAGATTAGATGTCTGTGTGTGTTGTATTTATTGTGATGTCATTTTTGTTTTGGGTAACTCTGCTTAGATAAAATTCAATCTATCAAATTTATCAAATCTATCCTCACTATGTGAAGACTTAGAACGTGACATTGGCGGAATTGTGATTTACACAGATGTCGCCATTATAAATAAAAAAGATGATTAGACATAACGTGTTGCGACACGACACAACATGCAAATATGTTTCTAATCATATTATTAAATGTATGAAACAAATCTGCTTCTTGCGCGTCACGACACGCCACGACACGTAAGTGTGTTTCCGACTTTAGTAATGTTTATCTAAACAGCAAAATGTTATGAAATTAATTGTTTAATAACCGTATTTAATATTAAGATATTCTAACGATGCCCATCAATAGTCGCCGTTTGATTAAACCTTGGGTATTTAATAACCTGAAGAATACTCACTCATAAATTTTCTTAAGAGGTTCTAAGCTACTAAGCAATTCTACGGACATTATTTGTTTTAAACATAATGATATTTTATGGGTGCAGTATTTGTCGAATGTATATTATACACTATAATATACATTCAAATAATAATTATTATTTTTATTAGGAGACTGAAGAGCTGGCAGATGCCTCGGACAAAGAAGTAGTCTAGCTATTCAAAGGGGGAACGCTGGCAGTATCTTCTGAACCTTGCCTAATGGGACTCCTTTTAATAATATATTTCAAGGTTAGTTATTGTTTTCAGTTAAGAAAATTGTTAATAATAAAACCTTACAGTTATCAATATAATATATAACTAATTTAATTTGGAGTCACTATAATGTCAACATAGAACAGAAAAATAAAACACACATTGCGATTGCAATGATTGACTCAACAATTAGTTAATAATTGACTGGTTATGCGAACCCTAACATTACCCTTATGACTTCAATACCGACAAGACCTTATGTAGTTCAATATCCATGGCGCAGATTTTGCGAAGGAATTATACAATAGAAACTACTACTAGTACTCAATGTTTAATCAGGGATCAGATGCTATTGAAGTGAGGCTTGCTGGGACTTAAGTCAACTTTTATTTATTCTGAGTTTGTTAATATTATATAATAAACTTGATTAATTAATTCCGAAATTGTGTGAACACGTTTGCCCCGTCGACACTCCCTCGGACTAGGTAAAAAGCTGGGGCGGTCGCAGAGCAGGCGGAAAATAAGAAACGGCTCAAATATAAGTCCTCCAACTTCAATTTTTCCCTTCCCTTTGGAGTAGAGGTTCTGGAGCCGTTGAGTCCAAGTGCACAGGTGTTTGTCCAAGTACAGAGCTGGTGATTTCCTCGCTCAATGAATAAGTATCGCAATACAGCGAGGAAATGCTGGCAGCGTTAAAGGTACAGGTCACAGGGACCAACTTTTTAAATTTGTTTTAATTTTCTTTAATTTATTTTTTTTATAAGATAGAATGTGCTGTAAATACTGTATATTTGATTGTTATGATTACTAATTCCCAAATTATTATATTTTTTTTTATGTAATAGAAGGCAAACGGGCAGAAGGCTCATCTGATATGAACATTAGAATTAAATATGTGCGTCCCAAAACGATCGTGTTATCTGAAGATTTGGATAAACGCAAGTATAAACCATGTAAAACTAAGCTATAGCAGTGAAATGGGGCATAGCTTATGCTGAAATAAATAGGAGTACCCTTTCGGATGTCTTTTTTATCACCGCACATAAAGACGCATATATGAGCAATTGGCATCAGAAATGAACGATAAAAATGACGTAACTGAAGGGTCGAAAAGGTCAATTCTCAAGGGCTGGGACGCACTCACAAATCTAAACTCTATACATAAATAAGAAATGTTTGTTTTCCGACCCTGGTTGTGCCTTCAAATCTCAACTGTTCACTAATATAATAAAAGAACAATGATCACAGTATTCTGAGACCCATAAAGCGTCGGAGCGTTGCTTGTTAATTATTTATTTACATTCCATGGACAACATTCAACGACTAGATGACAATATCAATATATGTGTTGGGCGAATTAACAACCGCTTTTGTAATATCATCCTAACGTAATTATAATTGAGCAGTGTTCGCCATGGGGCTTTAGCGTGCGACTCTCATCCCTAAGGTCGTAGGTTCGATCCCCGGCTGTGCACCAATGGACTTTCTTTCTATGTGCGCTTACTTACTTAGCATTCCCTCGAACAGTGAAGGATACATCGCACATCGTGAGGAAACCGGCTTGCTTGAGACCCAAAAAGTCGACGACGTGTGTCAGACACAGAAGGCTGATCACGTACTAATACCTATTGGATACAATCAACACACAACACACAAAAAGTACAAAGGATCTTGAAACAGATACAGAAATCAGAGGCCTAAACCTAAAAAGGTTGTAGCGCAATTTTTTTATAAATTACAATTTACGCAGCTTAATATTTATTATGTTTATTATAGCGTAGGTACATACATGACTATGCTGACAACACAAATTATGTTTATTCATTCTTCAATAGTAGTAATGTTGTTTCTATGAACTAGATGAGACACAAGCTAGATGGCGCTATAACTGATTTTAAAAAAGAGAAAAATATTATAAAATGTTTGTCAGGTAGGAGGGAAGAAATTAATTTCCGACTACGTATACAGAGTATGACAATCTAATCTAAGCGTAAGATTACACCAGACCCGTGCGACGGCTCTAGATAATGGTTCCAGGTGCTAACAAAACTTTAGCGATTTAAAAGAGTGACCGAAAGTTTATTGCCAGTTCTGCTCGTTCATTCTACGCCCTTGAATTGAGAACAGTATTGTCAATTTAGAAGCATTAATCTTTGATAATGATCTAAAAAATGTTATTTTGATTAAGTTTGGCATATACTGGGTGGCGCAAAAGTAGAGACCCTATTTAGTTCAGCTATAACATTTTTTCTAAATTAGAAAACTAGGTTTAGGTTTTTTTAAATGTATATTTGTGCCATTCAATTTCGTACCATTAAGATTTAAAGATGATGTCTTTTAAATGGTGACCTCCAGAGTTGATGCACATTTGAGCCCTGTTTATGACATTTTGCATAACTTGCCGAAACCTTAATCTAGTTTTCTAATTTAGAATTTTTTTTATAGTTGAACGAAATAGGGTCTTTACTTTTGCGCCACCCAGTATAAAGGTGCCGTAGTTTGTACATAATTATATGAACTAGTATGTGCTTTTCATACTAACATTTTAATTAACTTTACATGTTTCAATCCTAGCTTCTTAACAGTACGTTTAAGAACATTGCATAGACAATAAAATGCTGTTAGACGGAAGTTATAACAACTTTAGTGTATATAAGGGGCACCTGGACACCTGCCTCCAGTCTGCTCATAAAGCGAGCGTCTCTATGAAGTCGTAAAACACAGTATCTAATTATATCTTTTATACGGCATGAAAGATAGCGAAAAAAGAAGATTATTGTACATCGGTATTACTATTGCATTTTTTATTTAAATCGTATATATGAAGTAATTATCGAGGAAGAAAAATTCGTTGATATACCAGCCCTGCGATTCTGTAACTCATTTTTCGAACTTAAGCAGCGGTTTTCGCATCGGCGGTCGCTCTTAAATCAGTATTGAAGCAGTCATTTTATGATTTGACATTCTGAAAAGGTGGGAGCTTGTAGTTTATTGTTTATCAGAATGCCAAATCATAAAATGACTGCTTCACGACTGATTTGAGAGCGACCGCCGATGCGAAAACCGCTGCGTGAGTTCGAAAAGTGAGTTACAGAATCGCTGGGCTGTAATTATATAAGGATAATTTATATTGTGTTTATTATAATAAAGTCGAAAATTACAGGAACGATTTCAAATAATCAACAATATACAGCTGTATCAGTAATAGGGTATTTAACATTACGCTACAAATTTACGAGAGTAACTGCAAATTCATATATTGTAATCATCTATGGTAATAATGGATTTTTATAATTCGTGCTTTTTGTCTTAGAAATTCGACCATGTCCTCCATGTACGGTTTAGGGACTCGCCCGGTACCGTGCAACCCTCCCAAAGGCCGAGAACAAATTTAAATTAAATTAAAACTTGCCCTCGAACCGGGAATCGAACCCGGTACCCCTCACCTAGCTGCCACTTAATAAAACCGCTAGGCTATGAGGCCCCCAATTTATTATTATTATAGTTGGTTGCTAATTGTAAAACAAATGAAAGCTACCGTGTCACCATGGATATGCATTACGTAAACAATGGTAACTATGGTAACCAACACACTGAATAAGCACCAAGTCCTAAATCTTATTACTTTTGGCACAATTTGTTGGCATACGTCGCCAAATTACTATTTTCCTAATTAGACACTCTGCCAAAAACAATAAGAAATCCTGATGAGGGAGACAAATGTTTAGCGGGGATTTTATTTGTTTTGTCTCCGTTAGATGCTACTTTGTTTATGTTCTCTATACAATTGTAAGATATAATAACACCTACGGGAAAATAACATTGAAATTTATGTATACATAAATCAAAAAAGTAACTGGGAATAAAACTTATGTGCTTATTAATAATTATTATTCAAATGAATTTTCAAATTAATTCAAAAGAAAAACAATAAGATAAATTATGTAAAGTAAAAATCATTTAATCATATAGGTAACATAATGTACACTTATGACTTGTCAGTAAAGAAATACATATTAATGCTTCTAATTTTACATTTACTGCCAGTTCTCAAATCAAGGACGTAGAACGGAAGAGCAGAACTGGCAATAAACTCTCCGCAACTATTTTTAATCGCCATTTTTTTTTACACAACGTATGTAAGGAGCTGCAACCATTACACCATGCTCCACATGACATATTAAATAATTAATAATAATAACATAAATTTAAAAAAAAACAAAGACTTTTCCTCTATCAGCAGGAGGTATGGTGAAATAGGAGCACGCACGTTACACTAATACATTATCATTACTTTTCTATTCAATAACTTTACAAATGTATTTTTATGAAATAATAATTGAAACCTATTCGTGTTAAATTTCTTTTTATGTAAATTGGTATGGAATACATAAAGAATATAAATTTAACCTTCTTTAAGAAATTCAAAAATGCTGTAAAAGTGTCTGAGCGGGAGATTCGTCTGTGAAATGCAGTTTTATTAGAATTGTGATTTAAAAACTTCAATTTCATATTTTTCCAGTATACTCTTAGGGATTCGATTCGATTTACTTTTACAAAACCTCCCTATAGCAATAAACGGACCGGACTAGACCGGACCGCAAGACTTCTCAAGTTATATAAAGGTATAAATTTAACTACTAGTGGTCCTACAATTAAAAGTAGTAAAGTCTCGAATATAGCGTTGTAATTTTTATTCGATATGTTTTTCTTTATATACCCAACACAAGTAATTTTCGACAAATCTTTGTCTTTACATTCAAACGAGTGTTAATAGGGAATAAAATAAAACTATAATTGCGGCAGCACAATACCATTATAAAGCTATTATGAGTAAAAAAACGATAATTAATTAATAGTTTAATAAATAATATAAATTAACGATTTGGTAAGTCTTTTAACTTTCAGTACCGGTACGCTGTAAGTCCCAATAGCGAGCCCGACTTCAATCTTGGGTATTCGATCCTAAGTTCGACACGAACACTACGGATATTAAGTAAACTGTATCGCAATTGTAAGTAAACAACGTGCCGGTACTGTCTTTACATTGATATATAATCTATAGGTAGAGTCTAGATTCTAGACATTAATATTAAAGTTAAAATAAAATAATATAAAAAATATCTTTATCACAACAAATCTTTACAGGACAGTTGTCGAGGCTTTCCAAAAGTAATCAATGGATACTTGGGAAACCTCTCTCTCCCTACGTGAACAGAATTCTTGGGTTGTGCTGGGGTGTGTGTATGCGTATGTTTGTGTCCGTGTGTACACACCTGTGTTTGTGTATGAAGGTATGTATGGGCCACATATAACTAACATGTTTTGTGTCTGTATGCATTAAATTAAACCTAATGTGACCAAATAAATTAAATTGACATTATTAATAAAGATTATTCTTTTAAGGCCGCCTCAGTCTAAGTTGTAGGTCTATAAATGACTCTACGATAAACATTAATGTCAGTTTATACCGTGACTTTTCCGCTTATAAGGCCCATAACTGTGGTCATAATGTGGTCCATAACTCGGGTATTCATGATGATGATGATGCTGCTCTTGGTCTTTAAGGTAGCTCACAAACCAGGATAGGAAGTAGCCAGCTTTGTGGATTATCACAAAAAAGATGAAAGCATATATCAGCTTTAAGATGAATACCTTTTTGAGTACGATATCGGCCAGGAACACTGAAAATATTTATAGTTATTGAATCACTAATATAGGCATTACTAATATCGACCATTGAATAGTCGTTAATTTAAAGATCTGGTAAAATTAGAAAATTCAATATACTACTACTTGACTTGACATTGTTAATTTATAGACTGTGACATATGAGGACAGTGGCAGCTAAAAGTAACACTGAGATAAAAAAAATATTTTTTTAATAATAATAACTATGGTATCGCTACTACTATTGACCATTAATCAGTCAATAATTTTAGATCTCCCATATATAGTTAGTACCTACTATTTTTATTCTTCGTTAAAAGTAAATAAGATAAATTTTCATTTATGTGAACACTGTTGACCAATTTGGTCAACAGTGTTCACATAAATTTGGGGCTTTAGCGTGCGACTCTCATGTGAGGCCATTTGTTCGAACCCCGGCTATGCACCAATGTAATTCCTGTATGTGCTTAGGCTGAATTTAGTGTCACGCCGACCGCACGCGCACCGTCGGCGCTGATGGTCGAGATATATGAACTTCTAGGAAGCGATTTTGAATGACGCGTAGCTATCAGCACGCACGGTGGTCAGCGCCGATGGCTGCGCGGCCGTACGCGTCGCGCGTCGGCCCCGCGTAGCTGTCAGCGCTGACGATCGCTAGAGCGCCTCTGCTTTCAGTGAGCGTTGTAGTGTCGAACGGACGTCGTCAGCGTGTACAGTCATGGCAAATCGCGAAGTGGATACAGGTCGAGTAAGGCGGTCAGTACGATACTAAAACGAACCACGCTGAGCGTCAGCGCTGACGAACTACAGGCTGATCTATGCTGACGGTGAGCGTGAGACTCAATTCAGCCTTAAACTCTGACTCATTCGGCATGTTTTAAAACCGCAAATCGTTTCCGTGTATTCACTTACCTGGCTATTGGAAAAAACAAATATCAGGAAACAGACAGATATCTGAGACGGACAAATATCCAGGCCTTCAAAGGTTTTAACGCTACTGTGTTTTGTTATCTATTTAAATATGACGAAAATAAAAACTAATAATTTTTAACTTAATGTATCTTGTAATAATGTTAAATTATTATTTTATAGAATACAATATAAGTTTAGCCTATAATAATAATAAAATGACTAACTAAAAATACAATATAAACATATTTTAATGGCAGTTTAAGGTTATAAATACAGTGTGTGTCGCAGAGTTTAAACAGAACTTGTAAGAAAAAAGTTTGTAAGCCATAAATTACTTTTAAAAAATTACCATAAAATGCGATCTTTTTCTTCTTCCCTCTAGCTTCCACCTCTCCGTCCGCCACTACACAGATTACCACAGATAAAAACACAACTAAACTTTTAAAATGCATTTTCTTTGAAACGTTTTCTTTACAAAAAAAATTTCATGTATATTGTTTGAGGATGTATAGCAGAATGGTCCTCTATATGTTTCATGGGTGGAACTACGTTCGGGTGCTAATAAGAGAAAACGGACGCTTTCAGTTTAAATAATAAAGCATTTCTATTACACAATACCTTACACAAGTTACGTTAATAGAAATATTGACTTTGACACAGAAGTTTCTTTATTACAAATAGTACTCTTGTATTTGTAAGATAACGAATTTGTGGTTAAAATATGGCTAGTAAGCCGTATGTAAAAAAAATGATTATAGTAATCATTATCATTACATATTATTTAATTAGTACCTAGGTAACTCTGAAAATGTAATAAATAAAGGCTTAATGTAGGAGAAAGTTGCCAATACTTTTATTGTTTTTCGAAGTAATCTCCGTTCCTTTCTTGTTCAGGACTGTATGGCGGATGGCTCTTATCTCGAAACCTGTCATAGTCCAATATTCAACAGCCCGATTTGCGAAGTGCGCTGAAGCATTGTCGTGGTGAAGGAGGATCCCGCTTCGAAGGCGCTGCTGTCGAATTTTTTCCGCGATTGACAGTCTGCAGTAACTGTCCTTCCATCTTCTAGCACAACTGTCGTGAAATGACCTTTCCAACCAAAGAATGAGGCAATCATCTTTTTCCTTGACTTCTTCCTTTCTTTATCTTAGTTGGCCGATCCTCGAAAGGAAACACCCACTGAGCTGATTGTCTTTTGGTTTCGGGTTCGTAGCAATACATCCAGTTTTCATCACCTGTGACGATGTCAAGTACAGCATTTGAGTCACCGCCGTTGAACTTATCTAGCATTTGACGACACCAGTTCATGCGAAGGTGTTTCTGGTAATTGGTTAAAGTATGGGGAATTCATCTGGTACAAAACTTCCTGACGCCTAAATGTTCGTGTAATATTTGTTGAACTTGACTCATACCAATGCCTAGGCTTGCCCGTATTTGCTGATAGGTCACTCTCTTACCTTCCTCTATCATGCGTCGCACAGCACTGATGTTATCTTCAGTAGTCGCTGTTAAAGGACGTCCCTCACGCGGATCATCGTTGGGATTGCTACGTCCACGCATTAACTCGTTAAAAGTAAGTAAATAAGTTGTAAATAGTGGTACGAGATGGGGCTTCATTAAAAAATGCTAATCGCAGTCTATCATAGCTTTGTTGTTGAGTAAGCCCACAACGAAACTCATAATAAATCATTGACCGAAAATTTTCTCGTTTTATGTTCATTTTCACGTGTAACAAGAGTTTTAGATTTGCCGCCAATTCACAAAAACAAATAACAAATGAATGCAATATACTACATTAGGTTACCAAAGAGTTCTAAAATTGAAATTCAAAAAAAGTTTTCTTTATCAATGTTTCTAACTGGCGGGTTCTAAACATTTTCAGTGTTACCCCACGTATTAAGTCCATTGGCACTACGTATTCTTTAATATTTTTCTTAAAGGGTGATTGGAGTGTCTTTGAATTTGTTGTGACCTAACTATTGACTTTCTTTAAGAACGCTATAAATGTCATACGAAGTGATTATTGTCGGTATTATCTGATTAAATAATAATTGTGTATAAATTTAATTGTAAATAAGGGAAAATTTATTTGCTTGACTAAAATGCGTTATACAGTGTAAAAGGTTTCATGAATGAAATATTTTTAAGGGAATTATTATAATAAATAAACAAAAAATTCTATTGACACAGGTATAAAATTAATATCAAACCTAAACCTACTAAACATATAGAAGTTCCTGTATTATGGAATACCGTATCGAGTGCGACTCACGAACTCCCGATATGTCCAACATTCCATACAAATACGTGACTGTGGTGCAATTTTTAAAAATATTCCTTCGTAGTTCAACATGGTTATTTATAGACGAATCATGTTAGACCAAATAATAAGTGACTAAGAAATTAATAGGAAGGAGAAAACAGGATGTATAAGGACAAAATTGAGATATTAAAAAGGGGAAGATAAAGTGGAAAAGTCACATTCGGAAAGTTTTCTGGAAAAATAATTAAAAATTAATAAAAATAAAATTAAAACAACTTTAAAAAGTTTGGTCCACCAGGCGCCAAATTAAATCTTGATTTAAGACAGTTTAGTTATTATTTTAATTTTAGCACTAAAAATAATTTTGTAAATAAATAAACTAACTATTATTGTACCTATATCTTGTTTCTTGATCATTTTTCTTATACAGTAAGTAGTAATCGGAGTTTCTTAACTTTTCTGTAATCTCTTCATGGATAAGGCACCATATATGGCATATGTAGTTGTAACACAAAATTTTATGATTAAATAATATTTTAGCATTATTATAATGGCTAAGAAAATGATACCACTTCTTTGTATGTGTACACGTAGAAAGTTTGTCGTAGACAGCGTAAATAGTATAATTTCTAATTAAATTAATAATATTTCTGGTTAAATTATTATTATTGTTAAGGTGTTATTGGAAAGATGGAATATAAAAGATAGTGTGTGTGAAATTGGAAAATGGTCTCGAGAAATAGAGGCAAGTGGAAGAATTTGGAGGAGGCCCATACTCCGGCGGAAGTCGAGTACTAGTGTAAAACATTATGGACTTAGTGTAGTGTAGTAGGTACTCGAATAAAGGCTATATATATTTGTTTTAATTTTATTTATTGTTGCTATCTGGATACTACAGCTCAGGGTCGATTCATGATCCTATTACATTGTTGCACACGGTATGTATAATTACACGTTTGATTTGCGCGTTATTCTTGCTGCGTTGAAGGCTCTCTGAAGGGTAAATATGATGTAAATGAAGAATGATTGGTAAGTAATTAAGATAATTACAATAGTTACTTCGCTTTCCCGTGCCTCAAACACGTGTGTATGAAAATAACATTACACAATATTGTATGATGTATTAGGTCCCGAAAAGTAAAATACACTCTAGTCTCACAGAAAAATTATGTAACACAAAAATTCGTATTACTCACAAACAAAGGAACAATTTATTTCTAAAGCCATGTTACTGTTTATTTAAAATTAGCTGTTCTCTGCGGTTCCATCTCCATGAACTCGCTCGTAGCACGATGTTTTATAACCTACAGCTTTCACTTTAAATACCAAATTTTTGAAGTGAAACTTCTTTATCGGGGTTGGAAAAAAATTTAGTGTAACATTTTTGCGTTACGCGTCACTTTATTCCGTTACGCGCCATGTTGCTTTTTGAAGTCAAACTTCTCTATCGGCGTTAAAATATGACATATAGTATGTTTTTGACTTTGAAGTTTGACAACGGATTACATTTTCGACTTGAAATTTGCTAATCGCAATTTGCAGCAATTAATTTGTAAGTTGTATGCTAGGCAGTGTATCAAAATTTACTGTGTTTAAAGAAATAGTTTCGGAACTCTAAACATAAAACAAACCAATTATGGCTCTGCTTACAACAAAGGTTTTATATAAGTTTCACTTCTTACGTGTGTACACCTAGTACACGCACACATTTTTTTTTTCTTAATACTTTTGGCATTACTTGTACTCTCCTCTGTAGGTGTTTCTTTTTCATTGTTCCACTTTAGGGTTGCCTGGAAGAAATCGCTTGTTAGCGATAAGGCACGTTGCCTTATAACTTTTGTAACCTTCCTTTTTTTATTTTTATTATGTGTATGTTTTTGATTAAGGTAATAAAGTATAAAGAAATAAATAAATAATATTTTTGTAAGTCATTATATGGTATCGCGGATGTTTTTGTAGATATTAATGCCTAAATACAGTTTCCGCAGCGCATGCGATATAGGAATTTTTATTGCTGTGTTTCACACCTTGGGTTACACTATCGTAATTTAAAACAGAACCCTAACCCTTTCTTGAATATTTTCTTTAGCCTATGTGCATTAGGGATAACGTAAATTTCTAGCGGTAAAAGATTTGTTCAATATAGCGTTCCATTAGTTTGTAGCATATTCACTCCAAATCAAATCCTACCACTTTTTAATAAAAAAGAACTTTATTACACATAATAAAAATGATGTTTAGTTAAAGAATAAAGTACACTAGGATTCCCGGTGTCGTGGGCAGCTAGTCTCTTCCATTTGATATATTAATAACTTAAAATAATAAATAAAATAGTGAATGTACAGTTTTGAATCTATAGTGAACATTCGTTTTAAAGAAAGTGGTTAACAAAGTTAAGATGAAAGGGCCTCTAAAAGAGAATATCTATTAGTGTAGATAAGAAAGACGTATGAAATAGTATTGGCTGAAGAAACGGGCTAGTAAAAATGAACCGAATGCCAAATCTCTGACAGTTGTGCTCGAGTCGATAAAAATTCCTGAGATGTAGCAAATTACGGTTCCAGCAGCGCCTTTACTGACTGTGACAAATCAATTTCTAGTACTAGGTTTATTTCTATTTTGATCTAAGATTGTATACGTAAGAGACTAAGCACGAACCTACTAGGTTTACGTATGTAGCGACACTTACAATCAGCGCCTTCACCACGATGACGTCATACCCTGAAATGTGATGACAAAGTTGTTCGACAGCTAAAACTATATGGAACTTCTCGATCTTATCCATTGGAGCCTTAGGGGCGACCATTAATCGGTTAGACTATCGAGGATGCTACCTTTAGGTCGGAGGAAGACTCTTCTTTCCTCCACAAATACTATAATACTCAAGAAAAGAAAACCGAATTTGGAGCTCAGGCGACATAAAAACATACGTCCGTGATTCTGCTTTTTTAAGCTATTGCATAGATTTAATCGCGGGCTTTGAATCAAGAAGTTCCTTAACGAAAATAAAAACCTAACACATGATAAAGTAATATAGGTGCGGCCAATTCGCGTTAGAGCGGGACAGAACGCATGCTGCGTCTCAAATCGGTCTGGCGTGATCGGTGTCGTAGCGCAGGTGCGTTAGAGTTGGATAGAACACATACTGCGTATTCACATCTCTCTGACGTCTCGATGACTTAGCGTAAACGCGGCCGGTGCAGCCGGTACGCGTTAGAGTGAGACAGACTATATGTATAGGCGTGTTAGTCTGAGTCTGGTAGAGTGGTAGATTGAATTAATATCAAAGAAAAGACTTGATTTAATATCAAATTAAAAAAACTGCATAAATAATTACAATTACATAACGTAAGTTGATAAAAAATGATATTATGCAAGTGCCACACGTTTTTTTTTCATATCATTGTATATGTCAGCTACTTCAATATATTAGCACAGTGTGTAAGCCTCTCGATACTCAGGTAGAGTTGCAGGAAAGGAATCACGACTGCCACCGTAATTGGGTGCCTAACCACATTACCGGCCTCAGCCGGCAAAATTTTCATATTAAATTTTTAAATCACCTGAATTTATTAAAGTAATGATCGAAGAAGTTTAGGAATCAGCTCATGCTCAGCTCACATAAGTTCTTGAAAGCCTATGTGAAGTCGAATAGCTGTCATGATTTAAAAGTAAGCATAGAATTTTGTATAAAGTACACAGTCCATTAAAAATAAATGCGCCTTAGTTGACAAACCAGCTAATATACCGAACGTTTCCATTTTAATAGTACCTATTGTTTAGAAGTTAGGGTGGCTTTGATAACAGAATCAATACACCAAATCAACTTGAATAAATATTACACAGGATATAACCGACGTAGTACGGTTGACCCTTTTTTTTTACGTCAGGAAATGCTTTTACGCATATCCTTGCTGAATTTTACTCCAGCAGGGATTATGTGGGACTCAGACATAATATCTACAACCCTACCCACTAAAAGCTGACGGATGCCTTCAGCTCGCCAAAAGGCGGAGGCAAGTAACAGCTGAGCCTTATCCTTACCCCCGCCAAATGCGAATGCCACAATACCACCATGACTCCTCCCACGAACAAATCTTCAGCATCTTAACTTAGGGCAGACGTGCGAAAGCTAGGCGTCGCTGCCCCGGTCGTCGTTAACCACGATACGTTACCAAATCAACTTGAATAAATATTACACAGGATATAATCGACGTACGTTTGACCCTAAAATATTCCTCAATAAAGAGCGGACAAATTCATAAATCATAATATGCTAGCAAACTCATCTGTCTGGTCTTTTGTCTATGGTCGACATTATCTATGTCTGTATAGCAGCGCCAACCAGAGAATGAAGCGAAAATAGAAAAAAACAAGTTATAAATACAAATTATAAACATTGTGTGGCCTCGCTAATTGTTGCGGACGGTACAACATAAGGTTTATAATTTCATAATGCTTACAATTAATAAGTCTACAAACACAATTGTTACTAAAGTATTGGAATATTACAAAAATTAGTATACTATGGACTCGTCGTTAGGAATTAATTATATGACTGCACTAATAAGATAGAGGATTTCGAATGACGAAAGAATTACTACGTAAATATGTGCATGTAATTTATTATTTTTTTCTCTTTCCATTGAGTACTTACCAGCTTAAAACAGTTAAAGAAAATTAACACTGAAACTGAATTAACTGAATTATATTGTATGATTACATGACGTGTGATTTACCTACCTTAAATGTTAACCATTAACATTCCACCTAAGTCTTAAAACAAAATAATCCGACTATAGGCTCAATATTTTATTTCGTTACTAGACTAATGGTAGTATGTACCATTAAACGACAAACGATACAGATTCTTCTACTTACTAAATTACATATTTTTATAGTTTAAAGAACTTTTGTTTATGATTCTTCAAGTCTTCTTTGTTCTTTAAAGAATGCCCTTAAAAGAAATAAAGAATTCAACAACGCCTCAGGGTGAGAACTCAATCTCTTATGCGCATCTTTTCTAGAGAAAAAGAAATGTTCTGCTTCTGATGTCGCCGGCATGACAGATAACAAAAGATCGTAAGCCATAGTTAGGTACAAACCCCGAGTACCTCCAGTACTTTCATAAATGCTTATTTCTCCCAAGATAATTTTCTTCAGATCCAACTCATGTGGCACTTCTTTAGGCTTAGGTATCTCACTGTGGCATGTGTTATTTATTTCATTCTCTAATTGTCTTTCAATTGACGTTTCTTCATCATCTTCTGATTCTAATGGATCGAGTACACTTCGAGCGGTTGTTTTTGATTTGTAATCAAATGTATTTAACTTATCTTCAATTGATGGTTTTATACGCGTAAGTAATGTTAAAATTTTGTTCACCATTTCTTCCGAGGTGGGTTTTGTAAAAGCATCATCTTCTGCATACTCGTTATATATATGGCGGTGGTGTAAATATTGTAGTATACTCGATGTAATTGTTCTACTTCGTTTTATGTGCTTTCTTAGTACTGTAGAGAAATGACGACTTATTGCATTGTTTTGAGCATCCAGTTTTCTGATCATAAATCGTAAGGCAGTATCAGCCGTTAATAAATTTGCACTTGGTTTACACAAAACTGTTATTGTCGCTCTAATGACAACAAGACTTTCATGTATTTCATTCAAGATTTGTAATTCTTCATCATTAATGAACAAATCCATTTCCAAATATGTTAGAGACTCGTGTATACAGTCTTTTAATTTCAAAAATCGGCATATCATTTCGCATAATGTACTCCAACTCTTTTTACAATCAAGAATAAGATGTATTTCTTTGTCATGTTTCTTCCTTACGTTATTTTGTAATATTTCATTTCTCGCTGCTGAATTTTTGTAATATCGTACTAATTTTCTGACTTTTTCAATGATTTCTTTGTATATTAGTTGGGGTTCTGTTAAGATTTCTGCATACTTCACAAAGAAAGCATTTCTACATTCTTTGTTATTATATTCAGTGTCACTATCATAAGAGTCTTCTGTATTTTGGTAAATTTGTGAATCTTCTTCTTTGTATAAAACTTCCAGTACACCATACTGAACAGCCTGCGCTAAACAAAATTGATTGTCGATCCCGAGAGATATTCCGAGTCTCATTTGAGACAACGAATTGGTGAAAGAAATTATGTCATCATTAAGATTTATATCGAATGCTAGCAATCGGTCACTAATAATTTTTATAATGTCATCCATGCCACTTTTTACTTTAAGTAATCCCAAATTCTTTGGGTAACCAAATTTCGAATCTTCATTATAGATGTTAATGCTTACGTAGGTCCTATTATTTAATGTTATATACTCTTCAAAACTAAGGCAGAACTTCATACCTAATGATTTAAATTGTTTTAATTCATTAGCTATCTCAATTTTGACCAAGTCACTTTGTTCAAGTATTAGACTGATTGTTTCGATATTAGATGATGGTAATTCGTATCCAGATTGCGATAGGAGGTTACATAAATCTATAGAATCACAAAAGCTACTTAAAGGGAGCTCATCTAATGCTGCCATTCGTGAAATTATTTTCATATGCGTATTTACATTTTGCTCACAGTTTTCTAAATTGTACGATGATTCATCGACCACTGCTTGGGCGAGATCATCGTCATTATAAACAGGCGTTTCAAGTTCCGATTCATCGTAGGAGGTTTGTGCTTCTTGTTTCACAATAGATACTGGTATTTCTGCCACCTTTTCTTTCTTCACGTTAAAGCGAGCTATCTGATTTCTTTTATCTGGCCTTTTTAAAATGTTGATTTTATGCTTCGACTTTAAGTGGGTGTGCAAGCCGCTTGTCGATGCCCCGCTGGTTTTAAGAATTTTAGAACATATTTTGCACTTGGCAGTTTGAGCATCAGCAGACCTTAAGAAATGACACCATAAATATGAGGACGAGCTATGATATCTTGAATACTCTTCAAAAGACGAACTGGACCTGAAAAATATGTATGTTGAATTTATACTTATGTTAATAGTACTATATATACAGTTTGACAGACGTTATGTACCTTTCTAAGTTTATATTTTTGGGTGATTTGCCTGCATTATCATCGTAAGAAGCATTATTATCTTGTGCCATGACGATCAATAGAGGAGCATCGTGAGAAGCTTTCGTAGTTTCATTTTCAGAATAATTATTCCGTTTTTGTACAGAATCTACCTTGATACCATGTCGAGTTTTTAAGTGGGCATGCAAGCCGCTGGTGGAAGCCCCGTTTGTTCTTACTATCCTCGAGCAGATTTTGCACTTTGCACTTGATCTGTCTGTTGCAGTAAGGAAATAGTTCCATGTTGACGACGGATTACGTCTCTTTTTGTACTCTTGATAATTTTCCGACGACCTGGAAATATGATGAATATTAAATTAAAAGTACCCGGCTTCTTTTCTAAGCGAAAGTATATTTTGTGACCTGTTTAATGAAAATAGGATAGCATGAAATCAACGGAGAAATATCTAACCCATGGAATAAAAACATAATATGTCAATTATTATTCAACGCAATTATATTCTATCTATAATATTTTTACTACAAATTCTAGTATAATTAATTTTAAAATAGTGCTTTTTATTTAATTGCTTGTTTTTGGTTGCTATTTAAGAGATACGCAGAAAAAACTGTATTAATAATAAAAATGCCTATTAGGCACTAAAACTAGTATTAATTTGCCAGTTTGTAAGCAATACTAAAAATTCAACCAGGCAATTGTCCATAACGACCATTTTAGGTCATAGTTTGCTTCGAATATATGACGATATGCTCAAGCCTCAATATAGTCAAAGCAAACTATGATCTGATGGTAACAATAAATAATTATAATAATATCATATAAAACGGCACAGCAAACGATATTAAGCTCGATATTTTATTCATACAAACCGGTTTTATCATTCAATATCCAAACTATTACACAACTATTAAACGTAATGATTGGATTAGCAAAAAACATCGAATCTATCTCCGAAACACAAAATATGTGTTATGTTGAAGCAATACTTTGTGTAAAGTAGTTATTGGTGTGTTATTCTGTATAAGTTGGGTACTTACATTGTCTTTATAACGCACAAAATCCACTTACAAGTGCATTTTGTTGTAATAAAATAAAAACCGATTCACAATTGTCACTTGACGTCGCGCTCGGCACTACTCGGGAGCGATAGCGGTATTCGGCATGCGTCGGTACCCCGCGTCCTTCCCGCTACCACCGTTGACACAACCCAAACGAAAATATGCCCTATATCCAAGCCCCTAAGCTGAGTCTCGGCTGGTATCCACCGCAATTCTCATATGACAACCGGTACAAATTATACTGCGCGGTGGAAGTTGGATCGTTCCGCTAGCCGCCTGCTTTTACATATATTTTTTTTAAAAACGAGGTACGGTATTGGTACTACTCAATAAAGTAGGATGTCGCTACAGATTTGAATCAAAACCGTTTAAAGGTTTAAACTATTTTGAGTTTTATTATTATTCTGTCCTCCGGAATGAATGTATTGTTTTTATTAATACAAATTTACAGCCCCACATGAAATTATTTAAAGAACGATACAATTTAGTTACGAAATTTTATGCTTTATTTTAGGTAATAACGATTAATTTAGGACTTTTATTTCGGTTAAATCTTATTAAAGTTAAAGACTGAAGGAAGCTCCATAATCCTCGTCTTGGGTGTATGATGAATTCAAATGTTTATATCAGGCTTAGTAGGTAACAATACGACTGAAGGCTACTTACCTGCTACAATAAACGTATTACATACCTCATATTACAGGATTGTAATCTGATCAGGACAGGTACCTATCCCACATTCATGAATATTAATTCTCTCATGTAAGCGTCGAATATCATTTCAGTCATGTTTCCATGCATAATTCGATAATAATTGTTTGCCGATAATTGGATGTTGGACACCGATAGTGAAGCTTTAGTAATTATTATGGATATCTGTTCGATCAGGGATCATAATCTAGGACAAGATACTCGCCTGTCATATCGTCGCATATATGTATTTATAAACCTATTTTTTTTAAGTTATGTTTAATCGTACGTACTAAGACAGTAAAATGCCGAAAATAAACCGGTTTATGAATTATGAAGGCACTTACAATGACAAAATTTAATACATAATGTAATTTGACTTGCGGATATTACTTATATGAAAAAATCAAATTTCCAGAAATATACTGATTCCAATGACTTTAATTATTTCAATATTCACACGATTTTCTACACAAAAATTCAACACGTTTGCATTCGATGTTTCTTATTCTTTGTTTCTTGGGTCTAATTAGTAAAACTTCGGCATAAAATGAAAACATCGCCAAAGAAGTAGTTTTTAAGAAATTATGGCAATAAAGGCGCTATACAGTCGAGCGAAGCATTTAATTGGCTACCACTTTTTGCCAGGCGCAAGTTTGTGACCCAGAGAATTCTTAAGCTATAATTAGGTATTGATATAAGTACTATACGAAGTGCAAATATGCAAGAAATATTTCAATGTTTTAACCAAATTTCGACAAAGAAACAATAATAATTAATCTGTTTCGTAAGTGACATCGACAAAAGTCACGTCTAAGCACGCGCGATTTTTCGAATGATAAAAAAGATTTTCTATATATTTTAAAACATAATTATATATATATATATATATATAATAATAATAATAAAATATATATATATATATCTTAAAGTTCTTAGGTTTCATTCAAATGATTCTATGAATAATGTCATATATTTGATGTGCGTAACGTAATTATGCTGGCAGTACTTCGTAAAGTTGCAACAAAGACAATAAAAGTAACTTTATTTAAAAAATTGGTTGCACTATTTTAAAGGTTTTATATATTATGGTATACATAAATAAAAGTAAGAAATAAAACTCATTTTCATGTACTTTTTTATTTCCATTTCCGCATCGAGAAATGTTCTACAAACTCTGCATGAACTTCTATAAAGTGATCTACATACAAAGACTCCGCATATGATAATATCCAATCACAATTTCAGCTGACTATAACATGGACGTATTAAGCATAACTTCATACATGTATGTATTCCACTTCAATATATAACTCTAATTTATAAAATATCATCTATTGTATTGCTTTTGAACATACACCAAATGAATTACGTTACATTTGACAATGCGATTACAGCAGCTTTTACTATTTACTTCAACAACGTGAGTTCTAGAACAAAAATAGCAAATATTCTACTCGATTCGATTTTAATAGTATAGAGTAATGCCCACACCAAGATGTCGTTACCGAATCGATATTCTAAGTCTAACCACAGTCACCTTGACCAGATAGGTCAACGTGTGCACGCGTGCCCCACGTGGATGCCAAGGTGTCTGAAGATGCATCAGAACAGCACCAACGAGAAAAGACTACCCTCTGATTATAGTAGAGGGATTTTTAATACTGAGAGCGACACAAAACTTGGTAATATTTTAAAGACGCAGACATGTTCGCAAATAATACATGTATCTCAGTTTGCGTCTTGTCTTAACCGTCACATTGTTATAGCAGATAGAAACTACGCTAAAGCATTCGTTTTTATATTTACATAACATAATTCATTTTAACGTTACATTAAGCTAATGAGGTCATATTTTATTGTAACTAGGTCGTGTAAAAAAATTATATATTTTTCTAATGTGTAAAATTACAATGTGTATAATGTTACTATTATATAAATGTTATTTTGTATGGCAATAATTCTCTATAACTGGCTAGCGCTGTCTAATACAGAACGACAATTTGATTTGCAAAAACGCCTAAAATGCACAGGTAAGCTTATTTCTTTATATATTGTAATCCTTATAAAAACTAAGGCTTAAATGTAGACTCCAGTAAGTTGAGAGCTGAGCTGATGATGCTCAGAAACACAGTATTCTTATCGCTTATATATACTTATCGCTCAAATGGAAACTGAAAATAATTTGTCCCTTTGTAGTGCTGTCACACTCGAAATATAAGGGTGCGCCCACATCTGGGGAATATGCTCGCGAGCTGCGCGTGTGCATTTTTTTCGTGCGCCGTTCCTGCGACGCCTAGCGGCGGCGCGCTAGCGGCTCGCGTCTTCCTTCCGTCCGCGCCAGTAAACGGAACTGTATTATACGAGCCTTGCGTGAGTTGCGCTAAAGAGGCGCACCAAATCATTGCCGTGACTGCACGCACGCAGCTCGCAAACGGCTAGCGAGCTGCACATTCGCCAGATGTGGACGCACCCTAACGAATTTTATTTATAGAATAGGAGGCTAATATGAAGGGGTTCATCTGATGTTAAGTGATACCGCCGCCATAGGACCCTCTTTTAAGAAGCATTACGCTCTTTTCTTTAAGGACTCTTAGTCGATTCGAACTCGGAAAGTTTATTAAATTGGAGTTGCGATGTTAATATATTGTGTCTCGTCTATAGGAAATAATACTTATAACTGATTTCTATAAAGTTGTTGGTTTTTATATAGTTATTTTTGTTCTTACATAATATGTATATAGCAAATAGAGCAAAATCTAGTTGATCTAGATAATTAGCTCCTAAATAATTAATGTAAAAGACATAAGTACCTATCTTTGAAATTATTTCGCCAGATTATCCCCAAGTTTGTTATTTCTCAACCTATTCTCAGCGCTCAACATTCGTGAAGTAATTTTGGAGCGTCTTCTTAATAAGTCTAATATATCCAATTATTTAAAACGTTTTTTGAATACATAATCATTTTTAATCGTGCTCTAGAGCAAATATTTGAGCACAGAAAAGCATCCTTGGAAAAATTACGTAAGTTTTATGGGGAATTAATTACATTTTGAATTGACAAATATTAGTTTTTTTCTCTTAAAACATAAGATAATTGGATGACAAAAGGAGCATTCGAAAACGCGCCTTAATACGAAGCAACAAAAACGCAATTCCATATATTTCAGAAAACGATGACTACCTTCCGCCTTGAAGTCGAGTTTAAAAAGTCTTTATTGACCATGAATGGATATTGCGCTTTATTGCATTGAAGTACGGTCTATTTTACAACGAAAGAATTCATCAGTGGTCTAAGCCAAAATTATATCACACACATTAACTGATTTAAACTTTCTGATAACAATCGTATCAAGAATGAAAAACAAGCGAGTTAAGAAAATATGAAAAGCGTAAATATAATATGTATTATAAAACATATACTGAAAAAAATGTCTTATCTTAACCGTACTCAGAGTCATTAAGGAAGGAGTTAAGTCCATAATCCGGTAAACCTATTTTTACAATACTTAAATAAAAAAATAATCAGAGCACGGCTTGAAGCATTTCAACTAATTCTTCGGGACGTCATAAAGTATTCAAACGTCAGCATATAGAATAGAAAAAAAAACATAATTATACTTATTTTACACCCTGCTATATTCACGTTGTACTTAATACACGGATTTTATGTAGTCAAACCAACTACTAGAAATATCTATTGCTCACGGGGACGGGCAAATGAGCAAAAGACGAAACTGTTGTGCGCTACGTTACGTACATTCTCACCACGAGCTGGCAGTAGCCGAGCTATCGCTAGATCCAACCGAGCCGGACCTGCTGAAGTTAAAAACCAGTAGGAGTAGCACAGTAGGAGTTTCAAATCGGAGGCCAAGACATTTTGGGTCGCAAATCGAAAAGGGAAGTGATTTTTTACATATAATTTTGCAAAAAGCTGTAGATTTTTTCATATATTATAAGAAACACGATAGAGAATAATGAAATTGCTAATGCAGTTAGAATTCTAAATGGTCTTGCTATATTAATAAGGCCTTGTAGGGTAAGATTCAATGTTCTTAGCGCGAATTTTAAGGGATTTTTAATATTCTTTAAACTAAGTCTCGATTCATTGACTTCGACGTTTTTAAATGTTTCTTGCATTGCTTCTATGCAATGTACGCGCTTAAATCCGTGGCCACGACATGGGTATGTTTTATTTATGTATTTAAATTTCCCAATAGACAAAGAATTAGTTCGGCAACTTTTTCATAAATTTCTAATATGCACTGCTAACAAACTATTACTAATAATGCACGGGTATAGTAGCTTGTTCTTATACTATGTATAGTATGTAAAAGTACCGGCATAAGTTTTACGTAAAATCGAGCAAATTTAACAAGTTGTATTTCCATTTAACATACATTTTAATATCTATGTATGGGAGCGTTCAAGTATTACGTAACGAGTTTGGGGGGGGGGGTGTTGGTGTTTAACCTTTTATAAAACGTTACGATGCGGGGCGGGGATTGAATTACGCGTTATTAGGTATAGTCACTAGTGGTCACGAAACGTTTTACTATACTTAGGTATAGACTGTAGAAAAGCGTTACGGCGCGATTCATGGGGGGGGGTCAATAATCTCCAAAAATTGCGTGACGTAATACTTGAACGCTCCCTATGTCACCTCTGAATTATAATAATCTATAGTTGTATGTAATTTAACCTCCTCTAGACAAACGAAACAATATGATTAGTAATATATCAACTTCATAAAAAAAATAATATAAATGTTACATGACGTCATTAATATCCGTCATATTAAACCGTGCGACCAATAAACGAGGAGTTTGACGTTTCCCGAATACTACAACGATTTTGAACATAACTTTTTTGTTGAAGTATATCTAAATCGTATCAATCAAAATCAAGCAAAATCCTCAAAATGTTGTGTTTAAAGCCAATAAACTTTGTATAATACTTCTAATGCATTATGAATAGTTTCCATTTATTAGATCATATTTTTTTTAATAAAACGTGATAGAATTATTACAACGATCAAATTAAACTATTTAAAAGTTATGACGGTCAGTTCGACATTCTCGACACAAAATACAATACACAAACTCAATTCAGTGATTTTAAAAAATGTCACTGAATTATTCAATTAATAAACAAAGTACATTTACTCCATTATTAACGCATTATATAGTATTCACTGTATTTTAATACCATTACTATATTCTGTGAAGAAAAATATATAAAAAAAAACATTAAAAATATGCAACTTTTAGTGAATTAAGGATAGAAATACCCAAACAGGATCTATTAATAAATGATATTATACGTATTATCCTAAACACTTGTCTAGAGGTAACAAAATTGAGAATTAGAAAGGTCTAAATGCGGTGGGATACTTGGTGGGAATCGCACGCTGCGTGTATTCCGCGAGATGGGACCAGCCTAGCTGCGTGTGCGCAGCAACGAGACGCTCTTCGACCTCACGGGATGGTTTCTCTTCCAGCATTTTGTTTAGTAACTTGATAGCTCGGCCCCAGTGTTTCAGGGTAAAGCAGTGCCAGACGCCGTAGTGGATCACCTAAAAAAGGTATGTAAAGGTTCTGAGTTCGATTCGTGGCGAAATCTTTTGGTAGGTTAACAGCGGGATGGGGCAGATGGGGCAATCCGAAAGGAGGCTGATGTTAAGTGATACCGCCGCCGATGGATACTTATTGCCAGTAAGCGCGTTTGTGTTGCCGGCTTTTTAAGGATTGATACGGTAGGGCCAGTTAAATAGATTACATTTGATTTGATTATATTTCATCAAAATTCAATAACGTAACGGCGGACATTATTGCTAATTATTTGTTATTTTGATAAAATCGTTTTTGGAACACAATCCTAAATAACTTCGATAGATTTATTTGATATTTATAGATTATTAACAGATTCACATATGTTTGAAACAACGCTACGGAGCCATAACTGACAGATGTCACATGTCAAATGTGATTTATTAAATTGCTATAGTTATTAGTTTATCTATTTTATTTTAATCTACGCGCTCGTTCCCGAATGGGCCCCTAAACCGATTTTGACGAAATTAGGTACTTGTGTCAGATTTTTTTTGTATTCAAGTCGTGAAAGGACGTCTGTCGGGTCCACCAATTTAGAATATAATAATAATAATAACATATGTATAACCTTAGTATCAGTGAGGTCAGTGAACTTGAGCAGCTCACTCATATTGTCCTTTAGCGTATCTGCGATTTTATCTCTGGCAGCGGCACTAGATGCTAAGGCGTGAAGACGACACAAAGCTGTTCCCTTACGACATAAAGCTTCTATTAGGTATCCGCGCTGCTTCTCATGTTCCCTGTAAAGTAAAAAATGTAATAGCTTTAATACATTTATTTTATTTATTTATTTCACATCATCATTCTATATTTACGGTTATTACTAATTCGATAGAACGATATTACATAAATAACATTAAAAAAATATATTTATATACTTTAATCTTATAACTAATACAGGAAGCAACTCTTGTTAACTTAGCCAGTGTACAAACAAATAGTCTACCTCAACAGAAATTCTACTTATTATATGTATTGCTCGCGTGAGTGGTGCTTCGCTAACCAAGTTGTAATGTGCGCACGTACATCCAAAAGTTGAAACATCCGCCTCAGGTTTTTACTTGGTACCCGTAGACCCAGTCTCTATATTATATGAACCCGACCCGTAAGTATGTATCTTAAATATATACCCTGACAAAGCTAGCTGTCTTCTGAGGCGTAGCTGGTCATAATCCACCTGTAAACCTATTTTAAAAGAGTAAGTGTGGAGTTTCTTGCCCATTCTTCTCCACACGAAACTACCTTTTGGAAGGGGCAACTAGAATCTTCTATATATATATAAAAAAAATTTTTTGACGTTCAACAGTGCCATTTTAGATGGTCTAATTGAAATAAATGATTTGACTTGACTTGACATATCCAGAACAAACAGGGTCGGGTACATAAGCGGATACAAGGGATACACTCCATAGTCTCTTGTGGAGTTACTCGCTCTAACATGAGACTGTTTTTACCCTCATATGGGGCTAAATACAGTCAACATAACATATAATACCCTCAACGGCGCCAAGGCTCCCGAGTCAAAAGCGTCCTACACGACATTATACATAATACGATTCGATACAGGAGTCATCGTTCGTGATAAGCCTATCGTAAAAGACGTTACGTATCTTCGTATTGCCAGTAGCAGGGCATTGGCAAACGTCGGCATTTTGGAATAATTCGAAATCTCTTGAAAAAATTATAAATCTAGAACGCATTTGAATGAAAATGAAATTAAAAAAAGGTAAATGTATGTTGTTTGTTTACGTAAAAAGTCGTCAATAATTAATATAATAAATAAATAGTATGTAAATAATCATGATCGAGGCTACAGTCCGCCGGACTTGGTCGAGCAGATACCTTTTTTTTGCTTTTAGTTCATGATTTCCTTGGCTTGGAAATGGTACTCAACACTATCCAGTACATGTAACTTTGGTCCATCGCTTTAGCTTTGCTGGCCCCTAGGGTTTCCATGTAAAAGCCTTCATGATACTCTTACTTCCTCCTTTTTGATAACCCAGTCTATTATGGATTCTTTAGCCGTATATCTCGTTCCCCTATATACAGCTCACGATCTAATTCGCTTATGTAAAAATATTAAAGTGATACTAACTGCTTAATTTTAGCAGCTTCCGGTCTTGAATCGTTCCGTATTCCCAAATAGGCCAATAACTGTTCCTGGTCGACCCCACGAACCACTTTATCAGCCACATTGACCAATTGCTCACACCACGCTGTCGTCACTTCTGGTACTCCCAAACTTGGCAACCTGATTATTAGAAAAGTTTATTAAAATATTTACACACAAAATTAAATTAAAGGCAACAGGCGGCCTTATCGCTTTCGAACGATCTCTTCTAGGCGAATTGTAGGGGAAAAAAATAAATAAGGTGAGCACAGAACTGCAAAATGCAAAGTGTACATAAGATATACTTTTAAGTACATAAGAATTACTTAAACATAAAGAATGGAATAAAACAAAGCGATTAAAACATAATATATAGACGATGAAAAGGACAATATCAAAAATGACTCAATTTTTTTAAAATTATAACTCGAAAATTTATATCTAATCTACATTTAATAAAGTATTAGATAATACTACTGCTATGAAATTTTGAAATTTGAAAATTAAAAAATTTGAAATGGGGTAATAAGATAAAAAATATCCTTAACTTTAATGTTATTACAGATTAATAAACAAACACCTTAATCTAAATATAATTCCTTACTTATTGCAATCTGTGGGCGGATCTATAGCCTGAAGATAAGCGACGTGTGCGCCGAGATATCCGGGGAACTTTTCTACCAACTCCTCATACACTTGATCCAGTTTGTCGCCTTCTAAAAATTTAAAATATTCTATATAATTTATGGAAAGAAAAAAAAATTGAGTAACAATACCCACAATAACTGCCTCTTCTACACAAGTAGAAGAAGCATTTATTGTTAGAATATTTTTGGAAATTACCTAAATTTGAATAAAATGATTGTTTTGAAGGAATAACTTATATTTTTATTATAACTATTTGTGCTGTGATACGAGCAGTAATACCCTACTTATCTTAAAATGATCAACTCCGGATTATTAACTACATTATTGTTTTTTTATACGTGAGCAATTCTTTCTCGTACAGTAAAAGAACACATTTCAAAGAAACGATGTCGAACCGATTCAGACGTGTAAGTTTCACGTGAAGCTAAAGCCGGTCAAGTTGCCAGAATGGGAGAAGATCGCAGGGTTACAATATCGTATCTCGGTATACCGGCAGCAGACGGGCCAGACGTCGCTGGAAAGACGACGTGGAATAGGACCTACGCGAACTCCAAGTGTCCAAATGGGTTTTTGAAAAAAAAAATTTTTTGTTGTGATAAATGAAAAGATCATATATAAGTTTTATAACAAAACTATTTTTGTTTTATTTTTTCGCAATAATTCAAAAGTTATTTCAAAATAAAAATTACTATTTGAATCCAGTAGCGAAAACACGCCGAACAAACCCGAGCGCGTGTGACGTCATAATGTTAGGTTTCACTATTGCAGTTGATAGAAAAATAATAAATACAGTGTTTTGATCTATTTAATTTTGTTAATTAATATTAATATTAATTATACTATATATATATACATATATATTAATAGCCGTTAACGCTGTACTTGTTATTAAATAGCTTTAACATTATGACGTCAAAACTATGGTGATCATTCATGGCGCGGTTATAGTCAAGTGATTTTTATTTAAATTTCATCAATTTTTAATTGTTTATAATTAATTGCAAAAAAATTTTTTTTATGTTTTTTGCATTAAATAACAATATTATTAATAATAAAGTTTTAAAACACATTAAAAAAATCATTTTTTTTTTTTAAACCCAATTGGCAAGCGGTGGCGCGCGATCGTCCAATGTTCACAAGTTTTGAAGGTCATGGCTCATATTGATGCACCCACGTAGTAAATTTTACGCATTAACAGTTTTTTGACAAATTGGTTAAAATTTAACTTGATATTTAAGATGTTACATAAGTTTAAATTACGCACATACGCCTGTAAACTTACGACCTTATATATAAAAAAAAATAATTGCACAATTTTAACTGAAGCACTGTCAAGCATTTCCCTCAAATACTTTATACTGAATAAATTAGTGATTTTTAAACAATGATTTAGTTTTAACAGACTGCAAAAAAGGAGGTTAGTATTGTAACGGTCATGAAAAATCTTAAATAAAATAACACCTTAGTTCACCTTTTATAAGTCAGTAATCCTCATAAACTCCATTGAATACTCATACAAATTATTTATTTTATATGTTTTCCCTGTATAACTTACCAAGTTTAGGCAGCCAAGTGGTAGACAGTTCTTTAACAGCATCCAAGTAGTCCTCGTGTGTCTTTGTCTTGTCCTTTTCCTTATCGCGGTTGTCCCTACGACGAGGCGCCTCACAGAGCACGTACTGCACTTGGTACACGTCAACGCGACGACCGAGTTCGTCCTTAGCGAACGTAACTGTGCCCGTTAACGTTTGACCGACGGTTAGGTTAGAACGACTTATTCTGGAATTGAATATTAACAAAAATTAGCCGAATTATTAGTTTAGTACTAATTCGAGACCAAATATATAATATAAATTTGAGATTATTAATTATATTTAGGATCAAAATTCTACTCTTTTTACTAGGTGATCTATCAATTATCTGTTTTGTATTCATATAGAATGTTTAA
This sequence comes from Pieris melete, assembly GCA_963693345.1. Taxonomy (NCBI): domain Eukaryota; kingdom Metazoa; phylum Arthropoda; class Insecta; order Lepidoptera; family Pieridae; genus Pieris; species Pieris melete. The sequence goes on along the minus strand of CAVNZK010000039.1, from coordinate 531,947 downwards.
GATATATTAGATAGATTACAATCTACCGAATAATAATACGTCAAATTGTAAAGAGTGCGTTGAGGTTCACAATATTTCGACAGTTCACAATCTCGCGAGATAGATTATAATCTAACAGTATTCACAATTTTACGATGACAGTTACATAAAGCTAACCTCCCCACACAAATATGGGACAAGTTTTGGCCTAAGTAACTTATGCATATCCTTTGCAACTCTAAGTGGTGCGTTTGAATCACGGTTATATACATTATGTATACTAAACGACTTTTCTATGTGAGCAAGGAAGACCAATTTCTTCTATACTTAAAAAAAATATTGGTTGTTTGTAAAGTAGGTTTACGATCGAGATGTTTACGTGATAACGTCTTATTGGTGATATAAGTTTTTGGGAAGTAAGAAATTAATGAAGATAACAATTTTTTCAAATTTTAAATTACATCTATCGTTTTATTCACACTTTTGATGATAAATTTCGGGTGTAAAATGACAAGTTTACTTATTCGACTATAATATACATTTTTTTTCATACATTCACGGAATGACTGGCAGCGCTCGAGATGAGACGGGAGATCGGTCCGTCTCTCTCTCGTTATACCTGCGATCGCGCTCGTGAGGTTTTGGTGTGACACAAGTTTCTGAACATGTCACCCGACTAAAACGATTTTAAAGACGTTATCACGTCAAAAATTTACTTAAAAAAAACTTACTTGTCGGCAGGAACAGGAGTGAAGTAGAGAGGCATCAAGTTACCACTGGATAATGAAGCCGTCGTGAACTTTTTACCACCCGTTAGGGCCTGGAAATATAATTATTTATATGTTGTTAACCAAAAATAATATAAGATACTAGCAAACTCGGCGAACTCCGTTTCGCCACCAGATGGCTTCGTTTTATGTAACATTTCGTTTGGTGATCCCGCTTTTCTGTTGAAATTTTTCCTGAATTTTCTTTGCTTTAAACCTCACGGAGCCCGAGACCTTTCCAACGAATGCAAAACCGTGGAAATCGGTTCGTGCGTTCTGGAGTTATAGCGTCAGGAAGGAAAACCCGACTTATTTTTATATAGTAGATAAACTGTGGAATCGGAACAGCTTTCCATAGGCAGTCTACTTGAAAACTAAATGCAATAAATATCTCAAATACATACATTAGACTGGGAGCAATAGGCGTCGAGGGTGATGGGCTGCGCTAGTCTCTGCTGTACAACGAGTGGAACATCCTGTAGACGTTCCAACAGAGATTTGTTCTCGTGACGTACGCTAAGTCGAACTGTGTATTCACCTTTCTCTAGCTTCACTGAATACTGAAACAAGGTTACAATTTAAAATACGATTAGAGGACTGGCTTATAAACACACCATACTCATTTCATTCACTAACTCACTCACACCCACACACTCGATCATACACTCAGACGTGTAGAACAGTTGAAAAAACAAAAATAATTTAATAAAATGATGTTATTAAAGAATATATATTTATGGTATATACTATGTTAGTTAACAGAACTAAATAAAATAAACTGTATAATCACAAAATACATTAATTATAAGTATCAGACACTGGTAAACTGCAGGGCTATAAATAGAAATGTTAATAGATATGTTACCTTGGAGGGATACGCATCGCCGACAGCCATCAACTGCTTTGAAGAATTATAAAGCATCCACATTTGAGACTCGAACTCTGACTCGTAGAGCATATCGCATAGTAGAGATACGATTGGCGCTACCTGAAATATATTTACATTTTCAGGCCATGTTCAGATAGCAGAATTTTGACGCGCGTTTTCAACTAGCGCGACTACACATCGTGGTATTAACATACACGATCACAGGAGCGTACGTTAACGCGCATCAGCGTGCGTTAACGCGCATCAGCGTGGGTTAACGCGTATCAGCGAGCGTTGACGCGCATCAGCGAGCGCTTGTCATTTGACCTCTTTATAAATTTGATCGCGCGTTGACTTGCGTTGCGAACTATTGACCTTAACGAACTAATCGGTGTTTTAATACAATTTAAATATCGATTGGCTCTGATCTTTAAATTATTAGTTAAATGCTTAACTGAACGGCAAAGATGGTTGCAACGATGTGACTGAAGAACCAAAACATAAAATAAAATATTATAGAACTTGCAAACCTACAAGAAGCTCGAAGATCTAATGTTAGGTGACAACAATAGACACTCTCAGTGCCAAAGGGCTGGCGAGTGCGTTGTCGGTCTTTTAAGAATTAGTACGCTCATTTTCTTCTACTTAGGGTTGTATTGGTTCGGAAATAATTTAGTGGGCCGCTGGGCAGTAAAGTTAGTCCATGTAACCCTAATTCAAAACTTATCAACTCTATAGTTATACCTACGAATGGTAGATATTTAATTCGGATCCGAATATTCCACCATTCGTTGCAGTTACGACTAGTATTATAGTATCTATCAATTCGATATCTATTAAATACAGAAAAGCAAAATGAATTTTCAACCTGAGTATACCTCAGTGGCTTTTGCGATGTGGAAGGTGTATGTGTTAATCATCTGATAGATCTGCCTCGATGGTGGAATCACATCTCTGCTAGTCAGCGGACTTATTTTGGAATCTGTTGGCCTGGAATTAGTACAAGGTGCGCATATATATATGGGTGTCAGTATATAAAATATGTGAAAAAAGTGACTTTTCTAATACACATGGAAAGTTCTTTTAAAACCTTTACGAAAATGCTTAATGAGTCAATGTTAAGAGTAACATTATTATTGTATAGAAAAAAGTAAAAGAATAAAATATATCTAACATATATAAATAATCTACTATTGCATGCATCCCGTGTATACTGGCCGGGAATAGGAAGTGTATTATATATAGTCTTTTATTTTGGATTTAGATCTGTTTATACTCAAAATTTAGATCCAAAGACAATTTTTTTCATAATAGTACTCTACTGCTATTGTATCAGGGACTTTTTCTATGTCTTAAATTTTTACTAAAAATATACAATATATTAATTAGTTCACGAATAACGCGCCACACGTCTCACCAGATACGCTTCGGCATTATTACATCGGTAATAATTAAATAAGGATTTAGAGCTGTTTATAATTAAAATTTAGATCCAAAGACAATATTACATACATAAGGGTCAAATTCAAAACCTTCCTATCATAAAAAATGCTATAGTTAAACGCGTTTAAATCTGGTATTTTTTATTCACCTGTATAAGGGCTCCGAGTGCTTAAGTTGGGCGGCGGGTTGGACGTCCTGTGCACGTAACGCAGCGAGCGCTACATTTCCTAGCGCGTGCGCACTTAATGTCAACTGGGGTCCAAAGTCTGGTTTAAGTCCGTGAAACTCCAATGTATAGTCCATACATAAGTCGCCCAGGTTCGCCCAATACTTCGCTATTACTACTTCTAGAGTTACGCCACCCTGTATTTATACAAACAGTGCTTATGTATTGCGAGTACATAATATGTTCCCGCTGCAAACTTAAATAAATGGAATATAATAAAATCAACTGCGCTACGACCTTGATAGCTGATTGGAATGTCACTACATGTATTAATTTTATCTGACCATTTCATAAATTGATAAATTCTGCAATTCTACAAAACGCTACGAAATTGAACACTCACGGTTAAAAATTAAATCTATATATATATATACTAGTCAAATGGAAAACACGGGAAATGTTAATTTTATAAACTACTAGCTGACCCAGCAAACGTTGTTTTGCCATGTATATCATTTATAATAAAAAATAGGGGTTGATCGTAGAGGGGTGAAAATTAGGGGTTGTATGTATTTTTAATGCTGTATCATAAATAAAAACAGAAAAAAATATCTAAAAATAAAAAAAAAATTGAGGGGTGGACCACCCTTATTATTTAGGGGTGTGAAAAATAGATGTTAGCCGATTCTCAGACCTACCCAATATGCTTACCAAATTTCAGAGGAATCGGTCAAGCCGTTTCGGAGGAGTATGCAGACTAACATTGTGACACGAGAATTTTATATATAAGATGTTAAAAATGTATTACTACCGCAAAATAAAGAATGCAAACCTTTAGGTTGACTTTGCCTGTTAGTTAATTTCAGATAAATATCCAAAATCTATTATTGATTCCTACTTTATCGAATCGCACAGCACCCATATTTTACGGACAGCGTTGTTACTTTAACCAATTTTAGTAATCATAATGTAAAATTCATAATTCACATAAATTATTGTCTTTGCCCATTTTTATCTAACACACATGTAGCATATACATGTAATGTATTTTTATCGACACTTTACATCGATATCATATTATCGTCACTCGCACGTACCTACAGAAAACTGGTCTGGCAGGATTCGCGCGAATGTGTGCGTGTACGCAGGTAACCGGTGGTACGTGGTCAGTGCGCTTGGTGGCTTTGTATTTGATGCACATATGTATTGTACTTCTTTACATTAAGTGAATTGTAACAAAACATTAAATATAATTAATTCACTTTGAAAATGGTGGTTAATTTATTTACCCAAGTACGATAGCTACGCACGAAGCGTGCTTCAGCGGCATGCTTGCGGTCTAGTCTACTTATATAGATAATTTTTTTTTTATAAACTCACAATAAGTTGAAATGGCAATACAGTAGATGCTTCGCTAGTGATCGCCAGCATTTTGTGCGTTTCGTGCGTTCGACAACTGCGTTGTGGCGCCAATTGCATACAATGTACGAGGAAACGACCGCTGACTTCGCCGTTATTACCCGCTAGAGACATTTTTAGCACTCCCCACGTCGCTTCTAAGGGAGCTGGAATAAAAATTGAGTATTTTTAGCTTTTTTAGTGTTTAATAGCTATTCAATATGCCAAAAGAGGAATGCTCACTCAAAAAAACACAAAACATTTATAATAAACATTACAAAAAATATCCTTTACAAATGAAAACAAATATGTAGTTGAAACTTAAAAAACTCTACTCATTAGTTCTCTAATAAAAGTTGGTACTAGTGGTTTGATTAAAAATATCTTCATATGAAATACAGTTATCCGCGTTATACCGCGTTATAGGAAATCGCGTTGTGGCAATACTCCCTTAAAATCGTATTTTAGAGCAATTCAAAAACTAGAACAGGCATTTAATAAAGTTATTTATACTTTAATTTTATAACAACACAATTGAAACAAATACAAAGGTACGTAAAACTAATTATGGACTTGACACATCATTATAATTTCACACACCAGAAATATAACATTTCAAATCTCCGTGTTTTAGGGGGGAGATACAGCGTTTTATGGGGATGGAAATAGCGTTATACGAAAACGCGTTATAGGGATACCAAGTTATTGTAGGATTGGTAGTCCTAACATTACGGAGTCCGAAGTCGGAGGATACAATATATTATAGCTTTAAAAGTAAGAGAAAGTTATATAAGTAGAAATCTAGTTAAAGGGGCAGTATTACTGTAATATCATGTTTACTTACATACTAGATGTACATAGTATGACATACCGGTCTAGAACTCAACGAAAACCGTTATTATATAATATTTTTATTTCTTTAGAATTATTTGATTATATATTATTTATAACTCGAAGTGCTCTTAAGCAATTACCGAGTCATAATAAAATATATAACGTGATACATTCCAGTTAAATCAGTATTCAAATAGACTATAACATCTTATATATATATCTTTTGAGTATTAATATCTTAAGTATACTTACGTATAACAAGATGTCGGCGTATAGTCGCGGGCTTGAACACCACATTACTGTGCGTTAATTGCGGTGCTGCAGCGCACGGGGGCAACGGCTGCGGCTGCAGAACTGTCACTGGTATACGGAACACTGGGCCCTTTTCTATACAGGAGACGTCGTATGCGTTTATACTGAAATTATATTTGTTTAAATATTTTTAATACACCCAAAACGACGACATTTTGACACGATTTGACGACTCATTGGTCTAATGGTTAGGACCCCTGACTGCGAAACCATGGGTCCCGGGTTCGATCCCCGGCTTAGACGAACATCGATGTGATGAGCATTTGGTGTTGTGCTAGGTCTTGGGTGTTTAAATATGTATTTATATGTCTATCTATCTATAATATGTATGTATATCCGTTGCCTAGTACCCATAACACAAGCTTCACCAGCTTAGCATGGGACTAGATCAATTGGTGTGAATTGTCTAAAAAAAACGAAAATTAATTCAACTTCAAATAAAGAGCAGTGTCGGCCTAATCTCATTGCTGAGGTCGCGGTTTCATCGCCGGCTGTGCACCAATGGACTTTCTGTCTATATTCGCATTTAACATTCGCTCGAACGGTGAAGGAAAACATCGTGAGGAAACTGGAAACAGCAGGTCTTGAACCCAACAACTCGACGGCGTGTCTCAAGTACAAAAGTCTGATAAAACTTGCCTATTAGAAAACAACGGATCACGAAACAGATACATAAAAATCTGAGGCCAAGACCTAAACGATTGCAGCGCCACTGTTGTTGTCAAAAAAATTATAACTTATTAGACAATACAAACAATTAATTAATAAGTTAATAACAATAATTTCTTCAAAGTCAGTAGAATTAATATAAAAAGTCAACATATTTATTTACCTTATACAAAAACATACATATAAAAAAATAAAAAAAGCAGGTTACATAAGTTATAAGGCAACGAACGGCCCTATCGCTAACAAGTAATTCCTTCCAGGCAACCCTAATATGGACCAATAAAAAAGAAACACCTACAAAGGGAAATGTACAAGAAGTGCATAAATAATAAAAATGTGCGTGTACGAGTGTACACACGTTAGATGTGAAACTTCTTAATGACCTTATTTTTCGAAAAATTATCTATATGCAACTTTACAGAAATTGGTTAAATAAAGTTAAATTAGATAAAGTTTAACAAAAGGCTTTTAATATCACAGACTTGAATACAAATAATACAATTATTTCATTTTACCTTATTACCACTAAGATTATTACAGAATTTCATAAATTGTAATAGAATTTTTAGTATCATTGTTATCGTTATTATACATTTTTGTTATTAATGGTTTAGAATCTCTTTGAATCAACCGTGGTAGGGACAAGAAAAAGGCGCGCGTAACGGTCAAATGTGACGCGTAACCGAAACATGTGACGCGTAACCGAAACATGTGACGCGTAACGAAAAAATGTTACACTAAATTTTTTTCCAACCCCGATAAAGAAGTTTCACTTCAATAAAAATAATAGCGTATGGCCAAAGGATTTTCAAATATAAAAGCGGTAATGGCATTGTATAATGCACTTGTTAGGAGCCACTTGGAATATAATTCTATGATTTGGGCCCCACAAGAAAAAAAATATTCTCTAATGGTGGAGCGCATCCAAAATAAATTTATGAGATACATATACATGAGGTTGTATGGAGTGTACCCATTTTACCCAATAATGTATCCAACTTTGTTTGTCTTGGGCATGGTTGGATACAACAAGTTAGAGGTAAGGAGGGACCTTACTATCACGCTATATTTTTTTAAGATCCTTAGAGGTAAAATATATAATGCGGAAATATTGGAAAGACTGGGGCTGCGTGTGCCAAATAACCACACTCGGCGGAGTAAGCGGTCGCAATTGCTGGCAGTGCCTCGGGCGCGGACGAACTTACTTAGAGAAGCACCATTTACGCGTGTTTTGCGCACCCTAAATACTATTGCTTGTGAGACTGATATATTTAGTTGCACACTGGCTGAATTCACAAGAATTTCATTATTTATAATTAGTTATAGAATTGTTTAGGTTTTTAAGTTTTTACTTGTTATGGTTATATTATGTTTTAAGTTAGTTTTCTATTGTATTAGTATTAAGTTACTGTAAAAATAGGAAATAAGGAATAAATAAATAAATAAAAAAATAAATAATCTTATATCTACCTTGCGAAATGCGGTCCTGGCTGTAAATGCGCTGTATTCACGCGCACCGACAGAAGTCTTGGCGCATTCATGAGATCTAAATGCGTAGGCGCAGAGATCCATTCGGCGCAACTTGATAACGCCAATCGCACACCAAACTGAATCTGCCTGCGAATCACTGCTTCCTCTGAAATTATACACCTATATACGCTTTTGTGTATCGGCTGCTTATGATTGAGGGCTTTGAGATGAAATTGGCCATTATGGCTTTAGAATAACAAAACACAGGCTCTAGAATGACAAAATAAATTCAACCGTTATCTCTACAAGAGACTAAAGGCCTCTAACGGCCGTAATGTAACATGACGTCACCCATACGTTGTCTATAAATAACATCGGAGTAGGTTTTCTAGAGAACGTTGAGTGTCACCGTAACGTCAAATAGCGGTGCTGTCATTTGCATGACGGCCGTCATAGCGGTGAAAAACATTAGTTCAACGTTTTTCGCGTGTAGCGGAGCGCATATTTAATTAATACAATGACTTGGACGAGAAAAATGATGAACTAATTGATTTTGTTAAAAATCATGAAGCTTTGTACAATATTAAATCCAAAGAGTACAGACAAGCTCAGATGAAGCAAAATTTGTGGAACAAAATTGGAATTCAACTTTTTTCGTCTTCTGATAATTTTTCATCATCCAAAAATACTAATAATGCTATGTCCAAATCGTTAATTTTTCACCAGTGCACGGCCTAACGCTCGAGTGAGTACTGAGTGACTACATTACAGTCACACTACTTTCTAGAAAACCACAGCTTGGCCACCGTAAAGACGGCCGTCATTAACAACCGTAATTACGACCGTTAGTTAACGGCACCGCTTTTCTACGAAACTGTAGCTTAAAGAGTGTGAGTGACTCTGAGTGTTATGTACCCTATATATATATACCCTATTATTATTACGCGGCCCAAGAATCGCACAGAGAGAACAACGCTTTAGAACGACCAAAACCGTATTCGTAATTAAACCATTTGAGAAAAGACGAATGTACACAGTCTTTATAACGAATTTCAAGGGACCGAGCATTTCTTTTTCATATAAAATTTCTCCAAATCCTTACGGCTGACAATATTGTGTGCCTTTCCTTTTGGTGAGACATTGTAACGAGGTATGTACTCAGGACTTATTATTCTAGTATGAGATTGTGTATCGACGGCCACCGAACCGTTCTTTGTGGTACAGGCCATATTAATAATTGTTGGTACTTTTTTTAAACCCAAATACTTACTGGTCTCAGAATCCCTATGTAAGAAATGTGGTTCTATTGTGATAGCGACATCTCTCGGCGGTTCATCGGGACGCGGCCTTAGGAAAATTCCCTTGGTATTGGCACCGCAGGATATGTTGAATGTGACGTCACGCTCCGGCTGTTCGTGATATTCAGATAGGATCTCGAACGCCTGAAATAATAATTGAAATGATTTTTAAACGACTTAAAAAATCACTCCCACATATTTTTGACATTATGATGATATATTTGGGCGTTGGGCTAAATATCATAAGTATGTTTATCAAATTTTCCGGAATTTAAAAGTTGATATGTTCTTTTAAATAAGGTATATTTAAATCGAACATTAAAATCGATTCAGTAGTTTTTAATGGGTATTCATACATCACGTAGTACCTGAGTATATTTTTTGTTAAATGACTCTTATTAGTAGCAGAACGAGAATTGTTAAATTTGATTGTTACTGTCCGCGATACGACTTGTCTATCAAAGTTTAAGTAATGTCAATGTCAGTTTTTAAAGTCGAAACAGCTTGACTCACGTATGTCAAATTTCCAATACATATATATAACAGACGAGTCATAGTTTAGTCTAGACTAAAATTTTTACTCTTAGTGAATTAGCATCCGCACTCATTAAGTAGTTAAGCTAACTAAAATTTAATGAAGCTTCCATATACGGTTTTAAAATTACGAGAAGAAAGGCATTTTGTACATGGTCCTTCGATCCGGAATTAGCGCATACAGAACGGAAACAAATTCGGTAACAAATCCAAGCTTATTCGCTAGCAGGCAACCCATGCTAAAAGAGCAAATTTTTGTTTTGTGTACTAATCTTAATCATATAATGTTGTATACCTTTTCAACATTAAGCAATCCACAGCCTTGAGCCCATGGTTCCACGTGGTTCAGATATGTAGCTGAATTTTCAAGAGCACGCTTCACAGAGTATGGCGAGTATGGTAACCCTTTAGCCTTCAGTCCGGACATTAATACAGCTGAAATTTGATTAAATTTTGTATTTTTATAATGGTAATTAGGACTAGTTCCAATTTTTTGAATATATTTTGATTCAGAATATATTTTGAATTTTATACAAAAACATGGGCATCGCTATCACAATTGGGAGTTGCAGAGTAACAGCGTTGATTTATCAAACTTACAATTAATCTTAAATATAGGTTTGGAAAGCATATTAAAAACTTATAATTATTTATAATATGAATTTTTTAAACCTTAACATTAAATTCTTTATCTATAGACTATGATAAATTCTTATTTTATATTTGGCAATATTTGGAAAAATAAATCTATCAAAATATATTTTACCGACAGCTCCAGCGACATGAGGTGCGGCCATTGAGGTTCCATTCATTAGTTGCGAGTTGCGAAGAGTAAACCTGTAGATATTATATAATTTGTTGTTTAAACTCAGCAAAATTTTGATAAGGGAGCGTTCAAGTATTAAGTATAGTCAGGTGGGGTAAATGTAATACCATAACTTTAACTGATTACACACAAAATAAACTAGTGCTGGCATCTCTTATACACGTAAAGTACTTCTTGCACTACACTCTGACAACTTATTGAATCTGATGGATAGACAGATTTTCTCCAATCTCGTTGCAATAAAAACCAAAGTATATTTCAATTTGCGTATTTTATTGCAATTACCCCAGATTAGTAACTATCTACACTATTAGAATTTTAACATATTTATTACATTTACCCTTTACACAATGCAACAGAGAGTTAATCTGTAATCATCCATAATTAAATATAAATAATTACATCAAACAAAAGCCTAAAACATGTTTAATATTCACAGTAAAAATTATTTTTATATTGTAAAAGACCACAAAATAACAAGTCAATTTAGTTATGGTACTCGCATTTACCCCACCTGACCCTAACATATTTTAGGGGGGGGGGTCCTTTTGTAAAACGTTACGATGCGGGGCGGGAATTAAATTACGCGTTATTGTTAATATTTTTTTCGACTTACACCACAGAATAGTAACTAAAGTGTCAGCAGGTGGTCACGAAACGTTTTACTATACTTGGGTACTGAAAACGTTACGACGAGTTATATGGGGGGGCGGGTCAATAATCTCCAAAAATGCGTTACGTAATACTTGAACGCTCCCTAAATTAAAAATACAATTTTTGTTTTCAATCTCTGACAAAATGTAAATAGCTCGGATTATCAAGGACGTTGAGTTTTATTGTTGCTTTGGTTTAACATTGGGATTACTTCCATTACTTTTAAGAATTGTAATTTATTTTGATTCAATATGTTTTGTTAAAAATAACCTGACCTAAAACCGCCATGTAAACCAGAGGACAATAAAGACAGTGAATTATATTTCAGTTTTCATTTGGTATACCTCTAACACTAAATTATTTACTTGATTCATATTCAATCACTTAACAAATAAAACTACGAATTTTAATACGACCAATCAGAACAGAGCTAATAGAGTGGGGTCGAGGCGGCATCTTGTCTTTGGACAGCGCGTTCATGGAACGCAGGCAGTACTGATTCAGTATTCAGTGGAGCATTGTGGTGATGAGACATTGGACCGAGTTGGGTCTATGCGATTTGTGGTTCGGTAGATTGTGATTAAAAGTAAAATCGGTGCCTAGAACCCGCTGCTCGGTATAATTTAAGCTAAATTTATAATGTTAAAGGAATCAAACTAAATTAAATACTGTACGATAATTATGTATCTTTGTGCTCCCACTACATAACCCCCCAAAGACGCTAATTACCATGTCAATAACAATAGAGTGACGATATTTTTCCGACATATAAATTTATTTCTAATTAAAGAAACCTCAAGTAATTAATATTTCAATGAAAAATATCTGAAACTCAGAAATATTTGATTATGCCGCTTTTCAATGAATATCCAATCCAATTTGATGATGTAGTCATGTCCTTTAAACGTTAATCACCTCGCAACAGAAGCGACCGCACCCCCTGGAGCGCAAATCGCCAGTCCGGCTGCGCCATCCGGGCAGGGACCGCGGGAACTCCAACTGAAGGCGCCGTGTGGGACCCGTGCACGCATAGAGTACGCAGCGCTCATCATTTCCGGTGAGACGTACGCGCCCACACCTTTAAATTATTAATACCCCTTAGGTACACTAATTTTGGGAGAAACGTTACGATGCGGGGCGGTGATGTTAATATACCCACCACATAATGGTAACTTTAGGTAAAAAAAATCACTAAGGGGTCACGAAACGTTTTACTATACTTGGTTACAGAAAAACGTTACGGCGCGTTACATGGGGGGGGGAGTCAATAATCTCCAAAAATTGCGTGATCTATAGAAATTTACATAAGTTCTAATAACCTCTTATGTCTCTGCAAATACTCAATCGAAATCACAAAATAGATTTATCTCAAATTAGCCAATGAAAAGGCAGCAAAATTTAAAAGAAAACTATAGAACATCTTCTTCAAATATTTTAGACTTACCAATAAGAACAGGGTGAGCAATGTCTGGTGGAGCACCTACTGTCGCCAGCGCAGGTCCATGATTACCACCGGACACCACCCATGATACACCATAACGATTAACAACTGAGCTTATAATATCACCAATACGGCTGTAAACCACAAAAAAATTATTAATACAACTCTTACCTGTACAGAAATATTTTGCAGGGTCAATATAAGAATATTTATAGAAATTATAATAGCTCTGGTGTGGTGTTACATGTAAAGTCAAGGGTCAAATGAAAATAAATACAACCAAGAAAAGAGAAAAATGTTTGACTAATAAATATGTCTGCATGTAACAGGTCTTTGAATCATTATCTAATATGTAAAATTCTGGTGTCGCGGTATTTGTAGAAGCTCCTCCGAAACGGCTTGACCTATTCTCATTAAATTTTGTGTGCATATTGGGTAAGTCTGAGAATCGGACAATATCTATTTTTCATCCCCCTAAATGTCAAGTGCAGCGTTTTTGTCGAAAGGGAGAGAGAGATTGAGAGAAAGTGAGAAAAGGCGAACGTAGCATGAAGCAAATAGCCATGGAACGAGAATAGGGAGCAGCACGTGAGAAAGATCGAGAGAGAGAGTGAGATAGAGCGAACGTCGCATCACGCACAGTGCGAGGGAGCGAGAGGTGGGAGAGAGCTATAGTGAGAAAGATTGAGAGAGTAAGGGGAAAAATACACGCTATCGGTTGATGTATTCGTTTGGTAGTTACTTATTAGAACTTTAGATGGCAATTCTGTCGCATAACGTTTTGTGCAGTAAATACAGATTTTTTATTTATTTATATTATAATTAGCGCGTATACAGTGTGTAAACAGTGTGAATAGAGATATACAAATACATGGAGTGATCATATACTGGTACATGATCATCTATTGAGGCATTTACGCACGCACCTTTTTTTTTAGAACATGAGACAAACGAGCACGAGGCTCATTTGATGTATAGTTATAAGCCCTATTATTATTTTAATAAGAAAAGTCAAAACCCTACATACCCAGCATTAGACCAATGTGCGTGTTCTCCATAACTCATATTAATGACATCTATCTGAGTCGTCTTACATAGCTCCATTACTTTGATACAAGCTCTAACCAAGGCCGTTCCAGTCTCCATAGAACCAAGTCGACTATCTCCTATTGTAAGTGAGACAATTTGTGCTCCAGGTGCTACTCCATTTCTATCAGGTTCTTCAGGAAAGTACCCAGAGGCAATTGCTGCTACATGTGTTCCATGAGTAGCTGTAAGAAGAGATACAAATAAGTATGAGATTTTTACCAATAGCTCTTACTTCAGGAATACATATCCTAAAAAATTTTGGCTGATTATTAGAATTTGACAAGTCTTTAAGCTCTCAAGCTTTTAAGAGTTTAAGCAATTGACTTAATTTCTGAAGACCTCTCCAGACTGAGATGTGAATATGATCCCACATAATATGATACCAAAAATTATTATTTATTTTTGTTTGATTACAAGTGTAAACCAAACAGCATCAGCATAAAAAATAAATATTACAAAACCAATAAACATGAAAGATAGCTCTTTTTTATTTCATAATTGACTCAGGCCATAGATTAACAATCTATGGCCTGAGTCAATTATTTGATTTGATGATTAGATCTAAGAAATGCTAGGTTCCTCTCAATCTTTTGTTCCACCATATGAGTGATAATTGTGCACATAGAAAGAAAAGTCAATTGGTGCACAACCATGATTCCACCACACAATTTGCCCTAGTGGTAAGGCCACTAGGGCATTTCAATTAAAAACCTTATTTCCTATTTTAACAGTAACCTAATACTAATACATTAGAAAACTATCGTAAAACATAATATAAACATAACAAATAAAAACTTAAAACCTAAACCATTTTATAACTAATTATAAATAATGCAATTCTTGTGAATTCAGCCAGTGTGCAACTAAATATATCAGTCTCACAAGCAATAGTATTTAGGGTGCGCAAAACACGCGTAAATGGTGCTTCTCTAAGTAAGTTCGTCCGCGCCCGAGGCACTGCCAGCAATTGCGACCGTTTACCCCGCCGAGTGTGGTTATTTGGCACACGCAGCCCCAGTCTTTCCAACATTTCCGCATTAAAGATTTTACCTCTAAGGATCTTAAAAAAAATGGTGCGTGTACTTATGTACGCGCGTAAGAAGTTATACTTCTTTGGCTTTCTTTATTTTTTTTAAATATTAAATAATTAATAATAAATATTTAGCGTTAATAATTTAACAATATATTTAATATTTAGTATATTATTCAATTATTAATTAATATTAATAATAATTATTATATTATAAATTCAATTTAATAACTAGGTATGCTTCATAACTTTTTAACTAAGTGTAAATAGGTCTTTGTGAAAAAGCATTGCTAGATTTCTTTGAAAAAATAATTAAAACTTCTTTATTTGTTTTAAAGGTACTACAAGTAGATTGTCTTATTCCTATCTCGCTCGGCGCCCATACTGAATTTTGTGTCACGGTGCGCGCGCAACGTAAAATTTCACTCCCATAAATTTTTCATAACGCGCCTAAAGAAGTATAACTTCAAAAAATATAACGTGATAGTAAGGTCCCTCCTTACCCCTAACTTGTTGTATCCTACCATGCCCAAGACAAACAAAGTTGGATACATTATTGGTTAATAAACCTGTATGATATATGCCATTCTACATAAGATAATCACTTACAGCACATGCCAACAACTTCTAGGGTGTTTCCTTCATCATGAACATTGATAGTAACTGTCATCTCATCCAATGGAGTGAGGTGTGTGTGCTCATGGGTTCGACTGTACTCTCCCAACAGGGGCCCTGATGACAGATCCCCATTTTCTGATGTATCTATACAGGCTCTGGTAATTAAAACGTAAATAGTATTAAAATTATTAATTAATATTTCCATTGTTAGCTTTATCTATATAAAAGATTATGATTGTAGTTGTTACAACAAATTTTTAGCAGAAACGAACTTACGTTTCACAAGATCTTCAAGATTTCTTGTTTACATATAAACGAATGTTATATTCAGTCTTTATGACATAAAATATTTACTTCTCATATTAATGGAAGGCCAATTTATATAAGAAAGATTATTTTATACTATATAGTGTATTTCGCTAATAGACATTATAATTGTAAGAAGACTTTGCAAAGTTTAGGGTACATTTAGTCATAAATACATAACATAATGACTGTAGTCATCTGTAATAATTTGATCACCATACATTCATGTCCATTACAATAACAGCTCATATTTTTCACTTATCAACAAAACTATGTAATGCACCTGCATTACATAGTATTAAATATTCTTGCTATTACTATATTGTATAAATTTTGGCTTTACTTATACAGCATATTTATATGCATATATGTAATTATTTACCATAAAACTAAGACATTTCAAAATTTTGCTTTATTGATAAGATTATTTACCAGTTTATACAAATTTAAAAGTCTGACTTGGTTAATATTAAATAAACAAGAGTCTATATACCTCCAGACATTCCCATCATGGAACAGTACACAATCATAAGTTGGTCCCAAGTCATTATACTTTTTGTCAGCACTTTGAAGCACTTCTATTTTTGCCTCTAACTCTTCTTTTATAAGCTTGTCTTCTGCACTTAGTGTAGAATTCTTTGACACTGTAACCAATAAAATTAAAAATAAGTTAAAATATGTAGATATTTTTTTTATTTTTATTTATTTATTATATACATGATCTTAAATAGAAAGAAGTTGGTGTGGTGCAAACACAAACTGGACACAGTTTTTCTGTCCACCATGACGTCGAACATATTTAAATAATTAACTTATTACATACTTAGGCCAGTGACATACTACAATATAACATTTTTACCATTAAACCATCAAAATTGCACGAACAACGTAATAAACCAATTGAAGCATTGTCGCTCCAAAGTTAGCCGATACAAGAAACATGTTCTTGAAGAGAATTCTCATTCAAATACAGGCTGTGTTCCAATATTCAAATATGAATTAAATGACAATGTCTGATTTTTGTTATGCATAATTTGTAATTGTTAGATTTATGAAGTATTTTTTAAATTTTAATTTAATATTGTTTCTTGCTATATTAGTAAATAGTGTAGCTGGTAGCGAGTTTAATAGATTTGGAATAATATAGTTTTTATAATTTTATAGATCTAATAGAATATAAATTAACAACAATATAAATTAGACTCAGAACAAAATGTTATTGATGGCTAAGATACGCTTACCAACTTCGCTCTCAAACTCCTGTAACTTTTTGTTTGCTTCAGCAAAAACTGTTTTATGTCCCACATCCCAAAGATGCTCCTTTCTGTGTTCTTGAATTCTTTCTTTTACCTTTGTAGGATACAAACTGAATGGGTAGAGAACTCCTACCCTCCATTCTCCAGTTGGATTTTTCCATGACTCTTGTATCTTGAATAAAAAATATTGAACTCAATTGTTTACATTAATTTTAAAATTCGGTAATACAAGTAATTTTAATAATTTATAATAAATTACATAAAACGACAAAATATGAAATTAAGACACGTGTCAGGATTATTATTACTTTCAGGACCATAGCAACAACAAAATCGAACAGCTGTGAATGACGTTTAGCAAGTCATTGACCTTGCACAAAAATCCCAATATATCTTTGAATATGTAAAAATGTATTATTTGTAGAGAATTATCAAGCCCTTACCTTTAACTTGCGACCGGTTATACCGGTGATACAACCATCAACCACCTTCCGTATCACGGTGCTTGTGTCCACATCGCCACAACCAGTACAATCAAACCTCTCTATTACCTTTGTTTTTCCTGTACTCGTAATCTAGAAATATTATTCAGTCATGAAATTACAAAACAATTCAATAATTGCAATTCAAACAAAATCATGACAAATCATATTTTTTTACCGTAAGACCCGACGCTGCAGGATCAACACCAGAGTCAAAAATTGCAATAACTGTGTCTTTCCCATCGTAATTAGGATATTTGTTCAAGAAAGAAACTATTCCCGTTTCCTTTTTTGGCAATAAACCCCAGACGGGAAAATCACAATCGATCGGTACGTCTGCCATCTTTGCTGACCGGATACCTATTCCACAGATTAAATATACGAAATGTAATGTTTGTAGTTTTGTCACTAGAAAATTGTCCTTGACAATGCCTAAGTAATCTGTGTAAATTTCTTAGGTGGCTAAACACACCACTTAACGCGCTCAAAAAATAAATACTCCTATAATACATATTTAATAAAAAATTTAAAACCTATGTACGTTTTTAATTGTGTAGAAACAAAATAATATTTTTTAATAATAATGTTTCTGTTCCGTAATCAAGTTCAATTAGTTTTCAGTAGTGTGTATCTCACAAGTCACATATCCATACAAAAAAATTTTAGTTTAAATTTTAAAAAATAAAATATATATACATTTGCAATACAGTTACTGTTTAATCATAATCATATACTTAACTTTTCTACATTAGAGATCGCGACCAAGCGTGTAAGATGATTTAAAAATTTATCGATTCTACAAATCACAATTAAGAATTATTTTTTACCACAAAATAAAAATAATAAAGAAGTACCTAAATTGCTTATACAGAGTGGCCAAAAAGTGTTTGTAATTCTTCCTAGAAAGATATTAGAGTGACCCATGGCCATGTGTAATACCTTTTCAGAATCCATATTAAATGCGCCAAAACTTGTAATACAGGATCACTTTTCGGTAGAGTAATTTTTTTTCACAGTGGGGTCCGAAGTAAACAAAAAGTTTTGATTTGAAAAAAATTTATATCGTATAACTTAATATTATCTTCAATACACTCAATAAACAACTATAAATAGTATGTGGTAAGTAAGAACTCATCAGTACCAATCTAGTGGATATTATGAAAAAGATACAGGATGTAGATATTTTCGAATTTTAATAAGAATTAGTAAAAAAAAAGTCAATTTTCTTTTAAAACGCAAAATAAATCATAACTCTGCAGGGTTTGACCTTAGAGACTACCGTAGAACAACTTTTTGCCGCTGATGGCTCGATTCTTGTACCTAAAGCTGTATGGAGTATACCCATATTATCCATTGATGTATCCAACCTTGTTTGTTATAGGCATGGTTGGATACAACAAATTGGAGACAAGGAGGGACATGGCTCTTGCCACGTATATGTTTAAATTATTGCGTGGTAAGACATCGAATCCGGGGGTCTTGAAAGAGATTAACCTATGTGTACCCAACAATTACGGGTGGCGTAGGCGGCGTCCACGTGTACTAGCAGTGCCCAGTGCTAGAACAAATTTGATAGGCAAAGCTGCGATAACGCGCACCTTACATATACTCAATGACAGATCTTTTTACATGTTCCCTGAGTGAGTTCACAAAAATCGCACTTTATGTTATAATTAATATTTACATTGTTCAAAACAAAATACAATTTTATTGTAACATTAAAATTCAAGACTTATGCAAAATTTTAAAAATATTTACGTTCATTGCTTTAGTCTAAGTAATTATTATTTCACCAATTTTAAGCATTTCTTTATCATTATATACAAAATGTAACAGGGAGTGATTTAATTTATTTCTATTATGATATGTTATATTTAAGGACCACACTATTGTATTAGGTTAGCCTGTAAAGATAGTGATGTGGAGAAAATAAATAAATAAATATTATTATTATTATTCTCTATTATTTGTTAGGTTTAAAGAAATTTATTCACATTGTTAGTCTCCAGTAACTTAAATAACCACAATACCAACTACCAATAATTTTATTAAGGAAAACCTTTATAAATGTTTGCATTTACTATCCAAGAATTTGCACTACACTTAACATTTAGTAGAAACTACCGTATTTAATTCACTTTGGAAATAAATAAAACTTCCTATATAGATTTCCAAGTAGGTACAGTTGACCTATTTTTTTATATATTTTTGCTGGCTGCATAGAAATAAAAAAAATATGTTTCATTAGGAATTTCATCTTTCAAATAAGAAAATCGTTCAGTTTCTTTTGAAATTGTTGAATATATAAGATTATCTCCATAGGCCATAATGTGGTTTAACATTCTACCTGCTTTTGTGTTTGTTACAGCAGGCATGGGCCTACCTGGATTAGGTCTCTGGTGGCTACATTACTTAACTCTCGGAAATGTAAAGTATTACTGTTCGATTACACTATTTTAAGGAATTATATATCAATAGATTTTTAATTTATTGTTATAATTTATTGCATTTAACCAGAGTACCTTTTATTATGCTATAATAAAATAATAATTTCTCCTATTTTACAAAACAATAAGGGTAAAAAGTCACAAAATATTTATTTTAAAAAAATAAAAGGGTAGCACTTATAGAAGCGAATGTATCCATGTGCTTACGCCGTTCAGCGTTCTTACTTCTTTTTTGTGACGAGTGACGACTATAGTTAATTAGTTATAGATTAATAATTATAATAATAAAATCATTTCGTTCGTTAAGTATCAAGTTAACAAAAAAGTCTAATCCCACAACTTCTTGGTTTTAACATTCAATAAAGTAAACTAGATTTTTTAATTTAATAACGTGACAGCTCTAGTTCTATGTCTTTAAAAAAAAATATTTTGTACTTACATGAATTTCCATCTTCTATAAAAAAATCTCCAATATTTTTATTACTTCTTACGTGCTGACACGATACTGGCAACACCCAATTTGTTGTCAGTTTTTTATTCTGTATGTCTGTAAAATTATTTTTGGAATTGAAGTGAAATCTTTTAATTATGTGGTACGAAATTCTTCCCAGTTTTTTCATAATAACAGCTGGTCTTGGACTCCCAGGATGGGGGCTTTACCATCTTCACAATTTAACTTTAGGCAATGTAAGTGCCCTGTAACTTTTGACTTATACACTGAAAATTGAAAATCTTTGGTTATATCATCACTTGTCTTTTAACAGATAATAAATACTTCATCTTTTTACAGTTTAATAATTGATTATGGCCTCTTATAATTAATTCTTATTTCTCTTAATAAGTTTACTTGAGTGTATTGCTTAGGCTTTAATATTATAATGTAAGCTGCAATTTAGGAACTGGAGGCCAAGGCCGAATAAGCTGTAAGACCATAATGATGTGATAATAATAAAACAACATTGTTTTATTTTCAGCATTATCGACGCGGTCTTCACACTTTTTGGGAAAGAAAACAGTACCATAGGGATACAAGACTAACAGGAAACCCATATGTAGTTAATGTAAGATTATAAAACAGTTAATTATACTTTATTTCTCTGGATTTATACCAATGCATGATCATTTGTAATTTAATGTAGGAAAATTATACATGCAGAATAAAATAACGACCATAGTCAACATGTCACATGGACATGTTGCCGTGATTGAAATAATAAACATCATGATATAGTAGGATGCTCAAAAATTGGAGTAAATATTGATATCTAATTTTCAGCTGCTTGGAATCAATATCATTCCTTTTCCATTTTTTAAATAGGTACTTACTTGTAAAATGTTATTCTTTCAGGGTCTAGAAAAAATTCCAGATAATTAGAAGAGAAGAAGTATCTTCTAGTTGTTATCATTTTAAATCTTATTTAACAATACACAAATTGTAGCATAGAAACTTGTTTTATTATTTTTCAAGAACTTGACCATTTATTAAAAACAGTTATTATTTATTGATGCCGGTTTTAAAACACTAAAGTTGGTAATGAATAGATGTAAAAATAAAAGAAAACTAGTAAATAAAAACTGCCATACACACACAGTGCAAGTCGAAATAATTTTTTATAGAATATTGTCCATGTTTAAAATGTATGAAAGTGAAAAATTTAAATTTTATTATAAAAATCTGTCATCTGTTGACAATAGCTATTTGGTAATTACAATTTGTTATTATATCTATAAAATTACAATAGTCAAAAGCGTGACTAAGATCATTCAAACAATAAACTTTAGGCCATTGCCAAATTTTAATTACATATAATTGACCTATTCTTTTATTGATAATTGTATTTTAATTTATTATAATTGACAGTGAAAATAAAATGGCAGAGTGACAGCACACTTGTTCTTTATTTGTTACGATTTCCAAAAAGTAGGTTTTAATATGGCTGGCTTTGGCTTATGCGGCTGATGCGGCTGATGGCTTATGCCATTTGCGGTTGGCAGGCATGGCGGTTGGCTGGAGGGTTGGTCAACATGGCATGGCTTGGCTTTGGCTTTGGCATTGGCTATGGCATTGGCTATGGCATTGGCTATGGCTTTGGCTTTGGCTTTGGCTTGGCTTTGGCTTTGGCTTTGGCTTGGCTTTGGCTTTGGCTTGGCTTTGGCTTGGCTTTGGCTTGGCTTGGCAGGATGTGACTGGCGACGTCACGTCCGTTACACTCGGCCATCCTGAAACAGTTGTTCCCGTGGGAACAACAACCACGATTAGCTCTCTAATAAATCAAACAGATCTTCGGTTTCAAGTTGCTCATCTGAACTGCTGGCACTATCAGATACAGTTATAATGCTTTTATAGGGTCTTAACGAATCGGCAGATACTAATCCAGTAAAACTCTTATATCCACGTAAACCATTTAGGTGTACTTCTCATTTGGTACCTAGCATTGCCCACTACCTTAGTTACGACATAAGGACCGGAATACAAGTCGTCAAGTTTAGTGTTAACTTTGGATGCGCTACAAGTCGGTGTTTGTCGCCATAGGACAAAATCACCCTGCTTATAGATGTGAGCAGATTTTTGTTTTTTTGTCAAAGTAACGTTTCATTGTAGCACTCGCTTTTAGTATCCTATCAGATGCTTTCTTTCGACGCGACTCTACTGGTTCAGAAACACGCCCGGGAACCGCAACATCACATACTGACCTACCAGCCCGAGCAAACATCAAGTCGTAAGGTTTGTAAGTGGTGGTGTTATTAATTGAGTTGTTAATTCCCCAAATTATGTCGGGCAAAGAGTTAGCCCAATTGCTAGAGGCTTCAGTGGGGTCTGTGGCTCGTAATGCATCCAGTATTGTCCTATTTGTACGTTCCACTTGACCGTTAGAACGCGGACAAGCAATAGCATTGAGAGTATGTCTTAACTGTTTATCATTCGAAAACTTCTTAAAGTTCCTACTCGTGAACGCCTTTCCGTGATCGGTGACTATGTGATCAGGGAAGGAAAATAAACTAAATATCCTTCATAGTACACGAATAGTTTCGATCGAGTTGACAGTACGCGTTGGCTCAGCTATTACAAACTTAGAAAAACCGTCTGTCATAACGAGCATATATTGATACCCCTTATTTGTCTTAGTAAAAGGGCCAATGTGATCAATATGAACCATTCTCATAGGCTCAGAGGGCTTAGGAATTGAATGGAGTTTACCTTCTTTATTGCCGTAGCCCCCTTTGCCGTATGCACAATGAAGACATGCAGTCACATATTTCTTTATAAACCTTGTCATTTTAGGAAACCAAAATTCGTTTTTGATTAATTCGCTACAGCGATTAAATCCTACATGACCAATGTCGTCATGGTGCATTTGCATTATTTTCCATCTGGCCGAATTTGGAACCACCAACCTATTCCCGTTCAAGGTTTTACGATAAAGCCTATTATCAATAATTTCGAAATTATTTTTTTTATTTCCGATCCGCCGGTATTATCTTTTAATTGACTAACGATTGCGCTCAACTTATCGTCCTGACATTGCACCGTATAAAACCAATCCGTCACTTCTAGACGATTCACGTTCATAACGTCAACCGGATGTCTACTAAGCGCATCTACATGTTTCATGTGTTCTCCCGGCCTATATTCGACACTTATATCGTAATCTTGTATAGAAAGCCACCACCTCGCGATACGTGGTATAATGTCGCGTTTAGTAAGCGTAGCGCGGACTGCTGTACAGGCAGTAACAATCTTAACTTTTTTTTCCCGACGATGTATACGCGAAAACGACGCAAAGAGTCCACGACCGCCAGAGTTTCAAGCTCATAACTATGATACATGCTTTCTTTTACGGTAATAGCTTTTAGGTCACGATAATCAACGCACATCCTGCTGTCACCGTTTTTCTTTTTCACTAGGATGACTGGGGAGGCATAACTGGATTCGGACTCTTTTATAATGCCGGCATCTAATAATTCACTGACTAGACTGGACTATCGCTTGTTCACCATGTGATAATCGATAAGGCTGGCGATAAACTGGCTGATCACTAGTAAGCTTAATTTTCATCTGTACTAAATCTGTGCACCCTAAATCTTTTGTACCAATAGCAAAACAATGTTTATATTGTATTAATAAACCGATAAAATCCGAATGTTGTTTATTATTTAACGGTCCTATCTGTATGTCGTCTAATTTTACATCTCCTATACATAAATTATTAGTTAAGGGTTGACCTTAATTATTGGCATTAAAATTGGCAAAAGTATGGCAAGCAGCAAGGGATAGTACCTGGCTATACGGCTGTAACGGGAATTCTTGGCAGCTTTCAGCCCTGGCTAGGACCTCTCTCGGCGACTACACGATAACCTCGCACCCGGTGTTGACGAGTTTGATGTAACCATCTTCGCCACGGAGCAGGGTAGAGGGACAAGAGTAGACCACCACCCTCGTAGTGCCGAGGTGGCGTTACCACATCGTTGCCGACCTTATCCTCCAGAACGCGCACTTGAATGATGAAAGAGCCAGATGGACTTTTGTTGTTTTGTTTTTCTTTGTTGACTTCGCTGTTGATAGGTTGACCGAACAAAAGATTAACGTCGGCCATCTTGATGCTAAAAATGCTTTTTCCATTGCTCCCACGTATAATCGTAGTCCTACAGGCGATTATACCTCTTCTTCGCTTGACCTCGTAGTTTAACGTATATTCCTCACTGTCAGGGTCGAATTACGGAGTCAAAAATGCAGCACGATGTACTTGTAACTTATTTAGAGCTTCATCAACACAGTCATGTTGAAGATCGCGTAGAGCCTTTATTACTTCTTTTTATTAACAGATTCTTGAGCAGCTACAGTGCCGGCGGTGAAGGAGTATCCTCATCTTCCTCCGACATTGATTCATCAGAAGGTCGAAAAACTTGTGGTCGAGGTCGTTTTATCCCACTTCTGAGTATAATTGACCTATTCTTTTATTGATAATTGTATTTTAATTTATTATAATTGACAGTGAAAATAAAATGGCAGAGTGACAGCACACTTGTTCTTTATTTGTTACGTCTTCCAAAAAGTAGGTTTTAATATGGCTGGCTTTGGCTTATGCGGCTGATGCGGCTGATGGCTTATGCCATTTGCGGTTGGCAGGCATGGCGGTTGGCTGGAGGGTTGGTCAACATGGCATGGCTTGGCTTTGGCATTGGCTATGGCTTTGGCTTTGGCTTTGGCTTGGCTTTGGCTTTGGCTTGGCTTTGGCTTGGCTTGGCAGGATGTGACTGGCGACGTCACGTCTGTTACATACACCAGTACAGTTCGTATGCTAATAGATTATAACATAAGCATGTGGACAATATAATTAAATTCAAATGTTGTATAACAAGTGCTCAGTCACTGGTGGTCCTTCAACCCTGAACCTCCCTTGTAATGCAAATCATTGCTTATATTAATAATTGCAAAGACAAACTAATGGATCAGCAATATATATATATGTATTTTGTAAATCTATCAATTTTTTTTGCTTTTGTGGGATGGCATCTAATAAGCAGAAATCCTTGACTAGACTTTAGACTGTTACATGCGAGAAACAATTAGGAAAAGTTAGTTGTAAATACTGTATATTTGATTGTTATAAAGATACTACTAATATCTTCATATTATATCAGATTTCAACTGAATTCGCTAACACAAATATAACTTATTAATTCGGAGGTGGTCTTATAACTTGGTCCCTGATATACGCGAAATGTGGACAGTGGACACGTTCCGAATACGCCTGCGAATGTATTCCATAGATGGACTTAGATTTAAATATTTTTTCTTCATGTTAATATATTGGTATGATGTATGTGATAATAGTATGATATATAGATATTAGTATTTGATAACAAAATAATCTGAAAATATTAATTATTTTGTTTACCTATGTGTTTTCTCTAGTTTAAATTATACGTTATAAGAAATGAAAAACGAATTAAATTGATTTTATTAAATTAATGCGTACAACGACACACTTCAGTCATTTGTCTAGCCGTATATGGGGTGCACCCAGCTCCGCAGATTTTCCTCGCCTCAACGCTGCCTCGTGGTAGCAATGATCCGGATGTCGTCATCAAATCCACTACGTAGTTAGCACGTAATAAGCCTGCTGGATAACTCTCTTCTTTTTCTAGGGTTTCCCTCTAAAAATATTGAGAAAATGTCCTCTTTAAATTAAGTCAGAAGGTAGAAGGCTTGAAATAGCAATTAAGAAGAAAATATAAAAAAAGCGGCAATTGTATTGGTTTATTAAATATATTAACTTAATATTTTACTCAAATTATCAAAAATGACACGGTGTATGTTAGGCACAGAAGGCTGATCGCCTACTTACCTAATGAAAAGGGTTGTAGGCTGTAGCGCCACTGTATTTCTATCAAAAATGAAAAAATTGTATATATTCTATTTACACAATATATATATATATAGCTAATTAAGCTAATTGGCTGCTAGCCAATTAGCTTAATTAGCTTCAATTAACAGCCTAGCCGTTTAACTAAACGGCGCCGTTTATATAGTAGTAGTTTCATCTTTTTATTTCTGCCAAATAATAACTATCGTACGAATGGCTTAAGCTTAGCCAGCCAGTTTATTAAATGTTGTAACAAACGCTTCGGCTGAACATCTTTCAGGCCGCTTTTAGTTAAACGGTTAGACTGTTAATTGAACGGCTAATTAAGCTAGTCGGCTGCGATATATACATAAACTAAATTGAGTTGTATATATTACTATACATGAACATCATCATAATAAAAACAATGACGTCTAGTTAAAGTACACTCACAGGATCCAATTCTGGAATGGCCACCTCACACCATGCATGGGCGCTGGTCTTCCTATGCAAAGCGCAAGGTAAACCCACTCGATCGGCTAACACCTTGTACAAAATAGCTCGTTCTAAAGGACCACCGCAACGAATCCAGCCCAAACCCAGCACACGAGATCCAAGGTCCTCCTAATGAATATTATTTAAAGCAATAATATTATATTTTCCTTCTATGAAAGTATAGAAAGATATGTAATATCGTTGGGAGCCTACAACTATTACGTAACAAATTTTGTTCCTTTTGTAAAACGTAAAACGACGCGGGGCGGGGATTGAATTACGCATTATTGTTAATATTATTAGGTATGGTAACACTTAGGTATTTAGAGTCACTAGGTGGTCACGAAACGTTTTATTATACTTGGGTACAGAAAAACGTTACGGCACGTTACATGGGGGGGGGGTTTCAATAATCTCCAAAAATTGCGTGACGTGATACTTGAACGCTCCCCTATGAAACTGGAAATTTATAGTCATATCTGCCAACTATACAATTAAGCCTTGGTATTGCAAGTCGTCGTTATGTAGCACATAAGGCGGGTTGCAAAGTTCGTAGATCGACACATAGACGCTGCTAGTATAAAATTTTCTCGTAATTAGACAAAGCAAGTGTTTAGCCAAGGAGGGTCACTGAATACTTGATACTGCTACGAACTACATACTATATTGGTCCAAAAATACCATCAAATCGGCCAAGTGCAGATCCACACTAGGCATACTGCAGTCACGTTCTTGCGTTAAACCACTCATTTGCTCCACAACAAACTCGGCTAAGAGTTGTGCGCGCTGTTTCAGCGACGACGTGACTTCTTCGCATTTGTCACGATATCTACATTGTTAAGAAAGTTATGTTTTTTTCAAGTCTCAGTTTTCAGCGCTTTATAAGGTACTATCTGCCGCTGCCACTTTGTTCCAGTAGAGGTATTTCCTAACCGATACGACTTATGTTCCTTCAAGAAAACGTACAATTCTCTGAAAGGTTGCACTTCCGCTAGCCCCCGGCGTCGCAGGTGTCCATTGCCAGGGCGGCGGTTATTCAAAGTGTCAAAATGTCGTTACAGATACCGGCAAACATCTTGAACAAATGTCCCTGACAGAGCAGAAGCGATTTTTAGGTGGGTTACTGGGAGGGATGCGCGGCGGCGGGAGATTGACGTGCGATCGCGTGATTAATAAATCAGTTGACGTTTGTGTTCAGATGCGCAAACTTTCCCCCGCTCCCTTGTTTAATGCTCAAGAAGTTTGCGGGTATCTATATTTATACTAGTTTCATAAAATAATAAAAAATAGTTTCATAAATTTCTTTTTTATTGCCTTCTATGTTTGCGATGTTGGGAGCAAGACATTCCAATTATCTCAAACAGTCAAATCTCATTTTTAATTGACGAAAAAAGTAGATTTAGAATAAGGGAGAATTTTAAATTTTACCTTATTTTTCTGTAAATATAATAAAGTGTTACCTGACTTCGAAATGAGAATCTTCTATTTCAAAATAATGCAACGACTTTGCTCTGAAATTAAATGCAACACATTAATCGGCTAGCTGCAAATAAATCACAAGATTTTTACTATTCACGTTTAGTGTATTTATGGATGACCAAATGTATAAATTGTTCTATGGAACATAGTTTCTTACGGATCTCCAAACCAAATCTTTAAGCGTAGCAAGTAATTTCGTAAATTCACATCATCAGGCAACTTTGGCAGGCGCAATCGACTTGCCTGAGACACAAGAGTCGGATCTGATGCAAAATCTAAAAATATTTTATTATAATTACTTTAAAACAAATAATTAAACATTACATAATGAATTACACTTATGTTAAAAACTGTTTTTTATTATTTAGATA
The DNA here is from genome assembly GCA_963693345.1 of Pieris melete. Classification (NCBI taxonomy): domain Eukaryota; kingdom Metazoa; phylum Arthropoda; class Insecta; order Lepidoptera; family Pieridae; genus Pieris; species Pieris melete. Next base: position 503,368 of record CAVNZK010000039.1, on the reverse strand, counting down.
ATCTACATAAATTTATATATTCATCTTATTATAGAATTGGGAAATAACATTTGTTTTCATATTAAACAAAGGTTCTTTCATATATTGTGTAATTTAAGCTAATTTTTGTAATACATATTTATCTTTGCAAACTCATCAGTTACTCATGATTTGTAATCAATATGTTTGTGCACGCCGTCCGCACCTAATATCGAGGCCACACATTGGTTATAATTTGTATAACTTCCTTCTTTTCTTTTTCTTATGTAGATGGCCTCATATGGCCTTGTTGCTATGTATAAATAATAAAATATACCATGTTTTTTTTTAATGGAATGTCGGTGTTGGCCTTAAGGGCCTTTACAGCTCAGCTCGGGCAAAAGGCAAGAGTAACTCGTCCGGAATATGCGTTTTCCCGCGATAAGGGCACCTCCCGCGAGACTTGAACCACGGTTTGGGCTGTCGTAGGGTGGTCAATCGCCTGATGGGTAGGACGGAGGTTCACTGGAGTGAGCGAAGTATAAAGTAAAGGTCCACGCCTTTCTCGGTGAAGGCGGTTTTTAACCCTAATCTGATTTTGACTATTATTTGCCCATATTTCTTAATTTTTCGTTAGCTACCGTGATTGGATCATCATTGGATTGGACATATCGGGGCCTCATACGAGCCTTTTTTGTCGGGAAGGGAAATAAACTAGAAAATGATATCTACTATATAAAAATAAGTCGGTTTCCTTCCTGACGCTATAACTCCAGAACGCACGAACCGATTTCCTCGGTTTTGCATTCGTTGGAAAGGTCTTGGGCTCCGTGAGGTTTATAGCAAGAAAATTTAGGAAAAATTTCAACAGAAAAGCGGGATCACCAAACGAAATGTAACATAAAACGAAGTCATCTGGTGGCGAAACGGAGTTCGCCGAGTTTGCTAGTGCTATCTATAAATGTTTCGTAAACATACGTGGCGTCCGAATATCCGAAGTCGATACAGCGTCATACGGCTGATGGAACATACTGATGAAGACAGGTTCATGATGGGGTGGAGTGCTTTCAATCAATTGCTGTATGGTGGGGAATTCACCAGCTAGCTTCTTTAGTACGTAGAATCCTTCCTAAATGGACAATATTTGTGACAGTATGTCTATTAATATTTCTTTATACATATGTATTTTGCAATGCAGTTATACTTTGTTTAGACAGTCAGTTAAGGCGCGTTCCGGACATAATTTTTCTTAAAAACTTACCCCTTTATTCATAAACCACAATAATATTCGTCCGTATAATAATAACTTATTTAGTTTTAAATTACATAAAACAGATTTAAGAACTATTTTCTTCAAAATTTAAGTGTACGTTGTTATTGACAAACGGTAGTCATATAAGCCTTGATTTTTAATAATATGTAAGAAAATTATTACTCAAAATCAGTCTTAAATTTGAAAAAGTATTAGGCGCTGTGGAATGCTCTAACGCCGGGATTACCTGAGTAAAATCGTTGATGTCAAGTAGACCTGTATAGGCCAGTTTGGCAGAGGGATGTTGGCGGAAGATCGCTTCCAGCGCCGGCTCCCACGCACTCACTGTGTACCTTGCTTGTTTGTTTTCAACCATACTGATAGGAAAATTTAGTTTTACTTCTAATAGTCTAAAATCTCTAAATACACCGTAGAAAAAAAAATGTTATGGTATTTTTATTATAATGCAAGGGTGTAATATGCACATCTTCGTTACCGTACAAGTGTCGTATCACAACTAATTTTGGAAAAGGATACGATTGTTTTTTAATGTTCTTTTTTATGTTGACGTATGAATATTTAAATAAATCATAACTATATCCAGCCTATCATAACAAAATTTGTAAGACACCGTAGCAAGTTGAGGTTGAAGAGGTAAGAATGTAAATAAAAATGAATAGCACATTCCGTTTTATTGTAAATAGTGACTACGACCCAACAGATAAACGTCTTCGTCGGAGTTGTAATTTTGACGTGACAACGTCTTATAATTCGATGGAGCCGTCTGCACGCACGAAAAAACATGACGAATGCGGCGTTTCCTCGCTCTTGACGCATGCGGCGCTACCTCGCTCTGAGGCGTTCCACTTAAGGCTTGAAGTGCAAGCGAGAGCGCCGAGCGAGCGACAAAGAGGCACAATCGACCTCTGCGTTTGGCAGCGTTCGTTCGTTAAAAAATTTACATAATTTTATTTATGCGTACAAATAAATGTAACTTGATCAATTCAATAGTGATTTCCATTTACCTCTTTCTCTATTTCAAAATCAAAATTTAAATTTTCTTTTGACACATGCTACCATTCCATCAGTTATGACGTTGTCACCTTCAACTATCGTCAGTAAACCGACTTTACAGACACCATGTATTTTTAAATAGAAAAGGGGGGCTAACGGGCTGCTCATCTAATGTTAAGTGATACCGCCCATGGGAACCCAATGGCAGAGAGCTGGCATTGGCGCTCTTTTCGTGAAGGACTTTAAGTCGGTTCGGAAATACTTGGCACGACAAAAACTGCCTACAATAACGCTCAGTTGTAAAGTACGTAGTGAGACCCCCAATGAGTGAGGTCTAATTAAATTTATGTCATAATTTATACTAACTAATGTACTGTTCCCAACTCCACGTAGACGTCAGCCCCATCTTCCGTTACGCTGGCGAATATCAACTGACACAAAGCAGTGCGTAGACCAATATGCTCAATGTGTAGGTTATTTGAAATCACCTGTACAATAATTTATAGTATTAGGATAGGACAGACATTTTTTTGTTAGTTGTCTAAGAAGAAGTATTTAGGTTGGGGCTGTTGCGTCGTCCACAAATACTTTAAAAAAATGCGCCGGAATTCAAAGGCAAGATGTTGTTGAATGTTAGCAAAAATATTTCTAGCTTTTCATCTTTAACCACTTTCTTAAAAACAAAATATTCGCTATCGATTCAAAACTTTATAAATTCCATAACAATCTTAAGCAACATCTTCTCAATTCTTCTCATGCAACAGTAGTTTATTAAATTGTATGTTTTATGTAGAATTTATAAAGTCAAGTACCTAAAATTATTAATATGTCAAATGGAAGAGACTAGCTCCACAACAGGGGATCCTAGTGCACTTTCTCTTTTAACTGTACTTTTATATCTTTTTATATATTTTTTTTCTGGTGTAAAAAATATTTAGATTTATATTTGTATACAAAAACAACTAAGAAATAACACATCATTTCTAAATAGATACCGACTTCTTCTCCTTGTTTAGAAGTAAAAAGATCTTTAGCCAAATCTTCTTTCATCAGGCCACTTAGAACTGTGCATGTTTTTATTTTCAGGCAAATATCTATACGCTGAAAGCGATAAAAATAAATTATTTCAGAGAATATTATTTTTTTAAATAAAGTAATTGAGAAATATCAAATAAGTAATAACTTGGGATATATCACTTGTCTTTTAGGGAATCCTAATTCCTAAATTCAAGCATTATCAATTATGTATATTAATGTAAACACTATATGTGAGATTAAGAAGAAAATAGCAATATATAGTGGCGATCTTCATTGATTATGGGGGGACGGCGCGTACGCAGTCCCCACTACCAAAAATTACGCGTCCGAGTTATCCACATTAGGGATAATCGCAGAGGTCAACCTTTCCGCAGTGCAATGGAAAAGTCTCGCTCTGGGGGAACCGCCTTATTGATCACGGTGTCCCCTACGCCAGGTAAGTATGATTTCTTCGATTTCACGCTAGGTCTTATACCGCAACGCGCGTATTTCTATACCGCGTTCTAAAAATCTATGTCAACGCATGGCGTCACCTGCTGTTGATATATGGTACTTCGTAGGGCTTCATATTGCTGACAGCGCCATCTAGGCAAACATGTCAAAAGCATCTAAAAGCATTGTTTAGGGAATTTTGACTAATTTTAGATATCAGTGCCATCTTTTCGAAGTAGTTTACACTTTTATCTTGTACTAACTACTCATTTTAAAAATTGATTTTTAAATATATTTTTGTTATGTATTGTGGTAACGTTATTACATTATAATATCAATTTTTTATTTTGTTAGGAATACCTACTTAAAATTTCTTCTTATCCTCGTACAATAACTATTTCATTATATTTAATAATTACTTGTAATATATTAAGCAGCTCAACCATGAATTCCGAGTTAAGCATAGCTCGTGTGCTCACGTGGTAGTTCTGCAGATTGATATAGCACTGTACCGCTAGCCTTTGCGCCTCAATTGGGGTATCTTTAACTGAAAATTTATTTCCTCGTCGTCTATTATTACAAAGAGTAACAAAACATACTCCACGCATCCTAAAACTTACATTGAAACTATTTAAAAACAAAGAAATATAACATTTTTTACTTAAAATCCGATAGTGTATTAATTAGTATTAAGTACTATTACGACTGTTTTATTGTTGTCTCATTTTTGATTTACTTTTCAGAATTATTGCAATACGGTTTATTAATATATGTACCAACTCGTTTACTTTCTGAAATAGATCGCAATAACCATAAAGATTGTGTAAGTTGAGACTGTAATTCTACCAAATAATCGTAAAATTGAATGCGATCGCTTAAAAATAAATAAAGAGTGGTAATAATATATCACTGTTTCAACAACGTCAGAATATTTCCGCGAAAAGAGTGGCAATAGATTATTACATTCTTGATTATTACATTCGTCAAAAAAGTGCCGTGGTCCGGTGCGGTCCTGTGTCGTGTAATTATGTTAAAACAGTGAAACAATCCTAAATCGCTTTTGCTCTTCAGTCTCATTAGATAAATTATTTTTTAACTAATTAACTAACTAAATACATAAAAACAATGTTTAAATGGTCAAATAGAAAAATCTTACATTTGATATACATATGTATCTATCTTGTATTTGTATTCATGTAATATACTTAGTTTCCTAGTAATAATAGCATTTCTATTTTTGTAGCGAATAGATTTTGCTTTTACGACTTTGTTACCCGGGGCAAGCAAAATTATATTTTAAAAGTAAATATGAAACTGAATTTTATCATATTTTAATACATACTCGTATAACGCAATATATTATGTTAGTCGCAAAGGAACTCAAGTCTAATATTTATTATATATTTAAACTAGTATAATAACTATCAAGCACTTTACGGCCTTGATGCCGTAAATTATACTATGCAACGTCAAAAATAGAAATATATGATGTTCTCAACGTTTTTTTAATGAGTATATTATAAGAACTTACATTTCTTATTTATATTTCTAAGCGAGGCAAACGTTTTGGGCTCTACAAGGCTAAAAGCCGCCTTTGGTATAATACGACACAATTCGGCGAGCGCGCGTATAGCGTTCATCCGGATATAAAACCATACAGCCGCATCATCCGCTAGGATTGCTAAAATATAAACACTAAATTTTGTTTACTTATATTTTAACAAAATACAATTAATCAGTGGCGCAACAACTTATATAGATTTCTGTAGATATTATTTGTCAATCTAATAGGCAAGTAGGTGATCAGCGTCCTGTGCCATATGCCGTCGAATTTTTGGGTCTAAGGATGTTTTTATTTATCGTATGAGCGAATGTTAAATGCACATGTATAAAGAAATATCCATTGTTGCATAGCCGGGAATCGAACCTACGACCTCAGGACAGCATGAGAGTCTTATATATTTTACAATGCATAATATGTTTCTTCTAAGTCAAAATATTTTGTTTACAGTAATCGAATTCGCATATAAAATAAACAAACATATGTAATAAGGTTGATAATTGCAAAGCACGCATTTACTTTTAATAGTCTAGATAAGAAAAACCTTACGAGTCGTAGAAATTACGACTGGTAATTCTGTTATACAACCTGGGATATAAAGTGTTACCACAGAGAGCTTCTATAATGTTGGTATCTGACATTCGAACAGCGGCCGGCAAAAGCTTTGTCATGTTGGCAACTCCCATTGCAGCGTCAGCGAGCAATTCCACATTCGAACTTAGCAGTTGGTGACAGAATACAAGATCTGTGCCTGTTTCATACAGAGCCTGCACGCCAGCAAAACAGAGTATTAAAACTAAATTAGTAAAGTTTTCAGAGTATTAAATTTGAATTAATAGTATAGTTTCGAGAGTATAAAAACTAAATTAGTAAGTATATATGATTATAACTCACGTCACGCCCATTGGAGTTAAATGACATTTTGGTAAGCACACCCAGGCAATGTGGTTTCATAGCGGGCAGGGCCATCTCCAGATATGCGAGTAGCCGTAAAATACAACCTGACTGGTAGAGATGGGCGGCATTCTCTTCTGTCTCTACGTAGTTACGTAGAACTCCCAGCACTTGAGTATGGACATCACGGAACTCGTAGGACTAAATAGATTAGATCTAATAAACAATTTGTATTTTTGTTTTTGCCGCGCATAGTGGTAATGTGGAACCAGCTGCCCACTAAACTATTTCCGAACAAATTCGACTTACGGTCCTTCAGGAAAAGATTCCAGATCGTAAAAGGCCGGCAACGCACTCGCAAGCCCTATGGTATTGAGAAAATTGGCAATTTCCATGGGCGGAGGTATCACTTAACATCTGGTAAGCCTACTGCCCGTTTGCCCCATGTTTTATAAAAAATAATAATATAATCTTGTTCGAAAACTGTAGCAATGTTTTTCATAGAAATTTTTTTGTATTATAGTTTACGGTTTTCGATATTATTTATAAAATAAATATCTTTATCTTGTGTAAATTTAAAATATAGATGAACAGTGTTAGCCTAGTGGTTTCAGCGTGCGACTCTCATCCGTGAGATCGTAGGTTCGATCCTCGGCTGTGCACCAATGGACTTTCTTTCTATGTGCGCATTTAACTTTTGCTCGAACGGTGAAGTCCCGAAAGGTCGACGGCGCGGCGTGTGTCAGGCACAGGTGGCACCTTCTTGCCTATTGTATTAACAAATGATCACGTAACAGATAAACAAAGAGGCCCAAACCTAAAAAGGTTGTAGCGCCGATCAATTATTTATAAATTTAAAAACCTATGTCAAAAGGACGTAATTAATAATAAATAATAACTTAGTTTCGCACTATGTAATGTCTCTTATTTTTTTATATTTTGTTGATTGCTCTATGAATAAATGAATACCAATAATAAATGATTGTTATTGTCTAGATTAGGAATTACCAGGTAACATGGGGTTGGTTCGGGGAAATTTTGTTTCGAATATCTTTTATCGATAAACTATAGACAAGAATGTGGCTCATTTGGTAAAACAAACGCATTACCAAAATACATACTTCCATACATACATTTATTTCACGTAAAAGCAAGAGCAACTTACACTTATAATTTAATTAATTATATTTTACCACTAGACTAACACTGATTACAGATTTAGCTATTTAACCCCATAAATAATATAGAAACAGTATTAAAAATAAATTACCTCAAGTATATCACATAAATCCAACACACCAGTAGACGCTCTGAAGGATTTCTGGACTACCTGGTCCTTGTATCTACAGATGAGCTGGTCAACCGTCTTAAGAGCGGCGTGCTGAATAGCCAAGTATGGACTCTGCATCAGAGCCAACAGAGAAGCCCAACTGAACTGCTGGTTCTTGGTTACTTCAGATGCACATACGGGGTCTTCGAGGAGGTTGCTTAATGTCTATGGAAAAGTTAGTATGAAACACATAAGTGTTCATAAGTGTATAGGTATGTTATTTAATGCTGGCGGCTTCAACACATTTACACTTTGTGCTTGTGTAGTGTCTGTGAATAAGCGCGAGGCGTGATGTCAAAGTCTGTCAAACTGAAATACAATCACAAATACATCATGAAAAGACTGTCCGTCTCTCTCGCGCTCGGTCAAGCTTATGAGTATAAAAAGAGACAGTTATTGTTTTGCTTTTGCTACTGTTTATGTTGATCTTTTTTTCAAACATTACCAGGGCAATCTCGTGAAATAGTGCACAATGTTTTTAATTATTTTAAGCATCTTAATAAAAACAGTTTAATGAAAAAATGTTATATTTCATTTGACATCAGATGCTGAAAGCTGATTTGATTTTTTTTTCATTTGTTGAAAGCTGGGTTCACCACCATACTCCTGAATCAAAGCAACAGTCCAAACAATGGAAAATATCTGGATCACCTACTCCGAAAACGGCTAAGGTCGTTTTGTCGACCAACAAAGTCATGGCTAGATGGAGCGTATGTCGAAAAATGTAAAATTATTTACACGAACTACTCTTTCACGTTCTTGGTCTGGCTTAGAACTTTTGGATCCATCCTCGTATGCACCTAATCTACTATATAAAAATAAGTCGGGTTTTCCTTCCTGACGATATAACTCCAGAACGCACGCACCGATTTCCACGGTTTTGCATTCGTTGGAAAGGTCTCGGGCTCCGTGAGGTTTATAGCGGAAGAAAATTCAGGAAAAATTTCAACAGAAAAGCGGGATCAACAAACGAAATGTTACATAAAACGAAGCCATCTGGTGGCGAAACGGAGTTCGCCGAGTTTGCTAGTATTTATATGTATTTGACACATTTTTATTTATTTACAACCCACCCAACCTTACTAAAACCAGAGTGGACTAAAATATATAGCTTGGAAAAAAAAACATATTTTGAAATATACTGTATGTGAAATTGCATTAGTGTGAGTACTGTGAACCCGCCAGCTTTCGATAACCGACCTATACTATTAGAGCAAAAATATATATATCGGCGCAAGACAAGTATGAGTCATCGTCCACCTGCTCCGAACAATGTAAACAAGTGACGCATGGCTCCCGCCCTACCACATCGCCTATAAAACGGGCGGGCACTGGAGTGAAAAGGCTATTCGTCTGCCAGTGCTCGTACCGTGGACATCTCAGTGTAAAATACTTAAACATCTCTGTGTGAATTACTTAAATAAAGTGTTGTGTTATTTGAGTTTATTGTTTTATCTTCGTTATGGAATACACAAGTACCAGTGAAGTAAGACGTCACGGTTTCTAAAAACAATACGGAACCAGTTTTTCCGTCATATATTTTTGTCGTACTTAGACCTAATAAATAAAAAAATAGCTGGCCCAAGTAGAGGCAAAAGCACGAAACTGAGACAAATGTACATCTTTGGATAACTACTAATAATACTACTATAATACTGTTACGAGCTAGGGGATCGGACAGAAACGCCGTAGATCTCTTCAAGGGTTTATTTTCAATTAAATCTACGAGGAATTTGTTACACTAAAAACTGGAAATTACGCACTAAAATTCGCTGAATACACACACAAAATACTGTCACTAATTACACGCATTTCACACAGTACTTGTATTCACTTGAATATATAGCTAGGCAAAAAAATCATATTTTGAAACATGCTGTATGTGAAATTGCATTAGTGTGAGTACTGTGAACCCGCCAGCTTTCGATAACCGACCTATACATTGTGTTACCTATAAATGATTTTGACTTTGACATATTTCAAATTAGGACATTGAGGGCTGTGTCATCGGTCAGTGAAATTCTATAATCTATTGGACTTTGAAACAGCGCTGGTAAATTTTTGGTTTATTTATTTACGTACCACCTTATAACGTAATATTTAAATAAAAACTTCTTAAACAGATTTATTACAGTATTTATTCAGTTCAACGTTTCAGTACTAAAGTGCCGCCTATTTAGCGTTAAGTAATTTTTTTTTCATTTAAATGCTGTAAGTTTCTTTTTAACTGTTTTTTTTTATTAACAACTCTTAGTATGTTTAGGACAATTTTCCTGAGATTTAGATTATAGAATAGACGATAATGATTTTATGCTTCCTTCTTAAACGATTGCATATTATTATAAGCCTTATTTACAATATTATTAGCCATTATTATTATCCCCCCCCTCTTTTCAGCAAAAGTAAGCAAAGCTCTCAAAAATAATAGTACATAAACGTAATAATTTTTATAGGAAGCCTCGAAAATGCATTTTCTTTTCAAGCATAGACAATAGACAATGACGTAAGAAAAAATCGAAATTTAAAATACATCTTTACTCACTTGTAAGCAATTCTTCTGTACGTCAGGATCGAGACTATTCTTCATCCGATTACAAAGACTGTTCAGTATATTACAAGACACCAGCTGTTCACAGCCGATGGGTTCACGTGTTAGCTCGGACAAAACCAACGACGCAAATTCGAGCACGAAGACATCTTCTATCTATAATTGTTTAAATTATAGTAAATTTTATAAAACTTTAATTCAAATTATAAGTAGATTCACTTCTAGATTTTAATTTTCTAGTCTAAAAAGCTTTAGTAATCTTCTTAAGCTTACTTTAGTAATCTTCTTAAGCTTACTTTAGTAATCTTTTATGGACGTAAAATTTTATCTGCCGTCAGTATATATATCGACTGGTTTTACTGAGGATTTTATAAAAATTACACTACTTATTTACAACGCACACATAAATATAAATAAAATACGTACAATTAAAAAATAATAATAATGTTATCGTACAGAGTTGCTACGAGCTGGAAACAAAAAAAGATAGCTTTACACTACAAACTAAATACAGTGTAAACAAAAGCATACCTTCACCAACATAAAAGCAATTTTTCTTAAATTCTGAGGATTAGCGAGAACTTGTTCTGGTCCTCTTGGAAGCTGACAGAGCTGGGCTAATGCCTTTAGCGCAAACCTCTTTATATTGAGCTCAGGATGTTCCACATGCGGTAGGATATACCTTATAGCATTTAGATCAAACAAAACCTGACGATTTTGAAACTCTTGCGCGGAAAACTTGGTTATGGCTCGAAGTGTCTGGAAATAAAACTTATAATTATCAAAGATCTGTATATTATTGCATGCATAGCTTCTGGGTAACATATATATAACAAACAATAATAGGGTGCGTAGGCAGAATGCCTATTTGCCTTAAAAATATCAATTAAAGGACATAAATGTGTGTTTGATACGAATTATGGGGCTAGAAACATTCAACATTACAGAAGTCAAGTTTTCTCAAAGATATTCTGCCACTATCTAATATATAACATTCTCGTGTCACGGTGTTTGTAATTAAACTCTTCTGAAATGGCTCGACCGATTTTCGTGAAATTTTGTGGGCATATCGGTTAGATCTGTGAATCGGACATTATTTATTTTTCATCCCCCTAAATGTTAAGGGTGGGTCCATCCCATAATTTTATTTTCTAGATTTGTTTTCTGTTTTTATTCTATAAATGATACAGCATACAAAACTACATACAACACTTAATTTTCATCCCTCTACGATCTACCACTATTTTTATTTGTTAATTAAAAACTTATGACTTGAACTCTGATGTTTATATAGAGAAAAATTCACAGAAAAACCTAAAAGGTTTTAATTCCGGAACACCGGACAGTCTCTGGGGTAGCATAGTAAAATGTTCCTATTAATTGCGTTGCTAATTACCAAACACCGTGACATGAGGATTTTATATATTAGATTAACGGGAGTGTTTGATAATGGATAATGAAAGCCAATGAAACTTTTATCTATAGTGAAACTTGAATCTACGCTTAAAAAGTCTCAATAGTTATAAAACACCTGACACAATATTTCTGGTTCACGCGATTCCAAGAGCAATATAGAAGTGTAGGCACTTTCCGGGGTAATATTATAAGGATGGAATGTCAGATCTTTTTTATCCGCAGAGCGGTTTTCTCTTTCCTTTTGTAAAGGTTTCGCCATAATTAAGCAAATTTCTCGTATATTTAAAATACCTATAAATAAAATAATTTGACGTTGTACATCACCTGTACATAGTCGTCACAAATGACTTTAGTTTTAAATGTAGCTTCAAGATTTAATAATTTTTCTAATTATTGTGTAAACAATTTAAATTGTAGTAACTTACTGAAAATGAGTGCAATGTTAAATTTATAAAAAATCCTTTAAATTACATTCAGTAGTTGAAGAAATCACATAACCACAGATTAACGTATTTGCTTATAAACTCAAACGACATGTGATAGGCAAAAAAATATTGTCCTATTTGTCGCAACGCAATTTGCTCAATTTATATCTTTTTACTCATTCTTATGCGTAGCAGAAATATATTTGTACGTTTTATAGGGCACGTGGCGAGAAAGTTTAGAGGGTTCCAAGAAGTATGGATATTGCCGTGGTGGGCCAGTGGTTGGGTGGCCGCTATTCCTTTAAGCGTGTTAGACTCAATGGTGTTGGTAGCGAAGCTGTGCTCATGTTGCGTTGTTGCAGCTGTGAGGGTATTAATTCCACCCACTATGAAGAATATGAATGGAGAAACTGTATTGGTGAGGTTTTCAAATAAAGTCGATAATAAAATAAATAAATCAGTGGCGCTACAACCTCTTTAGGTCTTGGCCTCAGATTTCTGAATCTGTTTCATGATCATTTTTAAATCTAAAAGGCAAGTAGGTGATCAGCCTCCAGTGCCTGACACACGCCGAGGACTTTTTGGGTCTAAGACATGTCGGTTTCCTCACGATGTTTTCTTTCACCGTTCGAGGAAATGTTAAATGCGCACATAGAAAGAAAGTCCATTGGTGCGCAGCCGGGGATCGAACCTACGATCTCAGGTATGAGAGTCACACGCTGAAGCCACTATAGGCCAACACTGCTCAAATAAAGGAGATACGTCCTTTTAAATATAGGAAAATTAACTAAATTATATATTTCCCTACTTTTTGCACAAAATCAAACGCAAAACGGCAACGTCTGTTGTAAAAATTGTCAATGGAAACTATACATTGTATTTTTAAACTAAAAATCTTTACCGATGAATACTCAAGTAAAATATTGTTTTAAAAATTTACTACCTGCTTTATTTTATTGATTTCGATGTTCAGATAACCGGAGCTGGTCAAGGATTGGGACGCGAGCTGGCACTGCAGTTCGCAGATCTTGGAGCAACCGTGATCTGTTGGGACAAAGACGCGAGGCGAAACAAGGCAGTCGTTGACGAAATAAGGAAGAAGGACGGAGATGTAAGCACAGGCAATTTGAATTACGAAAAACTGTTTTTGGAGTTATACTTCTTTAGACGCGTTATGAAAAATTGATGAGAGTAAAATATTACGATGCGCGCGCACCGTGACACAAAATTAATAGAATGAAGTTGCCCACGAAAGATGCTACGGCATTGGACATAATTTAAAAACAACATTCGAATAATAATAGAATTTATGTTACACTTAATGTAAGAGAATAATAATAAATATTTATTTATTTAATTTTTCAAATGTAAACTGAACTTTATTGACTATAATGACTCCTTTTCCAGTCTTTGGATATTTAATTGTAATTAATTATTTGCATGCGATCAAAAACTATTTTTAATAATGCCAAAGAAGTATAACTTCTTACGCGCGTACATAAGTACACGCACCTTTTTTTTATACATATATAAGAAAGCAAACGGGTGATACCGCCGACCTCACAGTGCCAGAAGGCTCGCAAGTGCGTTTCCGGTCTTAAGATTTGGTGCGCTCTTTCTTAAAGGGCCCTAAGTCGTTTGGCAGTACATCAGTGAGTAGCTGGTTCAACATAGTGGTGGTGCGTGGTGCCTTTAACAACGATCAGTTGTGTAACGACGGACGTCGAGGTGATACGGGTGGAATTTCGTATTCTGCCTCGACGTCCGATAATGAAATTCAGCTGCAGGTATACTTGATAAATTCGGTAGAAGATATAAATGTTTTCAGATCATAAGTAACCTTTTTTAAATGTATTTTCTGTATCGAGCTGAAAGATTTATTAAATTTCCAAGGAATGGACAGGACTGGATCTGATGTTGGAGAAATTGAATTCTTAAAATTTTATACGCACTCGAAGCGATTTGAGGTTTTTATCGTACATTTGCATGCTTAATGAAACTTATGAAAAGGCTTATCCTGGTTTCAGAGCTATGGCTTTACAGTTGATGTAACAGTTCGAGAACAAGTATCATCCCTCGCAGCCAGTATACGGAGACAAATCGCCGACGTGTCGATGGTAGTAAGCAACGCTGGGGCAGTTAGTTGCGGACCGCTGACACATCTGAAAGCGGAAAGTATTGCTAAATTAATTGAGATCAACTTGCTAGCACATTTTTGGGTAAGTCCTAATCCAAGTGATTTAGTAAAATTTTATTCAAATTGGTAGTTGCCTCAGTGCGAAGGCATGTAACAAAGACAGTCTTGTGCTTAGTGCTTGAGATAAGATTTTAAAGTATAACATAACTTCCCCTTTACAATCAGACGAAGTAGGTTAAATAAATTCTAAGTTGTTGTCCACTAAAACATCCTGTATTAATCAAGATTTATGGTCAGGGGCGGACCTACTTAAGGGCTTTACGGGCTGCAGCCCAGGGCCCTGTGAATACAAAGGGCCCCAAGTCCCCACTGAAAACAATAGGCGATATGTTGAATTAAAAAAAATCCAATCATAAGGTTGTTATTCCTGAGATCGATCAACCCATGTGCGATGCGTGTTTGGTGTATTTTTTCGTGTGTGCATCTACTTTACGATCCGCCAAGTTTTGGTCGAATGAACAAGAATTTAGATTAATAAACAAATAATTGACAGGTCATAGAAGCTTTTCTTCCTAGTATGATTGAACGTCGGCAAGGGCATATAGTTGCCATCAATTCTAGCGCAGGTTTATTGCCCTGTCCGGACATGATACCTTATAGTGCGGCGAAGTATGGACTAAGAGGTAAATTATCATAATAGTCTTACAGAAAAGCTATAGATTAGACACATACCTAGTTGAAATATAATAAATCCCAGTACAGAGGTTACTCTTGTTAGCGAAGTGCTTCTTCTATTACCTATGTTTAGTATAGCTTAAACTGATAACGTCAAAAAACGGTTGAAGCAGAATGAAAAAAGAGATTTTATTCCTTTATTGTAAGATCTTAAGATCCTCTTAATGCTTAGGTTTAATGGAGTCAATAACCGAGGAATTACGTCTGGACTCATGGACAAAGAATATACACACTACATCGGTTTACCTCGCTACGATTTCTACTGGTTTATATCCACCACCGTCTCACCGGTTTAGCTGGTGGTATTCAGAGATAAGTGCAAAGGAAGCTGCAAGAATTATCATTGAAGGTAGTATTATTTTATAAATGGTGTTATATGGTATGCTGGTATTTTTTTTAAATTTATAATTGGACAATTCACACCAATTGACCTAGTCTAAGCTACATGCTCAGGTGGTGAAGCTTGTGTTATGGGGACTAGGCAACGGATATACATACATATTATAGATAGATAGACCTATAAATACCTATTTAAACACTCAAGACCTAAGCACAACACCAAATGCTCATTACATCGACGTTTGTCTCAGCCGGGGATCGAACCCGGGACCCATGGATTCGCAGTCAGGGGTACTAGCCACTAGACCAATAAGCCGGTATATATCGCCAACGGATGAATTAATAGTTCTACGCTATTGACCCGAGTTCCGCGACTTCGACATTTCTTGCACAAACCAGAATACTTTAAAGTGCAATAGTATAACATACAAATTGTCTTGATTCTGAATTCTTAAAAGTTTAGCCTATCCGGCTTAGAAGTTAGAACATAAACTTAGTTTCACCAACAAAAGTAAACTGAGTTTTAAAATCGGCTCCACTTTAATATTACGTGCGTTGCTTGTTTGTTGTTCAGTCACGGTAGGTTCCTATATTTAATTTGACATCGTTTTAAAATCAGCATATAAGGCTAGCAATTCCATATGTCTGAGTGGAAGAAGAGAGTTTGAAATGCTTTTGTCTGAACAGCCTATGCCTGACACATTAACAATTTCTTTGGTTTCCTCTTTGATGTTATATGTTCTCTTTCTGTTTTCAGGCATTAGAAAAAATAAAAAATGCATCAGCATACCAACTGCAATGAAAACATTTATTGATCTCAACAACCTTATGCCTTACAGAATAAGGATTATTTTAACAGATTTCTTTAATTACCCTCACAGAGGCTGGTTTTGTTTCTGTTAAGAATAATTTAGTATTGTTATTTTGTATATTGTCAAAATTATTTAGTTTTATAAATCTTTGACATTGTTTATTATGAAGTTAATTAGATATTTTAGACATGTTGGTTTTTAATAAAATATTTTAATACAGCATTTTTTAATGAAAATAATGTACACGAAATAGGTCTGCAAATTCTGCTCAGACATGAAAAATCTGAGATCTCTATACAAATTAAATATCCCGATTCCAGGCATACACTAAGGAAGACAAGGGATACAGGATACTACTATATATAAGAAAAATGGTCTTCGTTTGAGGCTCCTTCACGCCTAAACCACTGATTGTATCGACATGAAACTACTGCCATTCGATGCGAATCCTAGATGGTTTATGGCTATTTATTTATTAAATTCGAACGTTCCTTCATTTTTTATTGCTGTTTTATTTTTATGAAAATACATACGGAGATCACCGCGGAAACATTCGGGGAAGCTTCCTAGAACCCCCTTGTTTTTAACGTCAACATCTGTTAAAAACTCGATTTTCGAAAATTTTCAATTTTTTTTAAACGGGAAGTTAAAAAGAAAAATCTTATTTCCTATTTTAATTCGTCCAGCGAAGTGGGCGGGGAAACGGGTAGTATATATATATATAAAACTATTCACATGCATTTATGTTTATTTATGTCTATATTAATTATGGTCTCGCCACACTTTTCACATATAACCATAGATTCACATTTTTCTTTTATTTTACTTAAGTTAGTAGAGTTATGTTGCAAGGAATGTCTTTGTAGGGTTAATTTGGAAGAGAAACATTTTCCACACAATTCACATAAATGCTTTAAATTCTTTCCAATAGTGTGTTTTTGCACATGATGATACATTTCCTTGCGATTGACTGATGAGAAACTGCACTGTTTGCACCTGTAAAATATTAAAATTCATAAGAGATTACTTAATACCAGCGCTTTGGAGCGATACTAGACATCTAATACCTATCAGACTAACAAAGGTTTGTTTGCCTAGTTATAATATCTTTTATTCATGTTACAAAATGAGAGTAGCAACTTTTTAAGTTAGGGTCATATTAAGAAATCTATAATAATATAGCAGTTCTCACCTATATTTACAATTGTTCAATTTATTATGTTCCTGTTTCCTATGTTTTTCTAAAGCCTCATTTCCTGTAAATATATGCCCACATATGTCACACATCTGCTGTTCCCCTCGTAAAATATGCTTTTTGGCATGTTTAAATAGTTGAAACCTCTCTGTAAATGTTTCCTTACATTGCTTACATCTGTACATGAACCCCATTGATGCAATATGATCCACATTACAGTTTTTTGTATGATAATTAAGCTTTTCTTTATTTTCAAACCGTTTTCCACATGTGCATGTTAAGGGCTCAGTTATATTGTGTGTTAGAAAATGTTGTAACATTTTTTGTTTGGAATTAAATAGCTGTTTACAGAGAACACAAGTTCGACTTGCACTTTCACAAACACTTAAATGTCTAGACAGTGTTTGAATGCCGTCTGATGTTTCATTACAGGCAAAACAAGAATGGAGATCAGTATTGTTTGGTTTTGATTCTTTCATTAACAACTCCTTTACTATTTCTTTATCTGAGTCTAATACATCTATGTCCATTTTAATTGCTTTTTTCTTTTGGCTTGGAAGTATTTTAACTTTGTCACCTTCAGTTCTATCTAAGATGTTAACAATAGTTGGTATGTCCTCTTTACCCAAGTTATTCAAATAATCTTCAATATTCGCGGTATTGTTTAAAAATTCTAGAAGAGAATCTGAATTATATTCAGAGTCAGGTAATGGATGAATGTATGTTTTTTGTTCTGAATATTTTCGCTTCTCTTGTATCGATGTCTCCAACCAATCTTGAGAGCATTGTGCATTTAATTGAAAATGGTAAAAATTACTTAATTGACACACACAGGATTCACAAATACTCTTTGGAAGATTATCGTTTTCATGAATATTAATAGTGAGGCATGATTTTATGTGCATTTGAATAGTCGAATCTCTGAAAATGCAAATATGTTTAGATTCTACGTCTAAACAAATTCGACAATAGTTCTCATAATTAGCTTCCATTTTACTTTTCAAGCATTTCTTTTCAATATTATGTTTTTCATTATCTTTTCTGTTATTTAAAATCCCCTTTATTTTAATGCCAATTGCCAAACCAAATCATAGATACAACAGCTATCAAAATGGTTCTGTAATTATTGAGAGGGAGACCAAAATGCGACTTAAATTTCGTTTCCTTTTTTTAACAAGATATATATAGGTTTCTTATGATGCAAAATAAATGTTCATAGCATGTTAGAATGACTTCTATTATTATTCTATTTTTCAGTATTTATTAACGCAGGACGCTGGATGACGTATTTTGTATTTCTAATCGCTTTCGTTGTCTGTAGTTTCTCACTTGTTATTTGTCAATGTTATTTGTTTTTGACATGGATCATAATTCATAAGATTGTGTTGTTTTCATCAGCCATTTGATTTGAATTCAAGAAATGAAAACTACGTCGAAGCAAAAGATAGAGATAATCCACTTCATAAAACTTGACGAACAAACGAGTATTCACTAAACTATATATAGGTATATACTAGCTAATATCTACTATTTTATTATCATTTATCAATACTTACAAATATTTTTCTATAAAATACTAGTTAACGTTCACTGGAATACGTAAAACGTATTGTTATTTATTTATTTAAAAATAATTAAATTAAAGTAAAGTCTGTTATCGAACAGTAGAACAAAGTGCTTTAATTAGTAAATGAATAAATGTGTAAATGAATAAAATATTATACTCACAGTGTGTACCAATTACGTCGCTAAAATGACTGGAAATGGTAATCAAGAGGCTGAAGAATCGTTGTTATATTCAGCTCGCCATGGAGAAATGGCTATGGTAAAAGCTATAATAGAAGCAAAGAAAGCTGAAAAACTGACTGTAGACTTAAATTGTAAAGGTATGTAATTTTACATTAAATTTTCTTTTTTTCCCAATTTTATCTTGCTTTTGTTTTATCTAGGTAATATTCTTAAAACATGGTTAAATTCAAAATGTAGTTGCATATTAACATATGGTCACTGAGTAAAACCAACAAAGTGCCCAGGAGAGTTCTGTGCTTCTGGAAAGAGCTAGTCTGGCTTAGTTAGCCAGGACTTTGGGCACAACTGACCTAATGAGTGTCTTCATGTGAAAACAGACCAACCAACCATACAACATAATATTTATTAAGTTATCTCAATGATCATATATTTCATTAGATACATAAATAAATGAAAAAAAATTGTAATTGTTTTTTACTGTGAGCATGCCTTATTATTTATTAAAATGTGGTCAGCTACAGCACTATGTTAGTTTTCCTCTCAAATTGATTGTATGAAAAGGTGATAGGTTGATGTTTACAACAGTATTATAATTTGTATAGGAAAATTAAGGGGTAATCTTGGATGGACACCACTCCACCTAGCTACATATTTTGGACACAAACAAGTAGTTTTAGCACTACTTGAGGCTGGAGTTGATGTTGATGAAGTTAATGAAGATGGTGACACAGCCTTACATAAGGCCGCTTTTATTGGAAACGAGGTTGGTTGGTTGATCTATATAAATTATAAAATAAAATACATTTATTTTAATTGTAAACATTGTGATTGCATTTTTTATAAAAGTTATATAAATTTAGATTATCAGTAAGTTACAAGTAGTTTAAAAAATATTAGAATTGAATATAAATATTAGTTGGCATGTCATTGATTATGTAGTAGTTACCTTGCGTCAGTTCATATTGTAACATTTATCACTCTGTAAAGTCACGTCTCTGCCTGATACCCTGACTAGATCATGATAATTTTATACATTTTAATAAACTTATTTGTTTTCAGGAATTAGTGATTATTCTTTTAAATCAAAATGCAGACGTGAATGTGATGAATGGAGAAGGGAAAACACCTTGTGATGTATCAAAGTCTCAAGATGTCCAAAGACTTCTTGAAGCAGCAGATAGAGCAATGCGTCTCGAGAAAGAACGAAAGCTTTTGAATGCTGCTAAAGACGGACGTCATGATGTTGTCCAAGAATTGGTGAGTGTATGATTTTGATGATAAAATAAAAGAAAATGCTGTTGAAAGGGACTCCAATGGCATTTTTTATCCTGAAAGTATAAGTTTTATCTTAAGGAGCACAAGTGTTTATTTATTTTATATAGGTGTGGTGAAATCATTGACTGCTGACATAGCTTTTCCTTCCACCAAGACGTCATACAAATTTTGAACTTATTTTCTTAGACCACAACCACTTTTTTTCTTAGAGTCCACAGACAATATAACTAAGCCCATCAAAATAATGATTAACAGGTAGTTGATGCAAAAACCTGTTATTGACAAACCAAACTAATTTACAACTATTAAAAAATAATGATTTAAAAATGCCAAATTAATAACCTTTATTATGTAAAATATCATGTTATAAATAATACAATGCGTGTGTTCTTTTAGTATTTATTTTATACAAATAAGAAATAATAACAATAGACTTTATTAGAGTACTATAATTAAGGTTACATTAAGTGTATGTTATTATTATATTTCATACTAGTACACAACCTCGGACATAGTGAGGCCTCTGCCATATTCTTCTTCTGCTATTTTCCAATCTATCACCGCTTTCTCTTTTATTACACCTTTCTAGGTTTCTGGTGGGCATCCTCTTCTTTTTCTAGTTTTGCTTTAGTAAGCCATATAATAAATATAATATATTTTTAGATTTTCAAAGTACAATAACTCTGAAACCACAAGATAGGAAATACTATTGAAATCTGATATTGATGTCATTCTATTTAATTTTTATTATAATTGCTTTGAATTATCTAGATACTATGTAGTATCTATAGCTGAGAAAAGGAAGATTATTAATAGTATGGAAATAAATTACTTTAATATTTATTTTATATACTCTGTAACTATTTCCGAAGAAAGTTGCTATATCACGACCCTTTTATTAAATGCGAATATTACTTTAGTCAACTGATTTTTATCTACGGAAAAGACTAATATATTAAAAGCTGTTTCAATGAATTGTTATTTTGACCATACATAAATAAGAAACAAGCCTCGAAGCTTCTATGTTCATAATATTTAAAAAACAATTGTACTAGCGTTGATTCGCACGGCTTGCTCTTTATTAATATATATGTAGGTACTATGGTATCCCGGTCCATGTAGATATTGATGTATTCTATAAAACTGTAGTAGTCAATAGTTTCCGCAGTATACGCGATATGTTTACGATATATTTTTGGTGGTATTTTTTATCTCACCTTGGGTTAAGTTATTGAATTTTTCATATGGACATTTTATAAATAAATCAGTGGCGCTACAACCTCTAGGTCTTGGTCTCTAAATCTAATTCTGAATCTGTTTCATGATCATTTTTAAATCTAATAGGTAAGTGGGTGATCAGCCTCAGTGCATGACACACGCCGTCGACTTTTTGGGTCTGAGACATGTCGGTTTCCTCAACATTTTCTTTCACCGATCAAGCAAATGTTTAATGCGCACATAGAAAGAAAGTCCATTGGTGCACAGCCGGGGATCAAACCTACGACCTCAAATATAACAGTCGCACGCTAAAGCCACTAGGCCACACTGCTCTTACGGATATTTATAAATGTTTAAATAGGTCCAATAGTTTTCGAGTTTCTCTAATGCATACAAGCAATCAAATCTTTTCTTTTTATAATATTAGTGTAGATTTTAATAGAATATATTAATTACAGTTGACAAGTTCAAATCCTCCAAGTATAAACTGTGTTGATGTCCAAGGCAACTCCTGTCTCCACTGTGTGGCTTACCGAGGTCACGCAAGGGTGGCCGTGCTTCTCCTACAAAATGGCATTGATACAACGCTTAGAAACAATAATGGTAACTGTTCTTATGTAATTATATTATTATTTAAGTGAGTACTGGTACTCTCTTCTCTTGTTCCTAAATACCTATATCTTAAGGTGTTTGTTTTTAATTGTTCCACATTAGGGTTGGCTTTTGTAACCTGTTTTTGAAGTTATACTTCTTTAGGCGCGTTATGAAAAATTTATGAGAGTGAAATTTTACGATGCGCGCGCACCTGTGACACAAAATTGGGAGTGTGATTATAGCGTGCGCGAGCGAGATAGGAATAAGACAATCTACAAGTAAAAAGAAATAGAATATGCGTGAAGTTCGTATGCCAAGAATTTTAAATGGTCATAATGACATTTGTCATTTACCTTTTAAACAAATAAAGGAGTTTTAATTATTTTTTCAAAGAAATTTAGCAATGCTTTTTCACAAATAAATAAATATCTTAATTACAAAAGTTTTAAATAACTCTCTCCATAATAGCTTATCATTTAAAAAAATCAAATACGCCACTACCCGCAATACTCGTCGAGCGAGTTTGCTATGCGACGTACAAATTATTTTAAGAAGTCTATTAAGTATGAGGGTGTGCAATTATTATAATCAATTACCGTCTAAAATTCGTAATATTGGCGCGTTTAATCAATTCAAAAGGGCATTAAAGATACATATCAGAATGAGTAGACTAAAATTGGGACGGCTGATGGCCACGTGTATCTCGTTCGTATGAAGTATCGTTAATAAAAATACAATTTTTGTAATGTGAAATAAAGTTTTTTAAACATGAGTAATATTATGTCGTATGATATTAAAACGGTACGACGAAAAAACTCTCCGAGTGGTGGAAATTGTTTTAATAGAACAGATAGAACAGAACTTATATTAAGTGATACCGGCGATGGTACACATTGCCAGAATGCTCACAAGTGTGTTGAGTTGTTAAGGGAGCGCTCAAGTATTACGTCACGCAATTTTTGGAGATTATTGAACCCCCCATCTAACGCGCCGTAACGTTTTTCTGTACATCATAAATAAAACGTTTCGTGACCACACAGTGACTCTTTATACCTAAAAGTTACCATTATGTGGTGTAAAGTCGAAAATAATATTAACAATAACGCGTAATTCAATCCCCGCCCCGCTTCGTAACGTTTTACAAAGGGACCCCCCCCCCCAAAATTCGTTACGTAATACTTGAAAGCTCCCTAAGTGTCTGAACACTTATTTCTTGAAGGAGTGTGAGTGAAATTAGATCCAAAGTGTCGATAGAAAATGATCACGTGCATTTTTTTTTCACAGGGCAACTAGCCATAGATATAGCTAAAGACAATGATATTCGCGAAGTACTTAGCGTTCGCCCGGTCCGAAGGTTACAACGCACCGCTGCCCGGTTTGAAGGGCCATTACTTAAAAGATCCAGGTTCCTTGGATGGAGGCCCGTTTGGGTAAGATTTTAATGTAGCATTTAAATATTGGTGTTTGACAAACCTCGAATTTTAGGTCTAAGGCGATATATAATTGCGGTTTCCTCACGATTTCTTTTAAATATCTTTTTTCATGTAAGTAAACAAGTACACTTATGAACGTCAAAAAAAAAAGTTAAATCAATTGTGAATTTACATTTACTACCAGTTCGCAAGTCAAGGGCGTAGCAAGAAAAACTGGCAAGAAACTTTCCGCCATTCTTTTCAATCGCTATGTTTTGAGTCATACAAATTGTTTGAACTGGAGCAAATCAATCCCAAGGATTAGGATCATTTAAGTATTCGTCAAATTTATAAAAAGCTGTATTGATTAATTTACGTACTAAAAGAGAATACCGCATATAGAAAGAAATATTCATTGCGAACTGGGGTTCTAACGCGTCTAAATAAGCCAATACTCACGTATTTTTAGGGGGTACTTCAACGTGGTGTGTTACTATACTATGGGAACCGTGCAGAGGCGGCTCGCGACGTCTCCCGATGGCGTGACAAGAAATACATGGATGCTGCTAAATTAAATTCTCCGGACACCGAACCCGCACTCATTGTGATTAACTTCAGCGATGGTGAGACTCATAGATTGGCTGTGCCGCCTGGAGATAATGTTGCTGTATGTAGGCAGGTTGGTATATAATTGTAGAATTTATTTATTAACTGTATGGCAATACTATAAAAAAATATTGGTTGTTTGTAAAGTAGGTTTACGATCGAGATGTTTACGTGATAACGTCTTATTGGTGATATAAGTTTTTGGGAAGTAAGGAATTAATGAAGATAACAATTTTTCAAATTTTAAATTACATCTATCGTTTTATTCACACTTTTGATGATAAATTTCGGGTGTAAAATGACAAGTTTACTTATTCGACTATGATATACATTTTTCTTCATACATTCACGGAATGACTGGCAGCGCTCGAGATGAGACGGGAGATCGGTCCGTCTCTCTCTCGTTATACCTGCGATCGCGCTCGTGAGGTTTTGGTGTGACACAAGTTTCTGAACATGTCACCCGACTAAAATGATTTTAAAGACGTTATCACGTCAAAAAATATAACAAAAAGATCCATTATCAATTCCTTTTAATTTAAACTGTAATAATTTATGGTATTCCAATAAATTTACCTAATAAATTCTTTTCTTAATTCTAAAATTACTCGTTCTGCAACAACACCATATTGGCTAAAGTTCAAACTCAAACTCAAAATACCTTTATTCAAGTGGGTAACCAAGTACACTTTTGAATCGTCAAGTTAATCGTAAATTTACATTTACTACCAGTTCGCAAGTCAAGGGCGTAGAGCGGGTAAGAAGAACTGGCAAGAAACTTTCCGCCACTCTTTTTAATCGCCAAGTATTATTTGGTATTATTAGTAGTTATCCAAAGATGTACATTTGTCTCAGTTTCAGCTTTTGCCTCCACTTTGGGCCAGCTATTTTTTTATTTGTCAGGTCTAAGTACGACAAAAATATATATTTTTGCTCTAATAGTATTAGGATATAGTATTATTAACAAGGAAATTACAATTATTTTTGATTGAGAGATTACTAAGTATATACATATAAACAAATTAAATTGATACATATTATTGACGTCATATTAATTAACTTGTTATGAAACTAATAAGCTAAGGCCGCAAAATGCAAGATTTTTTTTTGTGACAGAATAAAATAGAATTGAATAAGAAATCGTACATTATTATCTATACTTATTTCGTGTTAATTTTATTAGGTATTTCCGACATTTATAGAAACATTTTTATGTTTTAGTTAAGCGTATATCCATACAACTCCAGCCCCAAACCCCAAAAGGTCTGAATTCGTTTCTCGGCGATAATGTTCGCGGCTTGTTAGGAACAGAAGTTTTACCTATTTAGAAATGTGTTTGTCCAATTGAAATCCAATTCGGGACTTGACAAATATTTGTTTATCATTATTTTAGACTTAGCCATAATATTACAAATTTTACGCTTGTTGCATTTGCGTTTGGATTTTTTCGCAACATACATGTTGCTGGGTTTGCATAAAAGTAATTAAAAAACAAAATCAAAATTCTGTTCAACTAATAAGCCAAAAGATCACATGTTTGATATTGTTACGAGCTAGGGGATCGGATAGAAACGCCGTAGATCTCGTCAAGGGTTTATTTTCAATTAAATCTATGAAGAATTTGTTACACTAAAAACTGGAAATTACGCACTAAAATTCACTAAATACACACACAAAATACTGTCACTATTTACGTTAATTACACGCACTTCACACAGTACTTAATCACTTGTCTTCACTATATTCGCACTTTGTCACTCCGATGTTTATCGCTTGATATCGCATTCAAAACTGAACTAACTGATCGCGTTTCGGCTCGCTTATATATCCCTGGGAATAGTCTTGCAAGTTCGAGAACTCTCTAGGCGGGAGCGCTATTGAGTAGCGATCGCACAATTCTAGAACGTGCGTGCTATCTCTCTCGCACATTGCTCCGTCCTTGTCTTACGGTGTTCTAGATTGCTCGGTCTAGCTTCGAGAAGGTTCCGATCTTCCGTCTCTCTCTCGCATCATTCCGTCCTTGTCCCACACCTAGAAAATTCGTTCTAGACTATTCCTCCATCATAGGGGTATAACCAGGCCTGAAAACGCCTGAAAACGGGTTTCCTGAAAAGTGTATCACTCGACTGCACTTGTTCTGAAACGGCCTGAAAAAATGTTTCAGGCTCCTGAAAACTACGGTAACATTATGAGAATTACGAATTTCTAATATGTGATTGACCCTCTCCTGAAACGGTCAGAAATCACTTTTCAGCCTGCTGAAAACTTCTCTAACTAGTGGAAAAATCTAAAAACATTGCAGTCGACCCGTCTTCGTAACAATATTTTATTGTGAATAATAGGACGAATGCGAAATAAGTTTATTAATTTAGAATTTTTACTACCTAAAAGGCCGGCTACGCACTTGCGAGCCCTCAGGCATTGAGAGTGTCCATGGGCGGCGGTATCACATAACATCAGATGATGCCCGTTCGCCCCCTGTTTAAAAAAAAACTTATGTCATCGAAAACCGACGTGTCTGCCGATGCCCCACTGGGAGTAAGGGGACACGCTATAGTTACGTTTGTTTATTTCAGTCATGGATCACAGCTCTAAAAGAGCATATCGCTTATTCTGGGCATTACTTGTGGGCGGGAGCGGCACCCGATGCAGCAAAGGAAGCTACTGAAGATTTGGAAGACGAATGTAAACCATTGGGTAAGCAAGTTACATATTTTTTATGTTATTTGTTTGTTTAATAAACAAATTCGCTAAATAGAGAACTATAATAGAGACAAAAACAAAAAAGTAGCATCAACCTTTAAGTTAGCTTTGATTTTCTGTTTTGTGACCATTTTTTCGTAACTTATTCTAACATACATGTTATGCCTTATAAATGTGTCTTTGAATTAGTTTCTAAACATTGACTTATACTACTTATAATAATAGGTATTTTTGTAAACACTCAATTTTTTTTGTGTCACAATAATGTGTATTTGATATAGTTTCTAAACATTGACGAAGTATAGTATTGTCTTTTATTGACATAAACTTTACACATTTAAAGAGTATAGTACCGACAGCTTTTACGCCGGCTTTTTCTCTCGGCCTGTCACCTGGGCATTACAACGAATGAAACGCCCTAAGGCCTAAGCTGAGAAAGATAATAGATAGCTACCTAAAAGAACGAAAGGTTCAGCTAAAATATGCGGGAGAGGAGGTAAACAGAAATACGTCGAAAGGATGCGTTCAGGGATCCATAGGTGGTCCTATACTCTGGAACCTACTTTTGGATCCATTGCTGCAAGAAATGGAAAAAAAGGGGTACTATTGTCAAGCCTTTGCAGACGACGTCATCATGGTGTTTGTCGGAGAATCAGCATTTGAAATAGAACGAAATGCTAATGCTGCTCTTGCCTATGTAATAGATTGGGGCACCAAAAATAGACTCAGATTTGCTCCACAAAAAACCCAAGCTATGATTATAACTAAAAAAAAAATATGACAAACCACATTTGAATATGGGCGGAGTGTCCGTGAAACTATCAGATGAAATAAAAATACTTGGTTTGACTCTCGATGCTAAATTGACCTTTAATAAACATATCTCCAATATATGCAGGAAAGCAACAAATATTTACAAACAATTAGCAAGGGCGGCGAGAATTGGCTGGGGTTTACACCGAGATGTAATTCATATTATTTATACAGCAGTCATCGAGCCGATAATCTTATATGCGGCAGCAGTCTGGGCTCCAGCCACTAAAAAGCTAGGAATTAGGAAGCAATTAAATTCAGTACAACGAAGCTTCGCGCTGAAGCTCTGCAGAGCTTACCGAACCGTATCACTGAATGCCAGCTTGATCCTCGCTGGACTATTGCCCTTAGACCTTAGAATCCAGGAGGCCGCTGTGCTATACGAAGCAAAGAGAGGATTATTTCAGTCTGAATTGGAAGGTGACCTGGAGCAAAGAGTATCGTGGATGAGTATTCCTCACCCCTCCAAAGAACCTGATATCAAATTTATAGCCTATAGAGAACAAGAGCGTCCTAGAACAGATGCACCGGCAGTAAAGATATATACGGACGGAAGTAAAGTAGACGAATTGGTCGGTGCCAGCGTTTCCTTATGGAAAAATGGTGCCGAATTCGAGACTTTTAAATTGAAACTATCTTCATGCTGTTCCGTGTATCAAGCTGAACTGGTGGCTATTCTTAAAGCGACTCAAAGGATCCTTTGTCACCCAGAAACAACCTACGGCGTATATAGTGACTCCCGAAGTGCACTCGAAAGTGTTGCGGGTGGTCGCTCTTTCAATCCCCTTGTAGTTGAAATTCGTAAGAACATAAATAAAGCGCATTTAATCAACAAAAAAATTGATATTTTTTGGGTTAAAGCGCATTCGGGCATGGAGGGGAATGAAAGAGCAGACCAACTAGCAAAGGAAGCTGCGCATCCAGAAGAGGCGCCCGTGTACAATAGATTTCCCATATCGCATTTGAAGAACTGTCTACGTGGAAACACGATCGAAAATGGAATCACAGATATCGAGACGGCGAAACAGCTGCAATAACCAAGTTATTCCTTCCAAATGTTGCTTCGGCCTTTTCGATAATTAAACAAATGAAACCAACGGGATTGATTACTCAGATGTTGACAGGTCACGGTGGCTTCTTGTCGTATCTTCACAGGTTCAGGGTTAGACAAAGTGCTGCCTGTCCTTGTGACGATGCAGCTGAAGAGACAGTGTTGCATGTTCTGACCGACTGTCCCATGTATGGATACGACAGGTATAACGCTGAGCAAGCTATGGGCATGAGGGTAACGGAGACTAGTTTGAAGGAAATAATGCTCAATGTTAGGTTGAGGGGCATCTTTTTGGGATTTGCTGTGAGGGTCATACAGGGGGTTGTAAAAAGAAATAGGTAGTAGTAGAGACACTCGGGTTACCAATACATTTGTAAGCTTTTTAACACCTCCGACGACTATATAGTCGGGGAATAATCTGGTTTTAATAGTAAAAAAAAAAAAAAAAAAAAAAAAAAAAAAAAAAAAAAAAAAAAGCCTAAGCTGACATCTACATATTTTCTTTCCCTTTGTAAAAATATTTTATTACTTCGTCAATTTAAAGAAAAAACTTTTTAACCGGATTATAGTTATATAAAAACAATCCGCGAAAATAGAGGACACCGTGAGCCATTTTTGCCAAAACCCTCCATCTTTTAGTCGATACCAACTCCGGGGATATAAATACAGATAATGCAACATTCTCTACAGCTGTGATACTTTTTTGTGATACTTTTTGACATCCAACACCTTTTGTCTTCAGTCACCGTGACTACGCACGCTGTAAAGCTCGCGAAACGTCGGATAAATTTAATATAATACATAACTTTAATCCGGTTAAAAAGTTTTTTCTTTAAATTGACGAAGTAATAAAATATTTTTACAAAGGGAAAGAAAGTATGTAGATATATGATTAAAGTAAAATAGTACTTAATCTCATACCCCCCTTTATTAATAAGATCCAGGCGTGTCAAATGAGTTCTAAAAATCGTGCTTTTGGATTCAGTCACACTTTCCGGGGACTGGTCTTAGGCTTATAGCTGACCGTGTTTCGTTGTTTGGCGTTACGCTGTCGGCCGATGTCAGCTTAGGCCTTAGGGCGTTTCATTCGTTGTAATGGGAATGGTGAAATAGGAATAGAAAGGTGACAGGCCGAGAGAAAAAGCCGGCGTAAAAGCTGTCGGTACTCTTTTAAAATATCAAATCATCATACAAAATGACTATGTCATACAAGCCTCTGAGATTTTATTAAAGAAAATTATCCCTTTTCCAAAAAAAGAATTACTAACTTTAGATAGTCTAGTACGGGGAAATTGCAGCCTGCGTTTGTTCCGAGTATTAACATTGTGCGTATGTTCTAGTAAACTTATCGCTGTTTTTGTATTCATAAATAATATTTTCATAAATATATTGCGAGGGAAAGGTAAGTATATTAATTAATTACCTTGCATTTATCTCTCAGAGATTCTGTACATTTTAAAATATAGATTGCACGAATAGCCCTCTTCTGCAGGATGAAAAGAGTTTCGACATCAGCAGCATGACCCCATAATAATAAGCCATAAGTCGTTAAGCTGTGAAAGTAACTAAAATAAACAAGTCTAGCTGTATCGACATCAGTTAGTGAGCGAATTTCGCCGTCTTGTTGCCTGTCTTTATCTATTCTTCTATTGATTGCACTCCGGAGAATGCTCCTAGGAACCTGCTTCTTCTATCCCCTTTCAAACAACGCAACCCCTTCGTTGTTGTCACCCCCAAGTGCCGCACTACACGATTTGGGTCATCGTTTCTTGTAAAAACAGCAAAAGAGCAGAACTCTCTTATCTCACTTAACTGATTGTGGGATTGTGTTCTGAATAGGCAATGTAAAGGGAATGTGGCCAAACGTCTGCCCAGTTCTGTATTACAAAATATTAATGTTCCAGGTTCGATGCAAGACTCATTAACAGCTGCAAACAATCATATGGCATTAATGGAGAATCAAATGAATGAGTGCGAAGCGATCCTTCGAGCTTTAGACAAGACCAGACAGGGGAATTCCCTACAGCATTCTGCGTATATGGTATGTTTAGTTTTATGATTAAAATTATTTATTTATCTCTTCATTGCATTACAAAACAGTAACTCGATTTCCAGACAATCATATAACGTACAAAAATGTGAAAAGTTTATTTTTTAACTATTTTTTTTACCAGTCACAGTTTAGTATATTTAATAATAATGTATTTATTGCCAAAAAGGGTTTCATAACAAACATGTATCTCAGGCGTGTAGATAACTGTATTTCAGGTTTCAATGGGGATGCTTTAAAGTTTAAATAATAGGGGATATTACTTTTACAATATATTAATCACTCAATAAATGCGAAATAATTAAGGCTATAAAATGAATGTAATGTAAATGTTGAAGAGAGTGCCTGCCTGCGTTTAGGATCATCGCGCCTATAAAATTAATAAAACCCGAGTGAGCAAAATGTACAGCCTTGTTTCGTAGGAGCCGGTATTAATATCGAGAATTACAATAATTGAAATAAATAAAAAACTAATTATATATATCAATAAGATGATATTAATTGATCTGTAATGGCACCTATTGCGGTGTACTTGAATTCGTGTATGCGGTGATGTTGTTTATTTCGACTATGTGTTTGCGTGTTGTTCCCACGAGAATGTAAGGGCGTGCTCCTATTTCACCATGCCTTCTGCTGATAGAGGACAAATCTTTGTTTTTAATTTATGTTATTATTATTAATTACTTAAAATGTCACATGGGACATGGTGTAATGGTTGCAGCGCCTTACGAACATTTTGTAAAACAAAAATTGCGATTAAAAAGAGTGGCGGAGAGTTGCCATTTCTTCTCTCCTGTTCTACGCCCTTGATTTGAGAACTGGCAGTAAATGTAAAATTAGAAGCATTAATATGTATTTCTTTACTGATTAGTCATAAGTGTACATTATGTTACCTATGTGATTAAATTATTTTTTAATTTAATTTAATTTTTATCGATTTGCTTTAATAGTATGTATAATAAAGTGATGAAAATCGTGAGACGACTAAAAATGTTTTATAGATATTTTGGTCTTCATTTTAAAGAGCCTTTTTGAGAACTGGTAAATGTTAATTTCGAATCATTTATGATTAGTTACCTACTAGCGGACCCGAAATGACCTGTCTAATTATAAACCTATACAATTCTCGAATCCACTTGAACACACAAAAATGCAACAAAATCGATTCAGCTTAATTACAAACGCACAGAAGAGTTATTTAAGTTTGTCGCAGATTCGACGCGATTAATATTTTTAGTGACTATCGTCCGATATTTGAATATTATTTTAAAACAAATGACATCGTGTTCTCTTATTATCAACATTGTTAAAGATAAAAAAAAATTAAGCCGTCCCGACGCCTGGCAGATGTGAAACATCGACATTATTTTGTTAAATTTATATGCAGAAAAGAACAGATTGTGATAGGAACTAAATATGTCATAATGATAAAATAAAATGTTACGATTTTTCTTTCAGATAACGATGACTATTTATTGAATAAACATTTATTTTCATTAAATACAAACATTTACGAATTTATTTCAAATCGTGACTACTTAATTCGTTTAATCAGTGACTTCGAAATACACACACCGTACACACTACTGCATATAGACTGTATATATATACAGTCAAAACCGTTTATAACGACATCGTTTACAACAACCTATCGGTTATTACAACCTGATTGTATGGTCCGAATCCCTAGTAAACTATTCAGTAAACAAACCGCTTATAACAACATCGGATACAGCGACATATCGCTTACAACGGCGAAAGTTTATCGATATTCATCGGCTATAACGACCAACCGCTTCTTTTCTCAGCAAAACAAAACAATACAAACGATTTTAAATCTTATTTATAAGCATTGAATGAATATTTAGGCATATTATTACCTACGCACTTTCTCCCAACGAACAGTTTCAGTCAACAACGATTTCCGAGGCTCTTAACGCTGTAACGATTTTGCAAAAATTTGTTGTCTTTAACCAACAGTTTGATACTGGTGATACTCATACCTTGAGGAGTATGAAACGTAAAATGCAAAAAATATTTGAGACTGGGCTAAAAAAATCAGACTGACTGATTACTTTTGTACCGAATTATTTCGTAATAAATATTTTTGTTTCTTTTTTGACTCGTTTACATATTATAATATTAACATACCAACAGAAATCGGTTGTACGTGCGGCTATAGATGTTTCACATTAAAATGAAATATATTTTTTTTTTAAATACATACTTTCCATTAACTTGACTCTCTTTTATATAAACTCTTTGAGATACTTAGCAGACTTAAGCAGAAATATATATTGAAGATATTTTTTTAGTTCACATTTGAATTAACATTTTTAATTCTTTAGCGTTTTCAACACGTGCACGGATCTGGTCAAGCAGCATTACAAGCATTACGTCATTGCATCGCCTTAGTTGCGCAAACGCGGGATCGCGACGCCTCTGCCTTGGCTAAAGAGGTAGGTTATTCTTTCTTTAGAAATGTATAGAAATCGTCCTCCAAACACTAAAATTACGGAAGTTTTATTTGTTTGAGGAATGAAATGCTATTTTAAAAGTAGTACTTTGAAGCATTTTTTTATTCTAGTTGGAACGCAATCGGGTTTTGGAGGAAGCTTTGGCAGCACTCGCGAGAACACACCACGCTCTTGAAATGTCCGTCGCTGAAGAACTTACTGGAGTGAGTATTTCTGTAAGTTAAGTCGTGAACAACGTTATCTGTACGTGTACAATTTAGAAAACTACTCAAATTTGTAAAATTTCTAATAGAGTCATAGGGATCCAGGGTAGATCTCTGAATCTACTGAATAGATTTTCTACTTCTTTATTTAAATGACTTTCCTTGTTCTTTCGTCTTTAAACGATGTCAGATATATGATTAAGTTCTAGAGGTAAGTTTAAGAGCTTGATTTAACCTTTAAAAAATCAGCAACATATATATTTTATTTTTAATAATATGTATTTTATATTATGTAAAAACAAGCCAATCGCTGCGTCGGTCTGTTCATGAGTAATTAAAAAACTGCTGCACGAAATTTATTGCGGTTGCAATAGATATTTATCTAGAATGATTTATTAGGTAAGTATATCATTTTTCAAGGTTTACAGTTGACGGTTGCTTGTACGGGTCTAATTCCTATATTATTGACTATATTGTTTTTTGTTATTAATCTAATATATAAAATTCTCGTGTCGCGGTGTTTGTAGTTAAACTCCTCCGAAACGGCTAGACCGATTCTCATGAAATTTTGTGTGCATATTGGGTATGTCTGAGAATCGGACAACATCTATTTTTCATCCCGCTAAATGTTAACGGTAGTCCACCCCTACATTTATTTAAAATTTTAGATACATATTTTTTTTAATGATACAACATTTAAAAATACATACAACCCCTCAATTTCACCCCTCTACGACCAACCCCTATTTTTTATTATAAATGATATACATGGCAAAACGATGTTTGCCGGATCAGCTTAGTATATTTATAAACGCCACAATAAGTGCTCGTTCAGACACAGCGGGAACCGCGCGATTGTCAGATCGTGCGGTTTGAACCGCAAAAATGGCGACTGTTCAAACAGTGGCGGTTAGTTAGCGATCAGTTTCAAGATGGAAGTCGAAGAGTAACTAACGTGTCTGTGGTTGATACAGAAAATAAAAAAAGGCAGATTCAGAGAGGATCTTAAGAGGATAGTAACACTATATCCCAATTTAAGAATGTTTGAGAGAAATTTTTTTGACTATTTGAGAATGTCAATAAAATCTTTTGATGAACTCATTGAACTAATCAGGTAAGATATTTCAAGCTCTGAAACACATATGAGGGCAAGCGTGTTACCAGAAGAAAAACTCTCCACTTCATCAATAAATAACTCACGGTGCTCTTGTTATGACGTGTTAATCGCGCGGTGCCCGCAATGCTAATGAATGCTGAGTAAGATCTTCATAGTAATAGAACCGCGCGGGAGTATCGCGATTCTATTTTCTGGCGGTGGGTTGCGGAAACCGCGCGGTTTGGTTAACCGCGCGAGTATGTCTGAACGATTACGTAATAACTCATACAAATAAGACCCGCGCGATTTCCATGCGATTCTCAAATCGCGCGGTTCCCGCCGTGTCTGAACGAGCAATTATACACTACAAACGCTTAGAATTGCGAAATGCGAAGTTGTCAGTCTTTATGGAACATGATTGTAAATAATAGTTTCATCATCATCAATGCCTGTACAGCCTTTTAAGCCTTAGCCTCCGCGAATATATTTCGCCATCGCAATATATCTTGTGAGTTTTGCGTCCAATTTCGAACCACTATTGTTTCGAGGTCCTTGACAACTCCGTCCCACCAACGCAGCCTCGGTCTTCCGAGTTTTCTCTTGCCACCAGGTTGTGAGTTCAGTAAGGACCTTGGGGTTCATCGGCCAGTAAAAGTAAAAAATTAAACGAGAACTAAACGAGATGTATTGAATGTGAAATTTGACATTGTTATAGAGCAAGAGAAAAAAGAAAGCTCCACGAACGCCGAACGAATCGAGGGACAATTTCTTCGATGTTTATGACGGTAAGTGTATTTAAAATATTATTTATTTAAACAAAATTATTGTACCAAAATCAGTTGTACGAAAACACATTGATTATTATGTATTCAATATGTCAAATATTGGCAATACTCTAGTTCTCTGTACGTTTAAAGCTGTGAATCATTTAGTATAGGTAGATTTTATATTCTGTTCTTGTTGTTTTTTAATGCAGACTCTGAAGAAGATGACGATACATTAGTGACAGCGGGTTTGTGTAGCCCCCTCGGTGCTCTTAGTCCTTGGGGAAGCAGTCCCGACTTAACAAGACGAACGCCGGTAGGCAGTGATAATGGTAACTATCTATCTATTACTCAGCAAAAATAAGTCGGAAATACGATTCAAAACTCAATGTAGCCTTTATTTTGTTTTTATTTTAGAAAAGAAACAACGATTTCCCAAGCTATTGGCATTTTAAAACTATAGTGAAGAATGTGGTATTTTTAAGGAAGGCATGTAATATTCGTTTTATTAATTTTATTTACACTAGTTACATGTTTCAAACTTAAAACAATATTTAGGCAAATATTGTCTCAGATTGACTAATTTTCATATTTTTTCCTTCCTATTAATAACGTCTAAATCAAATACACGTTTTCGTGTCGAGTGACCAATGAATTAATGAATCGTTCATAGTGTTTCCCTCACCTTCAATATTTTGTGTAGATTTAACTATCGAAAGTTTTAAAACAAAACTCAAATGTAATAAATGTAAAATGTCAGTAAACTGTTGGTTTAACAAATGATAATCAAGAGATCGATTTACGTACGGTTTCCCTATACATTTTTGTATCGATTTATCTTTCGAATTAAGTTTCAAAAATTTACTCTATATAATTAATTTAAAATGTCGATAAAATGCAATAAATGGGAATCAAGAAACTCATTTTCATCATTTTGGCTTGCAAACAATTTAGTTTAAAAAAATTGGTTTAATACAAAAATATAGTTGATGTAAAATGTCGATAAACTGGTTATGCCACTATTGAGAAACATCAACATCGTCTATCCCATTTACTAACATCTGGTTGTACTTTTTGTATCGATTTAAGTTTGAAATCGATTTTTTAAAAAATTACTCTTTATAAAAATGTAATAAATGTCAAATGTGGATAAACAGGTGATGTGACACCAACGAATGAAAATCAAGAGATGGATCATCGTCTATCTGGGTCCGGCTCTCCTCAGTCCATACACACAGCGATCAGCCCTTGCAGCTCCCGTGGGACTCTGGTATCGCAGGACGGACATGTTTATCGAAACGCACGGACGTACAGAAAGAATAATGTACCAAGGTAAGTATTTTATTGACAGGATTTTAGGGTTATTAAAGTTTCATTGAGTGTTTATAATATATACTAATAAGTTTTTTAATGTTTTCATTTTATTTCAATGCATAATCATAATTTATAGTTATTACTTAGCCAATAGGGATACAATAGGCTATTTGACAGTATGAAAAGTTTTTGAGAGTAATCCGTATATAAAGTTGCTTTAAAATCGTTAATTCATAAAAATTCCATAATCTCTATAAGGGAGCGTTCACGCAATTTTTGAAGATTATTGACCCCCCCCCCATGCCACGCGCCGTAACGTTTACTGTACCCAAGTATAGTAAAACGTTTCGTGATCACCTAGTGACTCTTTATACCTAAAAGTTACCATTATGTTGTGTAAAGTACTGGAAATTTGAATATAATATTAACAATAACGCGTAATTCAATCCCCGCCCCGCATCGTAACGTTTTACAAAAGGACCCCCCCTCCCAAAATTCGTTACGTAATACTTGAACGCTCCCTAAATAAGAATCGCAAAATATCTTGCTAAGCTTTAAAGATTGCTGGACCAATTCGACTATAAGTTATTCATTCCTTGAAGGTTTTTATGGAAAGAAAAATTGGAAAAAGATTGAAAAATTTAGTTTTATTTAGGACTTAACTTTTCTTCCGAAAAAGAAAACAGTCTCTATGGAGTAGAATAGCACTATAGTCACTAATCTAAATTAATATTATAAAAGGGAAAGATTTGGTGTTTGAATAAGCTTCGAAACTACAGGATTGATTTAAAATAATATTTCACCCTTAGGCTATAGAATATTTTCATAAAAGTTTTGTTTTTATATGAAACTAGCAGACTCAGCCAAGCGTTGCTGTGGCTAAGGTTTTTGTTATATTACATAGTAGCAAACTATTCAAGGGAAACGGTAGGAGAACACCAGTCATAGGGACCACCATACCTTTTTGGTGGTAATGCCATTAAATTGTAGCTTATGTGAAACGTTGGTACTTTCAACACAGCGCCATCTGTTAGAATTTTGACTATCAAATAATTAACAAATATTTTGCAATAAAATAATATTGCGGGTATAAGTTGAGATGTAAGCTATCCTATCTTTGAAGTAAGATCAAACTGCACACGGTGTGCAAATTTGATTGATATCGGTTCGGTAGTTTTGGAGTCCATAGCGGATAAATAACGTGATACGTAATTTATATATTATAAGATTACGATAGTGTAACCCTAGATGTGAAAAGGCCAGAAAAAATCCTAAATCGCGTATGCCACGAAAGCTATTAACAATAGAACAAAGTGATGTACAGTTTTATAGAAGACATGAATATCTACAGATAATAATAGATAAAAAAGAAAATATTTTTGCATTTAAAAGTCTATATTATAACCTTATAGCCTAGCGGTCTTATTAAGTGGCAGCTAGGTGAGGGGTACCGACCGGCTTCGATTCCCGGTTCGAGGGCAAGTTTTAATTTAATTTAAATCCTTTTTTATTTTTTTTTAAGCAAGTTTTAATTTAATTTTTGGGAGGGTTGTGCGGTACCAGGCGACTGCTTATACCGTACATGGAGGACACGGAATTCTAAAAGACAAGCACGAATTATAAAAAATCCTATTCTTGACGCTGGCTAATGCACAAATCGTGCCAGAGCCATAAAAAAAAAGTCTATTGACCAAGAAAAGCTTTAGGGTATGGAACATCGAGCTACCGAATTATTGCTGCAGACCACAGCTAGTAACTAATAAATGTTGTAAATATGTCAAATAGCCCATTTGTACCATGTACGTTCGTTCTTTAATTTATAATTACAGACGTTATTTTCGTATTTTCTAAAAACTTGTTTTTTTAAATTAACCTTTTATGTTTGGTTATATATTTTATTTTTCTTTTGTTTCAGCTCAAAATGGTCGCTTTAAGAAAAAAATATTGGTTGACCCGAGTTTTAATTTTGTATGAGTTTTATGTTCCAATTATCAATCTAACAAAACGCTGCTCATTTTAGTGAATATGAAACTGTGATATAAGGATACTTTTGAGATATGGGTTTTCAACTAAGGTGCAATATAGTTTTTTCTGATCTGTAATTTCATAGTAATTTAAAAAATTGTCTAACTGTATCTCACGTCGAGTCATATACGAAATCGATAAAAAAAATTGATTAAATTATCTGGTTCTACTACTATAAGGAAATCTCATAAGGGAGATGTATATCTTACGAGCAAAAAATCCAGATTCTCACTATTTTCTTGACTGGAGTTACTAATCATTTTCTTTTGCAAGTTTCCTCGAACTGTAAAATCGGTGAAGATACGATCCGATTATTAAAAAAAAGCCTACTTCTCCCTTATAGGCAGACAACGCACTAAAATGGGTGCCATGACAGACCCTAGGCTCCTTTGCGATTGGGGATTGGGGGGGGGGAGGTTGTTATATTATCTTATAAAGGGATGTGGGTTAAGTGGGTAAGTTTGAGGATGTTTGAGGATGCAATATAAAGAATGAATAGCGTTAGTTGTTATATAAATTCTGCCGACGTCATCATACACTTATACGGTAAAGGAAAACATCGTAAGGATTTCTTCATACGTGGTGATGCTATTAGGTCCGTCTACAAGCCCGAATTCTAGATCAAGATTTTCAGAGGATATTGAGTAGACGCTAGCGCCATTTAGTGTGGCGGTATCATAAGGGGCCATCCATAAAGTACGTCACACGTTAATGGGGAGGGAGAGTATCACCGAAGTGTGACATCGTGTGACAAGGGGCATGGGGGGTCAATACTTTTGTGACGTCACATGTTAAAATTTTAAATACTAAAACGCAAAGTTTGGATGTGAATTAAAAATTTACGAACTTGATCTATATTTATTAATAATTTAGCATTCTCGCTATGCGATAATCTGTCGTGCAACGTCAACTTCTAGAGCAGCGTTATTCACGAGAATTTTGAATAGTAAGGATTTAAATAGGTTTAAGTCATCGGCGAGTGCT
Source organism: Pieris melete (assembly GCA_963693345.1). Lineage (NCBI taxonomy): Eukaryota > Metazoa > Arthropoda > Insecta > Lepidoptera > Pieridae > Pieris > Pieris melete. The sequence goes on along the minus strand of CAVNZK010000039.1, from coordinate 463,948 downwards.
CGTGTAATGTTGGACTTTATGTTGATTTTATTAGATTATTATTTAATAAAAATAAGTAAAAAATGAAAATAGCTGTTTTCTCTCGTTTATTTTTAAATACATACATAAATTTTAAAAATGTGTGACGTCACATCAGGAGGGGGGGTTATAAAAATGTGACAACCTGTGACAAGGACGGGGGGAGGGGTTCAAAAGTCATAAAATTCGTGTGACGTTCTAATCACGGTTTGTTTGCACAGACTAGCACAATATATGATAGTGTTATTTGCATTTAAGAATTTGACAATTGACTATTGGAATATTTTTGATGGATTTATTAGTGTTTAATATTGATATTGTGAATGTCCAAAAATACTGTGATATTTATGTAATGATATATTATCTTGATTGTTTCTGTATTACTTTGATTCAATTCTAATATTTCTTTAACATCTTTGTATTAAGGTTTATTTTGTAATGGACAACAATTTAAAGTTATATTGTATCAGTCTTGCTTTGACGGTCATGGCCATCGAAACCTATTTTAATTTTCACAGATTAATATTATAATGTTAAAATATACTTTAGTCATATTCATGGAGTTGGACGTTTTTATTATTGGAAAAATTAAAAAAAAATGAATACCTTTTAGTGAGTTTAATATTATCTCTAACCAAATACAAAAACCACTACAAATATATGTTTTATTTTTATTTAATATTTTTATGTTATTCGTCTGACTGATATTTTCGCTCTTTATATTTGGTGTCTTATAGTTTAGATATTGACTATAAAATATCTTAAAAGATTCAAATCCAGCAATGATACAACCATCCAGGAGAGTTCAAATATAACGGAAGGCAATACGATGACGCAATTGATAGTGATTGGTCAAACAAAGCGACAAATCGTGTCGCGTGTCATTGATTGGCTTAAATACGCTTTTGGCGTACACATAGGTCTCAATAAAAATGCGCTAGGGGGCCTCATAGCCTAGCGGTCTTATTAAGTGGTAGCTAGGTGAGGGGTACCGGGTTCGATTCCCAGTTCGAGGGCAATTTTTAATTTAATTTAAATTTGTCCTCGGCCTTTGGGAGGGTTGTGCGGTACCGGGCGAGTGGTTAAACCGTACATGGAGGACACAGTCGAATTTCTAAAAGACAAGCACGAACTATAAAATATCCTATTCTTGATGCTGGCTAATGCACAATTCGTGCCAGAATCATAAATTAAATTAAATAAAAAAATGCGCCATCATTTCGTCTCTCATGGCGGTTCTCGCAGGATATCTACAGACTTACAAAAAATCAAAGTTTATCCTCGATTCATATCAAACTAAGGCTTAATTATTATAAAGAACACAAGTAAATTTAGTCCTGATTTTTAAATTAAATATTCATAACAAACTGTCCGTTGAAAAATCGAGGAAAATACTGTGCAAGCCACATAATGTCACGTGACACTTGGACATCGTTAAAACACTATAAAAATAAACTCAGCTCTAGATACTCAAAGTCGAGAATTACTAATCGCAGATAATAAATTTAGTCACATATCTAATAAATTAAATAAATTACTTAAATAAAAATAGTTTATTTGATTAAAGCACACACACACACACATATATATATATTTATATAGAAAAGAAATACAAACATCACATCAATCATTTATTAAAATTGCTGCCACTAGCAACGCTCATATTCAATGGACCTATACATCATCTATATATATAAAAATGAAACCCGTTTTCCGTTGTCACGACATAACATGAAAACGGCTTGACTGATTTGGCCCATTCTTTTTTTATAATATTCTTTGAAGCACGAGGATGGTTCTTACGGAGAGAAAAATTAAAATAATTGAGTGAAAAAGTCTAAAAACAACATTTTTCTATATTCCCATACATAATATTCGTAATAATACTTAAAAGTCAATTTGAACTTTAATACCATATCATAAAGTTCAAGTGTTAGTGGAGGGGTTCCGGGAAGGTAAATTTTTATTTTTTGACATAATGTATTTGTTGTCTTATCAACTTTCTTTTGTTTATCTTAGCTAGACCGGTCACGGTGTCCGGAATAGCAGAATAAGTATTAAAAAAAAATAAAGAATCGACTGTTAGGCGGTACGATGTTCGCCAGGCCAGCTAGTAATATATATATTAAATAATGCAACTAACATCCTAACCCAGTCGAGTGACATTCCAAAAGATTTTTTTTATATTTAATTTTGAAAGACAAATAAATCAGTCACTTTAAGAAAGTTTATGTCAGAAAAAGGCCTTCTTACACGAAAATGGCTCAATCAACCACTAGCATTTAACAAACGACTCTGAGTATGATTGTATATGTTCTTCGCACACAATTTTTGCATACACACACAATAAATGCACACGCACATACACTACTTAATGTTGTTCCAAGTTACGCCAAGTTTATGTGAAAACTTAACAAAATCACTTGAATTGGCTATTGTATACTTACTGCTTCAGAAAACTATACTCAAAAGAGGTATCAAACTCGGAGACTGAAAATTTGATATTTAGTATATAATTAAACATATTTGCCAATATCTCAGCGAGGGTAAATACTCAAATTACAATTAATGAAATTTTTTAAATATTTTAGACAGATTTTCCCATAGAAATTTAGTAATAATATGGCGTCGATAGTCAAAGTAAGTCTAGTTGTGTGTATGGCCGATATTAAAACTAATTTTTATTGTGAAATGTGTTCATCAAGTTACCAATTATTATATTTTAGCTGATTTTTTAAATAAATTAATTGGAATTTGTGTTTTGTTCTTTTAGTTTCTACCTTTTTCATTTCATGCATACGTACATTAATTCACACAGGTCCATAGATAGAGAAGTAAATATAAGTTACAGTAATTAATTATACAATACCTCCACGCGTGATAGATATGTCGCAGCCAACTTAATTAGCCGTTTGATCAACAGCCTCTTAACTTAAGAGCGCCATTTAACTAGCGGCCTGAAAGATAATGACATATTGATCTATATAAGCTAGGCAAATGACTTGGATCGATGGCGTTTTTTACTTGCCTAGCCTTGACTGTTAATTTAAATTTAGTTTCATTTTCTGCCACTCTCAAACTCGAAACGAAACTCTTCAAACTGTCAATATCGCGTCGGCACCACAACTTTGATGATGTTTTCCAAAGTTTAATCAAAAACAACAAGTACAATGGAAGGGTGTAGTGACAATAATAATGTGAATTTGACTCAAGCAATTTTAAAATAAATATTTTTATGTCATATTGGTCTAATAGTATTAACAGACGATCGAACTTGGTACGGGCCGGATAACGGATTGGTAAGGCGTACCAAATCCGCTACTCACAACACACGGCCGGATCTCGCATTCCCCGCGTGGCGTGTACACAGTTCAGTCGTCATGCCTCCGACGTTATCCAAGCGCGCTAAAATTGCGATTGTTGTTGCGGCAACAGTAATGCCGCCACAAATATCACGAAAAAAAAGAAAGGATAGGGCAAAAACATGTTTAAAAAACCGTGATGAATTTAGTCACATGAAGTTAATCAAATCGCTTGATTACGAGCATCTCTGTTGCAATACAAATCATGTGATGTATCCCACAAGCACGGAAAGTCTTTATACAATGCCAAAACATCGACAAGGACTTCGCGTTCTGTTAAAATCTCCGCCATAGTGCGAACATGCGTTGACGTACGTGCTACCTCCCGAATGTTTCAAATGTGACTGCCGTGCGTTTGTCCGGTCCGAGCGTACAGACTCACGGATTTGGTACGGAGCGGACCAAATTCGATGTGCAAACCATCGGACCGAGCGAACACGAAATAATAATAATAATGTTCGGCAGACAACTCTCCAGACGAACGGATATGGTATGGAGCGTACGAAATCCGCTGTCGGGCCCGTACCAAGTTCGATAGTCTGTTAATACTTTAAGATCCCGCTATACAACGACCTTCACCGAGATGCTTATTTAATGAAACTTATTTTATATATAATTTAATATGTCAATAAATATAATCCATATGGGTTGCCTAGCAAATTTCAGTCCAGAGTATGTTAAATTAATTTTAAAAAAAAATATTTTTTTAAACATTTCACCGGTATGATTATTAGATAAATTCTATACCAATCGAAAGTATGAAGCCCATAGAATATGCAAACGTTAGGTTGTTTTTAATCAATTAATTATTTATGTGTATATTTTTTATGTGACACTAAAGTATATATACATCTTTAGTATAAAAGAAGGTTATAGTGATACATATATAATACTACCCTGATTAAAAATATTGATTGAAAAAAGTTCAAAAAATTTACTACATGCAAATTATAAAAAAAAAATTTTTTTTTAAATATTAATTAAACATACTCTGGACTGAAATTTGCTAGGCAACCCATATGGATTATATTTATTGACATATTAAATTAAATATAAAATACGTTTCATTAAATAAGCATCTCGGTGAAGGTCGTTGTATATCGGGATCTTATACTATATGTTTCATCTTTTTTATTTCTGCCAAATAATGACTCTATCGTACGAAAGACCTAAGCCATAGCCAGCCAGTTTATTAAATGTTACAAACGCTACGGCTGAATATCTTTCAGGCCGCTAGTTAATTTTATATTTGCTAATTGCGTATGGATAAAAAAGAATTGGTACTTATTATTATTTAAATGTTATTAATTTTTTTGGAAAAATATTATATTAGTAGTAGAATCTATACTTCGCATATTCTGCTACATATCATGGCGTGCAAATTTGTCTTAAAAGGTAGAATTTTACATAAAAGTTACGTTACATTATGAATAATATCAAAGTCAATTCTTATATTATTTTATCAGTAGGTACATTGTTAAAATATATTATGACATTATCAAATTAATATTAATTATAATGTTTTACTCAAATAATCTTTAATAGAGTATATTAAGTGGATTTTTAAAACACCAATAGGAATATCTTTAAATAATTTGGTGAAATATTATAAACCTTGATTGCCAACAAAGGGTGTTTTCCCCAGATAACTTTTTGGCATAAGCCATAAGTTCATAAGCAAGTAAGTTTTATTAATTTAATTGATTGAAATTCCTGTTGAATTAATTGACCTTATGCAATTAGCAATTTCTAAAATGCATTTGGTACATCTTTATTACAGGGCTAGTGATGTAAACTGTTATTCAAATCACTAATATTATTTCTTATTAAAACCTAGTTACGAAAGGTAACATAAAAGTGCGCAGAATGACAATCGATTGACCTTGCCGGTGTCTGGAGACCAAATCTGCGACTGTAAACACGTAGGTCGGTCCAATCAATAATTGTATTCCCATCATAGAAATTTTAATAATATTCTCTTTCTCGGAAGAATTCTTTAATCTTACGAGACTACACGGTGGAAATAGTTATTTCACCTATTCCTGTACCTTAATTAATTATTTAATTTCAACACAATGTTAGCTTTAACCTTTCCAAATCCAATTTGGCTTTAACAAACTTTCTAGTACCATAATTGGTTTGAAAATAAATATTTAATAAGAACTTTTTTGTTGTTAAAACTTCTTGAAGTAGGTATTTTTTTTCGACTGACAGGCTTAAGATACCTTAAATTAGCTATATTTAATGAAATGACTAATACAGTGGGAAAACCGATCAATTGCGATAATATCCTCACTCCCCTTCTTTCACAGTGTGTCAACAAGTCATCGTAGAGCTTCATAATGTTCTAGATGTTTCGCGTTGAATTTCATTTGGTAATTTCATGTAAAGTTTGGTATGAGTGTCACATGTAAAGTATTTTTTTCTTCTAGAAGCGCAAACAAGCAAGCGCAGATTTCAGATTTAAATTCTAGTCGGTAAGGGCCTCATTAAAAAACGTAGATTATAGTTCGTACGGTTTTGTTACCATGATTAGTATTCTACTTATTTGGCTATACAAGGTTGTAGGTGCGTTGCCGATTTTTTTAGATAACTCTTTTTTTGAAGGCTTCTTATAATTATACCTTGACTAGGAAATGGGGCCACGAGGTGGTCCGGCAAAACCAGCCCCAGACTTCGTGATGATACACCTAAAGATATTCGATAATAAAACTAAACTACATTTTTTTCAACAATTCGGAGTTATACCATTAATAAGCTACTCCTAACTACTGTCAGCAAAAACCACTCCCGCATTCCATATAATTATATAGATATTTGTTACAAGGTTCTTAACAACTGCAAATTGTACGAACTGTGAGTGTTGGGCGCCATTAGGCGTGGGGTGGTTTGCGTGGGCGTGGGTAGGCGTCCACCAGTCTGAGATATTCGGTATTTTTCAGCATTCAGTTTCGCTACAGCGGTCGAGTCGTGTGCACGTCTTAAATTTTATCGTGAGTTACGTAATTATATTTGGCTTGTCATGTTGTAACGTTCAGTGGTGGATTTGACGCTGCAATGTGTCTATTAAAATGTCTAGAGAAATGAAAAAGTTGTTCAGGTCAATGGATTAATTTATCCAGGTATATCTATTTATAAGGTTTATGGCCCATTTAATCAATGAAGTAAATAAATTGTTTATTACCCATATTCTTAAGCTTACCAGTTTCCAGCATTAAAAAGGCTAAAGTCGTACCTTTTTTGTAGCAAATTTAACTGCGTAATTATTATCATATTAAAATCTTTAGCGATCAATATAATATATTGTTTATATCGGTCATCTCAATATTATATCTGCTCTTTCCCTGCGTATTCTTCCTCTTGAAGATTTGTTTTAGATGAAATATTTTAATATTTTTAAATTAAAACCTTCTATTACCTTTACCATTACTTTTTGCGTATACTTTAAAATTAAAAGGTAAACTATTTCTTAATAATTACAATGTTTGACAACTTAATTATTTAATTTGTCAGTCGTCACTCAAGCACCTCTTTATATCATATATATCTTTATACATTGATAATTTTTTTTGGATTTATTTGCAATATCTAGTAATTATAAATGGCTTACTCAAAACAAGTTCAGTTAGCTCTCAGAATTCTTAACGTTTTAAGTATAACATTGTTTAATAGTACTTCAGGAATGATTGCTACTGGCTTTCTTCCAAACCCGCATAATATTAGTCCTTGAAGGTGCTTGAAGAAAATTTACGAACCGCAGTTAATTTTGTTCGTCATATAATTGTTTTACTTAATTGTACCGACATCAATTTTAACAAGAACTTATTCCCTAAATGGTACACCAAATCTAGATATTTGTATACATTTCTATAAAAAATGTTAATACAAATCTAACAAATATAAATGAACAAAATTAATTAAAAACAAAATGTTTGAATAGAGAACGCAAGTTAAATCTACCCTCTACGTAGATGTAGCAAGATCTAAATGTTTTTCTTATTACAATACGACGAAATAGGTCAAGATGTACTGTCTCAATTGCTGAGAAAACGTTGTTTCGTCCATATAGTTTGGTTTGGTTTTGTCTGAGGTTTTTCTATGAAATCTGTTATAGATGACGTATTATTAAATTATATTTTTTACCAAGGGCTTACTACTAAATTTTCAAAATATTTTGGTTTTCGATTTGTTCCGGTAAAATATGTTTTTATATCCTCTGATTAGCCGACATGCTGCATAGAATAGAAATGTTAAGTGTACATACAGTTAGTTTACGTACAAAAAAATGTGTTTGATTTTCATTTAAACCTTTTACGAAAACGCCAAATATAAAGAGGGTCCCTTTTATGTTTGGCATATTCGGAGCCATACCTCGGCCCTGACCTACTTTTATAATGTCTCACATAGACATGGTGTGTAATTATCCGAGCATTAGTAACATTATACGGTGTTACTTTAACTTAAGACTTCTAGAGAAAACTTAGCGTTTAAACTTAGCGTGACTCACCTTAACTAAGGTAGTAGTTTGCTTTTATGTGTCTAAAATTTTAACGGCATAAATGTCAAATGATGAGGCCACAGCTGCATATTAATTTATTATATATAACTACGATATTTTTGGTTACAATACAGCTACTTATGGTTTATAAAATTTGTTTTGGTTAGTCTATGACAATTGCTTTCTAAGTATGAACGTCTTACCAGGTCATAAAATTAAAAAAAAAAAAAAAGTATGAACGTCAAACCATAATGACAATGACAGTTGTTTAATATGCTCGATATGTACCAAACGCTATCAAATGGCAAATGTTTATTTATTATTTAATAATTTATCATTCAAGATACGTCAATCGTTTTATGATATAATAATAATAATAATATCTAATAGCTTGTGTTGCGTATTACTTAGGACGCTTCAGGGGGTTTAGTCAAGATGCCTTAACAATAGTGTGTGTAGAAAGTCAAACACTAAATTTGTATGAAAATTTTTCGACACGAACTATCGATACGAATAATATTTCATATTGTTTACTTCGCGTTACATTAATAACATTATAGTTAGTAATGTTCGCGCCAAAAACTAAACGTAATGTTGGCCACGCACACATATATCATTTAGAAGATAAGACAGCTAAAGATTTGCGACATGCATGTTTTCGAATATGGCAATATTCACTTGTTTGAGTAATTTATAAATGTACGTTTTCCCGCGATTCCAAGGCATAATGAGGCTTTCTATGTATGAAATAAATTTAAATAGCTTCAGTAGTTCTAGCGACTAAATACTGAACGTTTTTATGATATTAGCTGTAGTTTCAAATCACCACTAACGTGTTGAACGTAGTATCGGTATTTGGGATGGCTGTAAATATTATACACAGGGAATAGTGGACTTCGGAGTGACGTTTCTCGAACTTCTAGTGGTTGTAAGATGGAAGATAATGTTCACAAGCAGTACACGTACAGGTAAGTTATTTTTTTATACAACTCAAAACATAGCGATTAAAAAGAGTGGCGCAAAGTTTCTTGCCCACTCTACGCCCTAGACTTGCGAACTGGTAGTAAATGTAAATTTACAATTAAATTAACTTCTTTTCTGACGTTCATAAGTATACTTGTTTACCTATATGAATAAAGTTATTTTGAGTTTCGAGTTTGAAAGATCTTAGTTATATTATAAATTTTTAGAGATTTTAAAACGATTCAGGTATCTATTTGAGACTACATACTGTTATACAAATCTTAATTGATAATTATCAATACACAGATTATATGTAGACTACAATCTATCGACTGTGTATGTTCTGCGCAATTTTAATGTTTTTGAAATTCTTGAAGAATAGGTGTCAAAACGTCAGATGGACGCTCCAATCTCGTCCACGGAAAAATCCTAAGTGATATTATAATATGGGTATTAGAGTGAATCTGTTTCTTATAGATCTTTTTTTATAGACTTTCTGTGCATTCATGCCATCGATTTTTGGGACATGCCGGTTCCCACGCGATGTTTGCCTCCACTGTAGGATTAAGTGTTTGCGCACAAGGCCTCCAATTCAGAGTCGAACGCCAGGTCTCAGGTTTAAGGACTACGCGCTATAATAACACGATAGGAAAATAATTAATGCTTAATATAAAATATTGAAGGTGAATATTAAATATGTTACTTACTCCCAGTAAATAATTCCAGCCGACGTGTTAAAATTTAATTTCCCACTCCGAGCAGACTTAACGAGTTTATATCGCAATTGCTTTCAAAATTGTTTACATGAATATTATTTAACTAGAAACGTACTACTTTTATAAATATTTAGCAAATGTATTTATACAAGTATTAAAAGTAAGTAATTAAAAGGTTTTTTTAATTAATAAATAGTTTTAGTCATCTGGACACATTGTCTCTAAGCCTCTAATACGATCCAACGATATTTTACCTAGAAATTAAAATTCATCGAGTAAAGCTGCTCATGGTTTGGCCCGGTATTCGTTAATATCAAGAATGGCTTTTCTAGTAAAGAAATAAAAGTTCTTTGGTTTAACCTTTTAAAAGTAAAGACTAAAGAGCCAAGTTACCTATATACAAATGAAATTTTCCTTTAAAACTGACTTTTAATAAATGCTTATATGATTTCAGCATTACGTGTTTACGTTACCACATGATATACAAAATGAATACGTAAAACGAATGTAAATTTATTTCTGGTAAAAAGTTAATTACGGTTCGTGACTGCTATTCAAATTTTCAAGTTTTGTAGGCATTTGTAAAACTGATATTAAATAACAACAATAGTTAAGGTTTAATAACTGAAAATCAGTATCTATTCTATCTCACTAGGTATTAGTTATATTTATACTTAACTAGCCGTTTCCCGTCCGCTTCGCTGGGCGAATTAAAAATAAGAAATAAATAAAATTTTATGTTTCATTTTTTTTTTCATATTTTTATTATTCTTCTTTTTAACTTCCCGCTAAGAAAATTGAAAATTTTCGAAAATCGAGTTTTTAACAGATGTTGACGTTTTGAGGTTCTAGGAAGCCTCCCCGAATGTTTCCGCGGTGAAGTCCGTATGGATAAATTTTCATAAAAGTAAAACAGCAATAAAAAAATGAAGGAACGTTGGAATTTAATAAATAAATAGCCAATATAAACCATCTATGAAAAACGTCGCATCGAACGGCAATAGTTTCATGTCGATACGATCAGTGGTTTAGGCGTGAAGGAGCCTCAAACGAAGACCATTTTTCTTTTATATATACTTAGTTGGTCCCAAAGTTCTGTCAATGTCACATTATTTTTAAATTTCGAACATAATTTTATAAAAAAAATATTGCAAAATATTTTTGAATGTTTGACTATTGTTTTAAAACAAAAAACAATCACTTTCCGTAATTTTTCACGATGGAGTGGACATTGAAAGAACACCGAATAGCTGTTATTGCGTTGCACCGCTGTGGGCACTCTCCGAGTACCATTTTCAAGTTGCTCAAAAGTTTGAATATAACGCTTAGGTTTATGTACCGTACTATTGATAGGTAAAATGAAGTCTCCAGTGTTGAGGACAAGAAAATAACTGGCCGGCCACGCTCCACAAGAACACCAGCAGTAATCAAAGCTATCAAGGCGCGGATAGTAAGAAATCCTGCCCGAAAACAGAAATTGATGCCTTGGCAGATGGCTGTCAATAGGAAAATAGTAAAAAAGCTTTTAAATGAAGATCTTGGTCTACGAGCATACAAAAAAAAGAGTGGGCACTTACTTAATGCTCGTCTAAAAGCAATAAGGCTTAAGAGATCGCGGGTGTTGTTAAAGAGGTAAGCGAAAAACCGACACCGTGATATCTTCTTTACGGACGAAAAAAATTTCGATATTGGAGAAAAATACAATAAACAGAATGATAGAGTGTACGGCAGGCGTTCTGAAGAAGCTCAAAATAAAGTTCCAAGGGTGCAACATGGACATCATCCATCATCAGGAATGGTCTGATTGGAAGTGTCAACTGAGGTTCATTTTTACGAAAAGGGGGTCAAAACCAGTAAAAAAGTATACAAAGAGACGGTTTTGGATCAGCTTGTCAAAGACCTGCACAGCACGCTATTTGTGGGACATCACTTCGTGTTCCAGCAGGACTCTGCGCCTTCACACACAGCCAAGACCACTCAAGCCTGGTTTGACCGTCAAAACATCGACTCAATTAGACATGAGGTTTGGCCTTCCTCCAGTCCGGACCTTAATCCTTTGGACTATAAAATTTGGCAGGTCTTAGAGAGGAAGGTCTGTGCTATATCACATAAAAAAATGGAGACTCTGAAGTCGTATTTAAATAAAGCAGTCACTGAAATCGACATGAATATGGTGCGTGCTGCGATAGACGACTGGCCGTGGCGCTTAAGGGCCTGTTTTAAAAATAAGGGAGGTCATTTCGAATAATTTCATACTATTTCTATTCTTTAATTAATGTACTATAAATTGATATATCACTCGTTAAAAAGTGATAAGTACTTATGTTTTTATCATTATTTCCATTTATGACAGAACTTTGGGACCGACTACGTATAGAAGACTAAGGACAGTAGCTATAACATATCACAATTTAAAATTAATACCTAGATGCACGAAAATAGTCTAACATAATAATAATAATTTATTTGCAAGAATATGCGTTAAGCGTTAACACAATGATACAGTAAGAAACGAAAGAGTACATTACTTAACAGTGCAATTGGACCAATTTGTTTTTTATAAAGTTATAAAAACAAAAAATATTGTTCTTAAAAACGTACCTAAAGTACATTCATGTATTAAAATTATAAAAAATATACCCGAAAATTGTTTGTGTTCCGAGAGCAAAGTTTTATATACCTACCTAAAGGTTCTGTTTTCGTACAGTAGCTTCGGAAAGCAAATATTTGTTTTGTTGAAAATCAACACGTCTAGTGACTTTATAAAGCCTTCAGAAAGATGAAATTATCTAACTCTAGGTATAATAATGTTCTTTATATAATATACTAGCAGACCGGCCAAGCGTTGCTGTGGCTAAGGTTTTAGTTATATTACATAGTAGTAACCTGCTCAAGGGAAACGATAGGAGAACACCAGTCATGGGGACCACCATGCTTTTTTGGTGGTAATGCCATTAAATTGTAGCTTACTTGAAACGTTGGTACTTTCAACACAGTGCCATCTGTTAGAATTGTGACTATCAAATAAAAACAAATATTTTGCAATAAAATAATATTGCAGGTATAAATTGAGATGTAAGTTATCCTATCTTTTAAGTAACATCAAACTGCACACGGTGTGCAAATTTGATTTAAATAGGTTCGGTAGTTTAGGAGTCCATAGCGGACAAACAACGTGACACGTAATTTATATATATTAAGATAAAGAACATTATTACATATATACCTAGAGTTAGGTAATTTCCTCATACGTTTAGGTTATTCGTACTTAAAATAATAATAATGGTTCAACACTTGCACAGATAAAACAGAAACGAATGAGTATCGCAATACAGTGAGGAAATTCTGCCAGCATTAAAGGTACACTGCCACAGGGACGAAACTTTATAATTTGTTTGAATTTTCTATTTTTTGTCGAGTTTATATTCACACCGTAAATTTAAAAAATACTTATGGAAACTAGCATTCTTCCAAGCCTGGTCTACGGGTGCCAAATCTGGACGTTTACGGAAAGTGGCCAGAGAGCAATGGAGTGGAACATCATGACAGTCAAATCAGGGCGAAAACTTAGATTACAGATGCGCATACCCACGTCTTTCAGCTAAAATGGAAATAGGCAAGCCATATAGCAAGATGAACCGCTGAGGGGACCTTCAGGAATCGTGAGAATACCACAAAAGCGATAGGCTGACGATAACATAAAGGTTTCTGGGGAGAAATATATGGAGAAAGCAAAGAATAAATCCAAATGGAAAGTTAAGGAATAAGGACCCCTTTCGATAAAACACTCCTTCGTAATCGTAATGGCAGATGGCCACCAAAAGAGGTTCATATTGCAGAAAACTAATGGAAATAACTATAACTAATGTAGACTAAATGTTTAATAACAAAACTTATACCCATTTGATTTGTAACTATTATAGTATGGAATTAAAGTGGTTTTATTATTATTATATTCATAAATCAATACTAATAAATAAACTGTTTATTTGCACAATCAGCCATATAAATTTCATATTAATTATCATAACGTCATATTGAAAATAATAGTTAAGTTATTTACAATAATTGTCGTCAAAACTTATGGTTTTAAAATTAGTCCAGTCAGTCAAGACAATTAATTCATTATAATTCCAAAAGTTTTCAAATTTTGATGTAAGGTCGGGAGTGGTATTAAAACAAACTATAAAATTTTGCAACCTGCTCTGCGGTCCGGAACATTGTTAAAAATGCAATAAATGATAATTTGCTTAGTTCTTGAGACCAAAATTCCAAAAGTTCTGCAAATTTGGAGTGGTGTTAAATATATTATTTTACATCACGTGTCAAATTTGCAACCAATTTAAGTGTACGGAACATTTTTTGTTATTAAAAATTAATGTTGTTCTTTATTAAACTGAAGGAAAACGTTCCAAAAGTTCTGCAAATTTGACAGATATATCGAAAATAAAATAAATAACAAAAAATGTTCCGTACACTTAGGTTGGTTGCAAATTTTATACGTGATATGAAATATTATATTGAAAACTTCCCCAAGTTTGCAGAACTTTTGGAATTTTTTTCACGACCATACAGACATAAAATTAATTTAATTGCAATTTTAACAATGTTCCGGACTGCGGACAAGGTTGCAAAATGAGATTTATTGTCGTCCCAATGTACCATTCACTTGACCGAAGTTTGAAAACTTTTGGAATTATTATCAAATTTTCGATTTCGAATGTCTATAATGACTGGTGTAAATACTCTCCCACACTATAAAGGCACCTTTGCCTAAATTTAATCACATTCCCCAAAAAGAGCATTACACGGCAGTGATCTATAGCTTCTGGGAAGATGATTTAATAGTTTGTTAGCCATTGCGTAGATTTTTTAAATACATCGTGGTGCAACATGCAAGGACCCACAGCCGTGTTTTAAATATTTTGAATAATTAAAGCAAGAGTTTTTAGCAATATAACAAACGTAACAGCCAAAGGAGCGCCAGTGTCTTTTTACATGATATTTCATTTACATTACGTAATTTTTATTAAGTAATACAGATGTAACAGGTATAGCAATTAATTCTGTATAAAGATTTGTACATCACTGAATGAGCCGTCGGGAATGCCGGATGCGAGTATTGATCGCTCGGGAACGACCTTGAACAACTCAGCCCAGCTTTCGTAGCCCGAGCACAGGGCTATAGTATATGTAATAGAATACAAGAGTTATTAGATATAGAAAATGTTAATGTATAAATGAAAACTACATATATTATATTTACAATATTCTTAATAGTAATTATAACTAAAAGTGGATAAGATAAAACAATATATTAATGTATTTACAGGAAGTTTTAGTAAATAGCAAATAAGACCGTTTTAATTTCATATTTTATTGTGTTTCTATTCACTTAAAAAAAAGTTAAGAGACTTGATACATTTAAGTATTCTTACTAAATAAATTAAATAAAAAGTTATAACAAAAATAATATGGCCAAGAATAAAAAAAATACATGCTTATTATGGAATATAAGATACAGATATCACTTATTCCATGTCATTAAATTTGTTTTTTGGTATCGCTAGACATCCCTACTCTTCGGCAAAGAAGACAGAAGGTGTAGGCCAAGTGAAAAAGTCGGCGTAAAAAACTCTCGGTACTCTTTTAAAATATCAAATCAAGTTCAATATTTGCGTGTAGGATGTCAAGGTACTCTGTCCGCTTCTCCGGTACTACTTCTATGAGCTTCCTATGAACTTGTGCCCTGTTGTCACTTGACCATTAAACTTCGAGTCCGTGTTCTCCTTTGTTACATATGGCCAATTGTTCAGTACGGCTGTGAATCTTAGACAATAATTAAAGAAGATACCCGCCGGCGCCTTGAAGCATTTGGGATGTGGTGCTGTCGTCGCATGCTTCGTATAAGCTGGATCCAGAAGGTCTCTAACGAGATGGTTCTTAGACGAGTTGGAATGTTGAGAAAACTTATGTTAAACAACGGAAAGTTTCGTACCTGGGCCAGGTGTTGCGCCTCGACCGCTACCACCTCCTGCAATTAACTATAATGGGTAAAATCCAGGGTGAACGGCGTGTAGAAGGAAGAAATCATGGCTTTGCAACGTTAGGGAGTGGACGGGTATTGCGACTGCAGTAGAGTTGCTGCATCTGGCACAGGGCAAGACACGCTTCCAGAGACTGACGTCAACCTCCAGTAATGGAGAGACACTAAAAGAAGAAGATATTTTTGAGACATGTACCAAACAAGCTAATATTTTTTAAAATAAAAATCTGTATTAACATATGTACGTATTTCCATTAACCAATCTAATGAGACCTTAGAATATAGATATATTTATATTTTAATTCTGTTATTTATGTTTTATTTCAATTATAATTAGTTGATATACATAGTTCTTACATATGTTTTAGTATTTTAATATGTAGTAGTGTACACATAATTGACTCCATAAATTAGTTAAAGATTCAACGAGATGAAACGTTTTGTTTTATTTATCTTATAGATATATTTATTTGTTTCTCAGCAACGTAACATTGTATACAGACATTGTAGACCGTTTTTCTGTCTGGTGGACAGTTTGTGTTTCCACCACACCAACTTATTTTCTATTTAAAATGATCTATATAATAAATAAATAAATATATTTTATTAATATATATTATAAACATATGAGGCAACCCTGTAAAGGGTCGTAGGCAAGGTTCTATGAAAATGTGACCTTCGTACTCCGTCTCAAAATATTCTTTTATAGCATAAAAATTACGTAGGCGTAATATACGTACGAATCGTACTTTGGATTTTACTTAGTTTTATTAATCTAATGTAATATTTTTTCGTTAATATATGAATAGATAGCTACAGTAAGTATTCATTCCTTCAAATTACTGTTTTTTCAAACAGCTTCTTATATTATGTATAAAAGGAAATTTAAAAATATTTTTTAATACAAAAAACTCAAAAGCAGGCAGCAGAGCAGGCGGAAAATAATAAACGGATCAAATATAAGAGTCTTTCCTCCAACTTGATTTTGTTCCCTTTGGAGTAGAGACCTGGGCCGTGGGTTTCAAGTGCAAAGGCGCTAATTAAATATTTAAGTTGGCAGCTGGTATCTACCAGTACCTATGACCCCAGCGCTTTCCTCGCTCAACGCATAAGTACCGCACAGCGAGGAAATGCTGCCAGCATTAAAGGTTCACTGTCATAGGGAACAAACTTTTTAAATTTTGTAAAATTGACTATCAGTTTTTATTATAATTACTAGCTGGCCTGGCGAACATCGTACCGCCTAACAGTCGATTCTTTATTTGTTTAAAATACTTATTCTGCTATTCGGGACACCGATCTAGCTAGTAAGATAAAAAAAGGAAAATTGATAAGACAACAAACACATTATGTAAACAAAAAATAAAAATTTACCTTCCCGGAACCCCTCCACTAACACTTGAACTTTATGATATGGTATTAAAATTCAAAATTGCCTTTTAATATTATTACAAATATTTTGTATGGGAATATAGAAAAATGTTGTGTTTAGACGTTTTCACTCAATTTTTTTAAAAATTTCTCTCCGTAAGAACTATCCTCGTACTTCAAGGAATATTATAAAAAAATAATCAGACAAATCGGTGAAGCCGTTTTCATGTTATGTCGTGACAACGGGTTTCATTTTTATATATATAGATTGTGTAGGTTTAGAATACATGTGCCATATCTAAAGATAAACGTCTTCTTATACACTTCTTATTGATTGATTTATTTTAAAAGAAGATATTCGATGCCATGATCATATCTAGCTTGACTGCCCCGCCCATCGGATCCAATAGTAAATCTTATCAATCCAGAATCCGAATTAGTAGACGCATATGAAAATCGGGCAGTCAAATTTTGAGAAAAAAGTCATACACAGATAGCATATTATATTTTCTTCCTTCTTCTTTGTTTTCAGGACATCACTTCCCGTGGCTCAATTCAGCCGTGGCGACTTCTCCTTGTGGTCAGTTTTAAAGAACTGTGTTGGCAAGGAATTATCCAAGATCACCATGCCTGTGGTATTCAACGAACCACTTTCCTTCCTCCAGCGGATGCTGGAATACCTGGAGTATGCTCATCTTCTGAGGATGGCGTCAGAACAGACAGATCCTGTTAATCGGATGGAGTATATTGCTGGTAAGATATTGTGGTTATACGTACCTACGGAGTGGTAAGAGAAATTAAATAGATCATTTCATAGTAGACAAAGGAGTCGCGCGTATCTTTCTCTTTCTACACTCTTTATTGATTTCTATTGAATTAATGTTAGAACTTCTAGAAAATGGCATTATATAACATAAGAAGTGGTCGATGCTCGCCACCCGCCACTGCCCATGCCCCACCTAAAACACACACACACTGTGCAATCCTGCACTTGATCTAGCCGAATTGTGATCGAGTGTGGACCATGAGATTTATAGAGTTGGGAGATTACTACGTGCATTTCTGAGCATACACTTGTCCAGTATAAATTATAATACCTCTAATGATCAAACGTGATCAATCCTACGTGATCAAAACACCAATAATAATCAATAGACATCTGGAAATTTTATTATAGCCATACTATACCGTGGTTGCACTTTATGAATACACCTGTTGCAGCATTTGCAGTTAGCGCTTTAGCCTCAAACTGGGAGCGCCTCGGTAAACCATTTAATCCTCTCCTCGGTGAAACCTTTGAGCTGGAACGTACTGAGTTCCGTGCAGTTTGTGAACAGGTACTTATATTACTAAAATTATTTTAAATGTAAATTAATCAATAAAGCTTTTTATAAATTTGAAGATTAGTTAAATGATCCGAATTCTTGGGATTGATATGCACCAGTTCAAATATTCATGGCTACCTTACAAACAATCTGTTTGACTCAAAACTTGGTGATTAAAAAGAGTGGCGGAGAGTTTCTTGCCCGCTCTACGCCCTTGACTTGCGAACTGGTAGTAAATGTAAATTTAGAATCAATTTAACATATTTTCTGTTGACGTTCATAAGTGTACTTACCTATATAAATAAAGTTATTTTGAGTTTGAGTTTATTAGATTTATAGTTTAGATTTAGTATGCCCTAGTCTAGAATTATTCAGTTTATTACCATAATTTTGATATTCTTTGTTTCTTTTTCACATTAATCTAAATGATCCGCTTTTGAAGTATGTATACCAACTTCAAAAGCGGTTTAAGTGAGAATTTTTTGTTAGCAGAAGCGTGAGTATTTTGAAAGAATGAGTTCACATTACCAATTACTAATTCAAAACGCCTAAACGCATTTAAAAACTCATTTTAGGTGTCTCACCATCCCCCAGTATCTGCGTTCCACGCCGAGAGCCCCCACTTCGTCTTCCACGGCTCAGTGCATCCCAAACTCAAGTTTTGTGGCAAAAGTGTTGAGATTCAGCCCAAAGGACACGTCACGGTAGAATTGCCCAGGTAATGTAATTTTTGTATTCTTTTCCTACTCTTTATTAGACCTTTGGTTAACGTGGGACATGAAAATAAATATGTAACGCGAATTTATTACAAATTCAAATACCTCGACGTGTGTTCCAAATCTCGCTTTCAGCAATAGTGGTAGCTTATTTAAGAAATGGTCTACGTATGAACATAATAAAATACTTTATAGACATTCTAATGTTAATTATATAACCGTCCTGCATTCAATTCCCGGTAAAACCATATACCGGTTTTGGTAGTGGCTACAGACTGTGTCTGCCATATTCAGATATTTGGTATCCAGGGCCTACAGGTACGATCAGTTAATTCTTAACTATTAAGGTAACATGCGATTGATTTGCTCCAGTTCAAACAATTTGTATGACAATACTTGGCGATTAAAAAGAGTGGCGGAAAGTTTCTTGCCAGTTCTTCTTACCCGCTCTACGCCCTTGACTTGCGAACTGGTAGTAAATGTAAATTTACAATTAATTTAACTTGACAATTCATAAGTGTACATGTTTACCTACATGAATAAAGATATTTTGAGTTTGATCAGAACTGATATTCAAGATTTGACTCCAAGTTAATAAAACAGAAAATAAAGATATTTATTATTTCAAGGAGGTTATTTACGTGTAATTTTATCAATAATTTAACGTATAAAAGTTTTTACATATACAACCTTTTTTAGATGGGGTGAAGCCTATACATGGAGTAACGTAAACTGCTGCGTTCATAACGTAATAGTTGGCAAGCTCTGGATGGAACAGTACGGTAGCATGGAGGTGACGTGCCATGGAGGCGCTGGCCTTAAAGCCAATCTCTGCTTCAAACCAGCTGGGTTCAATAATAGGGACTTGCATAGGGTCGATGGATTTGTTATGGACCCTAGGTTTGTTATTCTTCTCTATCGTCTCATAACTGAGCCACGTAGAACCAGTTCCCCATAGTATTTGAACCGATTCTTAAAAGGCCGGCATGAAATTTTGTGTCTATGGGTGGCGATATCAGGTGAGCCTTCTGCCCATTTGCCCTTTGTTCTATAGAAAAAAAATATAAAAAAACTTGTCACTTTCTAATAAAAATATTGAAAGAAGATGCTGAAATGTATCTGCTCCATACTGCTATTTTGATCCAGGCAGCAAGATATTATACCGAAATTTTTATTATATTATATATAGATAGGTAGTAAAATCTTAAATGAGTACTAGTTTCGTAATTGTTCTTATATTAATTATTACAATAACTATTGTGTACTGCAGCATTAAGAATACCCAAAATTACTATTGATTAAATCTAATAAAAAATGTTTACAATCTTAGAATCTATTATTAAACCAAATTTAAAGTTTTGATTATGTGTATTTCAGCAGCATTTCCACGGTTTTTTGTAAAAATATTGAAAAAAAAATCAAAATTTCTAGTCGCAGCTCACTGAAACTAAATAAATATTTTTAATACAAATTGATTTCTCGTCTTCACAGCAAAAAGCGCTTGCGGTACTTATACGGTAAATGGACACAATACATCAAGTGCTGCTCAGCTGCTACTTACGAACAATGGGCGAAAGAGAGAGGAGAAGATGCCAGCACACAACAGACGCCATCGCACACGCCGAAGAAAGTGCTCGCTAAGCTCAACAGCTTCAAAGTTGGGGCTTTGCGTTCTATGTCTATACAAGACGTCAGTATTATTAAAAAAAATAACAGTTTAAAACCCACACACATATACAATCTATATGCTTTATAATCCTTTTAAATATTCTTGTCTCTTTAATTGTGAAAATGCTTTACGCATACTCCCCGCGGGGGCGCTTGGGGCGGGTTATGTAAGACCCGGAATCTGTGCATACCCACTGATGTGAGGAGCACTAGGCTGTTACTTGCCTAGAAATAAAATGATTGAATGAATTTATAGTTAGCTTAGCTTGTAAAAGAAATTCTTGTAAGTCTGTTTTAAACTGTTACTTTTCAGGACGACCCTGAGACTTCAGACGAAGTGCCAAAGCCAGACGAATCCTATAACATTGATATCCCCGGATCCGTCACACTATGGGAGGCAAGTCCAAGACCTGGGAACAGTGCGCAGGTAGACTTTATTGCTAAGAGGCTTTATATGCCATAGTATTCTAAATTCGGTCGAAGCTCTTTATTTATTTATACGTTCTTAAACAATGTATATACACACGCCTATAAAAATACAAGAAAATGTGACATCACAATTTTAACACACATACACATTACACATCAATTATATTAGAACATAAGTAATCTATCAAAGGAAAAAATTAAAACAAACAAACACAAAAATAAAAATAAAATAAAGATAACAATAATAATTAATAACCTAAACTAAATGACTAAATAACCTAAGTTATATAATATATACTATGCTGATATCTATTTTAGAATTTTATAATTAAACCATCTTATCATATTCCGTGTACGTTTTGAGGGCAAATAGTGGCCATACAACAATCGATGATAATTAATAATAATAAAATATTATTCATGACAGAAATATGGTTGTGACAAATTAATCTTACGCTAGTCCCCATGTTTGAAGTCCCGTTGTGGGTAACTAGATTACAATTCCGTGGTTGGAACTCAGAGTCATGACCAAATATATAGGAGGCCTCTGCAAAATCAAAATCCAATTCATAGTTTCCACGCGTTGTGTCAGTTTATATCTGGGTAGTTTGGCTATCTCGAAAGCCATAGGAGATTTTATTATTAAGAAAGCGTTGGCCAAACAAAGTTTTGACGTCGGAAATAAATCTGTTCTTAGATGTGCCCGGATTTATTAGTCCATGAAGTTGTAATATCTTAAACAGATTGCTAAAGTGTATTCATACTAAATAAACTACTTATTATAATCTACTATATAAAAATAAGTCGGGGTTTCCTTCCTGACGCTATAACTCCAGAACGCACGAACCGATTTCCACGGTTTTGCATTCGTTGGAAAGGTCTCGGGCTCCGTGAGGTTTATAGCAAAGAAAATTCAGGAAAAATTTCAACAGAAAAGCGGGATAACCAAACGAAATGTTACATAAAAAGAAGCCATCTGGTGGCGAAACGGAGTTCGCCGAGTTTGCTAGTGTGTTATATTAAAAAATTAAAAACTTTGGCATTTGTCAACCTCTCAGTAGGGCGCCTTTGAATAGCTTTATCTCTTATCAGCGTCATGAAACTTAGAATTCGTTTTATGTTTATTCATACTAAGAGTATAAGCAAGATCCTTGACCAAAAACCATAGTTTATTTTGCAAATATTTTTCAGTTTTACCAGTTCACGGAATTTGCAATGTCCTTAAATGAATTGGAGCGTGATATGAAGGGACAATTGTGTCCGACTGACAGCCGGCTTAGACCGGACGTACGACTATTAGAACAAGGTGATATAGATGGTGCCGCTGCTGAAAAGACCAGATTGGAGGAGAAACAGAGGACAGCGAGGAAGTTGTTGAAGAAATCGCCAGAAGCTTGGCAACCCAGGTGAGTAAAAAGTTATTTAGGCTTCTTCAAAAGTATTTTTTTCAGGTTAGTTAAGTTAATGGTAATTGATGGTCTATTTTAAATCTATCATTTCTAAAGGTTCTTTAATTATAATAATTATCAGTCGCGCTACAACCTCTTTAGGTCTAGGCCTCAGATTTCTGTATCTGTTGATCAAACCTAAAAAGGTTGTAGCGCCATTGTTTTTTTTAAATTAAAGATTTAAGTTGGCGCCTGGTAGACAGTTCCGATGACCCCAGAGCTGGCACTTTTCTCGCTCAACGAATAAGTATCGTAATACATACTTTGAGAGTAATATTAAACACTTATATTTCCCAGGTGGTTTAGCCAAGGCACAAACCCATATACCAAACAGGAAGATTGGCTTTACAACGGCGGCTATTGGGATAGGAACTACCAACACCTGAAAGATGTCGATATATTTTAAATTTAGACTATTTTTAACTCCAGCTTTACGACGAACGAACTTCCTTCCTTAAACTCCACTTAGACATGTGAAAACGCACTGACTTCGCCCTACGTAATACTCAAACATACGGCAACAAAACCGTGTCTCTTTCACTCATATTGCATTTACGTCATGATAAAAAGTGACAGATCGTTTCTGGTGTTTGTACTGATTTTTAAAAGGGCTTAACCTATAAGTTTTATTAATGCTCAATACTTGATAAGCGATATTAAAAAGTATTTTATTTCAAAGAGCTTCCAGTTATCGCTTGGAAATAATATAATTTATAAGAATAATATTAGAACATTGTTTGGTAGCTTTAATGTAATTAAATTTAATCTTTATCTAATTATTATATAGTCTGTGATGTTAATGCACAATAGAAAACCATTTATTTTTTGGCACACTACAAATTATTAAATATAAATACTGATTTACAAAAGAATTGGGTAAAATTATCAAAAAACACGCCTGCTGAGGAAAAAAAAAACAACGTGTGGCACTCGGGGACTGCCGCGGTAAAGCTATTGCATTTTTTTTTTCAACTTGTGCAATTATAATTATTTATTTATGCAGTATTTTTTTAATTCATACTACCACTTTACCAGACTCAGACTATCTCGCCTATATAGTCTGTCTCACTCTAACGCGCACCGGCTGCACCGATCTCGTCAGAGAGATGTGAATACGTAGTATGCGTTCTGTCCCGCTCTAACGCGCAAGGTTTTTTTCGTTACGGAATTTCTGGATTTGGTCTCCACGCTCGAGGCCCGCGATAGAAGCTATGCAATAGCTTAAAAATATGATGACGAAAAAATGTTTACCCAGGCGAATATATAAAGTTAAGCAACAATTTTATTTATAGATGTTAAATGTATCTATGTAACTAGAAATGTGATTCGTATGTAGTCAAATTTCATTGATAAGCGTGTGTAGTAATGATTAGAGATATCAACAACTTGTTTATTATGATTTAACTTAAATTAAATCATTTTGTAAATTTTATCCAAAATTCTTTTGGGTTAAATTAATACCATACCATAATGGCTAAGCTACTAAGTCTCGAAGGGCTGTACCAATCGTATGATTATACAAATATTGATCTATGAAATCGCTTTTTAAGTGATACCAATGGCGGCTCGTAAGTAAGGGTGAGATTCAGAAACGAGACTTAGTGAAAACTAGAATACCGTAAATAACTTGAACTTGAATTTCTCTATTCTTCTTTTTCTTCTTCTATTCTATTTCTCTTTCAAATTTTTACCGTTATCGAGTAATTGCATGAAAACCTTTGTACATTGTTTGAATCATTAAAACTACATTATTGCAAATAAAGTTGAGTGTCAAAATTTATGAAACAGTACAATTTTAAAGGCCGGTAACACACTCGCGAGCCCTCTGGGGTTGAGAGTGTCCATGTCCATCACTTAACATCAGGTGAGCCTCCTGCCTGTGTACCTGTGTTTAATAAAAAAAAACTATCAGACTTAACTTAGTCTCGTTTACATAGACCCAAGTATCTAATGTGCAGAGAACATTAGTTAAGCATCAATAATAAAATTAATCTAGTAGACTAAAAAAAGCCATGTAGTAGCCGCACCTTTTATTAAATTTAAATTTGCACAGCTAACGTAGCGTAATCCATAGTAAATCTGGAAACGATAACCAAATTTTATTTAAAAAAAAAAAGTGATTTGGCATTTTGACGCCTTCTTTCTTACGTCGGTAAAAATATTTAAAATTATTATTAATTTGTTGATTAAGAGAAGGCATCGTTAAATATAAATGGGTGTCAATTATTTAAGTAATAATTGTAGTATAATAAATATAGCGCATGTAGGAAATCTTATTTTTAGTTTAATGTTTATTTAAATAAAAATAAAAAAATATATAAATATTATATATATTTTCATACGCTTAAGTATAAATGTAAATTCTGTTAGAAAATGTTTAAAAAGATATTATGTAGTAAAGTAGTTTAGGGAGCGTTCAAGTATTACGTCACGCAATTTTTGGAGAGTATTGACCTCCCCCCCCATGTAACGCGCCGTAACGTTTTTCTGTACCAAAGAGTAAAACGTTTCGTGACCATCCAGTGACTGTTAATACCAAAAAGTTACCATTATGTAGTGTAAAGTACTGGAAAGTCGAAAATAATATTTACAATAACGCGTAATTCAATCCCCGCCGCGCATCGTAACGTTTACAAAAGGACCCCCCACTCAAAATTCGTTACGTAATACTTGAACGCTCCCTTACTGTAATTAAGCTTATATCAAATGTATACCTGATTATGAATGTTTATTCAATAAATAGTACAAAAATGAATTAGTTTAATTCCATTTTGAGTTCGCTTAGCAAAAGTAATTTAGAAAGAAAATGGCCAAGTACTTTCAATATCTATCACGTGGAGTGGGAGTGGCGGTGGTTGGTTTACCTGCAGGCTGAGATGTTTGGGGTGGCAAATTTGGGAAACTAATCTTTTTTGCTCATACTAATCAAAAAAGATTTCTGCCAGTCGTTTTCTGATGTTTAACAGATAGAAGTCTGCAACCAAATTGCCGATGACTTTCCCATCTTGCCATACTCGTAGTACATTCAGTGTAGCAAATTTCCATATTCTAGAGTAAAGAGGTAGTTCGCCGCCCCCAAAGCAGTAATCGACTTCTGCGCCCTCAGCTCATTCTTAAGATATTATGAAAAGAAGCTTGAAAAGAGCTAAATTGCAGAAAATGTATTTCTCTTGGACCTAGCAATCCAGACATGTCAGTCCTGCTTCTGGTTGGAGGCTGCGAGCTAAATGGTTTGTGGATAATTTTGTGCTCAAAAATCAGATACAAAAATTATTTTTCGAGCAATTTTACCGAAATTGTTAGATTGTAAAATAATCTAGGACATGGCAATAGTAGGCAAAGGCGGCAAAAACTTCATAAATTATACCTTGAAACTGTGTAAATAACAATTCACAAAAAAATCTTGTATTTCGTACGAAAGTTCTCTGTAAAGTTGCAGAGCACATACCAGCTGAGTACAAAAAAACATTTAGTTCCTGTAGCACACACAATAGTTTTATCGTTTCTAATAGGTTTTAGAAAGAGTTCTGGTTCTGGACATTTACGTTCAGAAAATGTTTTTTTAAAGTATAATTTCTTTAAAGAGGAGCTCTGCTGAAATAAAGCGAAGAGTTCTGGTCTAGACTTTAACTGTTTTGCCTAGATATGTAGTAGATCTAATAGAAACCGCGGATATCATATGAGTTTTTATAACACATAAATTATCGAGTATTTTCAATATTCTTAAGAGAGATAGGAGACTGCTATGTCCCCTGCCATAGTGCCCAGGAAATTTTTCCATTTGTTATCTATTCTTTTTCTGTTTTTTTATTATTCTTCTTGTATACATATTTCTTTCATTTAGTAACAGTAGTTATACATAAAATAAAATCACACTCATTTGTGTTGCGCGAGATATTACGTCCCAGCTACATCGTTAACATTATTATTTACAATATTCATGATCGTATTACGACCCGTATTACATTCTCTTTGCCTCCTTTCTTACATATTCATTATTTATCTTTTGACGAAAACCTACCTTTCAGGTAAGGTCTGTGTCCAATTTCGGTATCTTGCGATAGGTATATGTCTAGTAATAATTAAATACTAGCTGGTGCCCGCGACTATACGTATCTTATATTAGCGTGGCGTAGGAAAAAACTACTAAAGATATTGACTATTTCCATTTAAGATATATAAACATCATTATACATTACATATGTGTAACTCTAGCGGTTTTGGCAGCGCACGTCAGAATAGCTCGCAGATGGTAGGTAGATTTGTCCTACTTACTTGATATTTTGGACAATTTACACTATATCTTTATAAATTGGAGACTATGTGTTTATTCATATGTATATAAGCAAGTAGGTATATTACTGCAAAGTTTCATTAAAATCCATTGAGTAGTTTTTACGTGAAATATTAACAAACATCCATCAATACTTACGAACTTTCATTTATTTAGGTATTTACAATATTTTCAACCTACATTTACTATGTATAAAATGATATGAAAATTGATAAAAACTAAAATAAATTTTAAGTTTGGTCCATATGGCAGTGTTATTTTAATGTTGGCAGCATTTCCCCTACTGAAGATTTAAGATTGTAATAAAACGATTTTATGTATTATAATATTTATTTCTCTACAAAATATCACAATTTCACTAATGAATATATGAAACCTTCAATAAAAATATAAACATCTTCAATATATTTTAAATACAACAGCCCAAATGTTTTCGATAGCACATAAATAAATATAGCATACATAATAAAAGGAACAGTCAATATTTTTATTATAAAAATATATCTTAGCAAACATTTAACTTTTAAATTACTAGTATTGTAGCAAAAACTTATTAGTTTGTCTCCCAAGACCTGAGAAGCTAATTTGAATAAATTTTATATATTTAAAAACGTAATATATATTACGTAATAAATTATGTAATGAAAATTAGTGAATTAGTTTATTTTCTATGTTGAAATTAAACAATTCACTATTTTTAACTTTGATATACTATAATGGCACTGTAAGCAAGTTATTAATAAAAATATTTGTATAAAGTCTCGATAATTGTTTTACCTAAATAAATTGGGAGTTTAAATATGCTTTCATTTATTTACGCCAATAACAACTAAATTTAAAAGCATTATTTTTGTTATATTCAAACAGACTCTCCATAATGAGTTTCAGAATATTCGGTTTTCTAATATGGGCAAAACATGGCTGATTTTCAGCACCGAGCAGTGGCGAGCGTCAGCGATTGTCAGTGCTCAGATGTCAGCGTTATCTTAGATCACTCAGCGTTACACTAAAATCAACATTACGCATTGATATACTATATATATTGGGTTTTTTGTATATCACATTACGCGTCTTTTTCAGTTCAGTAAAACTATATATTTCGCGTGACCACCTTTTAGATCCGGGTCTCCGTTTTTTTCTAATAAGCAAGTAGGTGATTAGCACGACACACGCCGTCGACTTTTTGGGTCTACAGCATGCCCGATTTCTTTTCTATATTTTCCTTTACCGTACGGAGAAGGAGCCTACAGGAGAAGATCAAACCTACGACATCAGAGTGTCGCAAGCTTTTGTTTTTTTCGACATCATATAGAGAGCTGTCTGTATATAAAGCCATTTAATTGTCATTGAAATATAGCACATTTTTTTGTGAATCCCAATATACAATATAAAATTTAAATATGTTTAGTATAAAAGTATAAAATTCACAAAACTTACAGATAAATATATTGTCATGTTCAGTACACAACTTAAGGCACAAACATTACCCTTAAACTATGTCGACTACCAGCAGTATTATTACAATATTACTTTAAGCATTAAGTTTGGATATCATTAAATATTTATTTAATAACATTAACCAATAATCAGAAACATATTGTACATAATATTTCTCTTTAAAAGTCTTAATTACCCATCTCATTTCGCAACATTATAAGATATTCTTAATTTTTATTGGATTTGGACATTTAGTTTATCTGTGAATTAAGTTGTTTCGAGTGTTCCCATATATTGGCTTTATTGTTCAAATACGTACATATTAGAAGATCTGGGACTCTAGACAAAATACTTTGCGTCAAGCGTGACCCGCTATGCAAAACCTATTTACGGTAACGTTAGACGCAAAGTGTTCTTGGCTAAAGAGTTGACACTTGACACTTTAACATTGTTTCAATATGGCAATTTTAAATACAAGAAAATTGTCAGAAGCAGTAAACTTGAGAGACATTTCTTAAGCTACTTTATTTAACATCTGCTTTTCACACTTGCCTTATATGGTAATGAAATAAAAAATCGGATCCTCTTCAGGTTTGGAAATCGGTTGGCTTCTCCTGAACAAAACCTTTTAAATAAATCATGATTATATCTTAAAAAGTATTTTCCCATAATCGTTCGTTTCCATAACGAAGATAACATAAAGACATACAAAGATTTGGTGTATGTTATATGCCAGACATTCAGCCCACAAAGATGATCTGAAACTATGAAGCGAGACCTCTTGATGAAATGACACTAAATGAAGACCTGGATACAAAGGTGTACAGCTACATGAAGGGACCACAATATAATTTGGCACTGTACCTACATTTATTGAGGTTCGAGCCCCGAGTCCAAAAAGTCCTTAATGTGCAGCGGCACGGTTACTGGTAATAATCTGCACCACTGTAAATGAATTCTACGTTAATTTCCTATTAATGTTGGGTGTTCCCAATTGGTCTATACGCAGTACGAGTACGAAATACCTGCTATCTACTACTAATGCAGTATTTTAAATTAATAATCTAGTAGCGCTACAACCCTTTATTTAGTATCAGATTGCATGCCTGTCTTTGATATTTTTTTTTATACACAAAAGAGAAACCTTCTGTATGTGTCGTAAATTTTTGGATGATATTTGCCTTAACGTTTTGAGTGTTGCATACATAGAAAAATCCATTGGACATCCATGATTCAACCTTGAGAGTCGCTTATATCAAAAAACCAAATCCTTCGTGTCTCTATCTAGTAAACTGCTGGTACATGTATCCAATTAATTTTTTAGAAGTAATTTCTACAATTAACTTAGAAATATTACCTATGGTAGATTTTTCTCTTATACCTAGAATTTATGAACTTTTGAATTCATTTTCGATTTTTAAAAGTCAAATTGATACATCAATAGCGATTCGATTGATTCGCTGTTTAATTAAATTCCATATTCTTCCTTATTAATAAATCAATCTAACTCCACTATTAATAAATCATCAAATGACATTAGTTACAACAGTGAAAGGAGATTAATTTAGTGAATAAGTTTTTTATATTTAATTACTCGCTAAAGTCGACTCGACTCGAATAAACTAATCAAAGGTCATTTTAAGACTTTTGTATTTAGTTTAACGATTTTGTCCATAGAAGTCGATATAATAAGAAATAACATCTATTGCGCTTCAAGTCCAGAATCCAAGAAATCCTTTAAATGCAGGGGCACGGGTCTGGGGAATATTCGGAACCACTGAAATGGAAAGGTACAACATAATACTGGATAGGTCTTAAGGTAACGAGAAGGGTTCGAGACAAAATCATTTTGCGACACGCGCCCGCTATAAAAATGTAAATTTAAACAAAGTATAAACATCGGCACAACCATCATACTTTAAAATAACAAATGAAAACTTTTTTTATTAATATTTTACGATAATATGAATGTCGTTATACATTTATCTATGGGCCCACTTAAGTTGCAAATAAAAACTAAAAAGTTATATTGATACTTGGTAATCAATACAACGATCGGGCCACGTATGGATTTAAATCAGGCTTGTGACGTTATATTGTCGTACAAATATGGCGTTAGCGGGTCACGTTTAACGCAAAATTATTTTGTCTATGGTTCTAGGTTACAAATTAATTACAGTGCTGCTAGTAAAATTGTATTATTAAATAGATAAATCGGGTAAGTTTTCCGATATATTACCCAGTAATAATAAAACACTTATGTTTACTATTCATAAAATATTAATTGAATTGCAGTTGTTTCTATTTTACTCAATTGTTTTAAGGTAAATTATAACTTAAAAATAATGTTACTAGAAGCACTGTTTATCAACGTTGACTACAAATATTGACGATGTGAAATGTTGAATATATTTGTATTATATGACGGGAAATTAGACACACAGAATGGAATGGAAAAAAACACTGTTCGGGGTGGAAGCTTATGAGGTTTGAAATATTAAGGGTGTACTTATTTTTAATAAACTTAACAGAATCGCGGTGTCTTCATTTAAATAGCAAAAATTCATGCAAAAGGTTTTAAAGTATAAAAATTGTAAATAATTGAGACCGTCTTTTAACGATCAAACACAAAATAATCTCTTTACGTGTGCTTATCAGTTTAGCTTTTTTTTCATTTTAAACTATTATTGTATTTAGGCTAATTAATAGTTATGTTCTAAAAATACTTGTGACTGTTACTTAGCTTTAGTATTGTGACAAGCGTTACATTATCTACTCTATAGCGACACATGGCATGTTAGGAAATAGGTAGGTATTTGTCTAAGGACCCAGACGAGTAAAAAAATCTTAAAATCAATATGGCTTGATTTTAAGTTCTTGAGTTAAATGACCTTACCTGATTGATATAATATAAGGAGCTGGGAATTGTGATCTCTGAATAGTTCCTCCTAACAGCATCCACGATGTTGTCGGCTGCCTCCTGGGGTGATATGATCTTCATCAGTGACGGAAACTTGATTTTCGGGTTCTTACACAGGCCGGTGTCAACGATGTACGGGTAGATACAGGTTAGTTTAATCTGTAAATAGAAAATAGAAAATTATGTATTTTAAAACATTTGAAGTAAAACCGTCTATAACGCAGACACACTATGTCCGTTGTATAAAGGCAGATAAAAATCGTGAAATTAATGCGTGTACACACAGAAAATAAATGTTACAATCTCCCGAACATATGTCTCCTTTACAGCGTAAACACGAGTTCACAAAAAAAAGAAGAAGAAATACTGTACATCTTGTGGACTGTGAAATATGTATTTAAATGTATATGTAACAAATGTCCACAGCAAAACGGTGGGCTGACGACATCATAAAGGGTAGGGTTCTGGGGAGAAATGGATGAATGAAGCAAAGTTTAGGAGATGGCCTTTACCCAAAAGGAGACCCATAAAAATACTGCAGAGCACGAAATAATGGAAATAACATAGACATACACTAACGTAGACTAAAAAAATAATAACAAAACTACCACCCACCTTTCTATTTCGATTTATATTGTATCAATGTTTGTGTTTATATTAAGCCACTTTAATGGATTTTAAAATAAATAAAATAAAAATATGGAAGAGTCCTTCACTCGGACAGGGTCTTCTTCTCTTAAAGTAATAAAATTGTATATAGATTTGTTTTTTTATATTATCTATAAATAAATTTGTGAATAAACAAAGGCAATATGGCTGAATTTAGTGTCACGCCGACCGCACGCGCACCGTCGGCGCTGATGGTCGAGATATATGAACTTCTAGGATGCGTTTTTGAATGACGCGTAGCTATCAGCACGCACGGTGGTCAGCGCCGATGGCTGCGCGGCCGTACGCGTCGCGCGTCGGTGCCGCGTAGCTGTCAGCGCTGACGATCGCTAGAGCGCCTCTGCTTTCAGTGAGCGTTGTAGTGTCTAACGGACGTCGTCAGCGTGTACAGTCATGGCAAATCGCGAAGTGGATACAGGTCGCGTAAGGCGGTCAGTACGATACTAAAACGAACCACGCTGAGCGTCAGCGCTGACGAACTACGCGCTGATCTATGAGCGCTGACGGTGAGCGTGAGACTAAATTCAGCCTAAATATTATTATTATTTATCATCGCAATATAACAATCTAGGTTCTTTTAAAGGTAACTTTACCGCTTTAAAAATTAAACTTACTCCACTGAAGTCCCTCGGATCCTCCCTAAGTTCCTCATGCAGAGCCTCCATCATACCGCGGACTGCGAACTTGGTACCGCAGTAGGGCACCAGATTACGGAGACCAAGAACTCCAGCCATTGAAGACATAGCGACGATGTGACCGTGATTTTTCTCCATCATCGAGGGTAGCACGGCTTGGAGTAGCTGAAAGATAATATAATAATAATTATTATTATTACATTTGAATCTATACTAATATAAAGATAAATATTATAAAGAGGAAAGAATTGTATATAGTATATTTGTAACGAAATAGCTAAAAAGTACTGGACCGATTTTGAAAATTCATTCACCATTTAAATGCTACATTATCACTCATTAATATAAGCTATTTTAATTAAAAGAAAAAAATACGGATCCCTACTAAAACTACAATAATGTACTAAAAGTATGTATGTATTTTTTTTTACCTAAGATGATTGATGATAGATAAAAAATGTTCCACAATATTAATGAACATATCAATATCTACAAAAAAGTTTAAAAATTAAATGTCAACCCGTGCGAAACCGGGACGCTAGTTATTAATGAATTAAGGGTACTCTTCTATAAGGACCAAGTTTGGCTTCAGCGTCCGATCCTGAGGTCGTAGATTCGGTAAGGAATACGTCGCATGGAAGCACGGTCCAAATGTCGATGGTGTGTGTCAGGCACAGAAGCCTGATCACCTATTTACCTATGAAGAACAAAATCACGAAAGAGCTACAGGAATCTGAGGCCAGGACCTAAAAAGGTAACGTCAGTAAGGAAAGGTCATTAGGACTAAGTATCACGTATTGGATTTGACATTCGTCAGTCATTAGCTAATGCTAATTCTCGACTCAGAATCACCCACAATATCACTCGTAGAGCAAAGTACTTGAGTAGGTTATAAGGAATCTTTTGACGTGGTTTGTACACGTGCTTGGTAAACAGAGTATTAATTACATACTGCGGTAAATAACCAGTAGTAATTTTAACTAAAGCCACTTGTAAAGGAGAAGTGGTTATAAAACGCATGTATCAAGTTGTAGTGCTTTTAACAACTCTAGAATTACGTTTAATTATTACATAATTAATAAAAAATCAACTAATTGTATGCATACGAATCTCGATTTCACTCACAAAAAATAACATCGAAATGGTGGACCCATGGTGCTGTTTATGAGGAGTTTAATTCGAGCTCACAAGAGAGATATAACAACAACGCAGCAGGAACGAGGAACAACAAAACAATAGATGGAGCAACAAAATATTAAAGTGGTGCTCAACGTACAATAAACGCAAAAGAGGAAGACAATTAAGAGGGACCAGATTAAGAAAACATCAAGTGTACATTGCAGAGAGTAGCAAATAACAGCCAGAAATGGCTGGATTTGGAAATATAAACGAATTAAAATGTAAAGTATCTGAAATCAATGGTTTTTATTAATATTATTATGTGCTTGCTCTACAAAATAAAGTTGTAATTTAATTTTTTTCTGCTATATATAGATTTAGTTGGTGACATTCAGAAACAAGTCAAAATTTTTTTATTTATTTTTTCAATATTCTCTTATGCTTACGTATACTCGTATGTATGTACCATCTAATATAATAAAATACTCGTGTCGCGGTGTTTGTAGTTAAACTCCTCCGAAACGGCTTGACCTATTCTGATGAAATTTTGTGCGCAAATTGGGTATGTGTGAGAATTGGACAACATCTATTTTTCCCCTTACATTAGTTAAGTAGTAGTCCCTTAACATTTAGGGGGATGAAAAATAAAATACCCCTACATTTTTAGATATTATTTTATTTTTTTATGATACAACATTAAAAAAT
Source organism: Pieris melete (assembly GCA_963693345.1). Lineage (NCBI taxonomy): Eukaryota > Metazoa > Arthropoda > Insecta > Lepidoptera > Pieridae > Pieris > Pieris melete. Next base: position 429,609 of record CAVNZK010000039.1, on the reverse strand, counting down.
ACACACAACCTCTAATTTTCACCTCAAATTTTTAAACCGCTAATTACAAAAATTACCACGTCTTAGAAAAACTTCATTGTAAATTTATTTTTTATCTACTTAACATAATTAAACCTACGTTACCGAACCTAATTTCCCCACAGGTTGTGGAAAATATATATTTAAATATTTATTAATAAACCTTTTAAAACCTTACCCATAGATGCGAGAGAACGTTGACTTCAAAGGCCAGCCGGATCTCCTTTTCATTGGTCTGGAGTAGAGGCTTGCATGGCATGATACCAGCATTGTTCACCAAAATTGTAACTTCTCCGACTTCCTTACGAATTTTTTCTATCAGCTGATTAATGGCCTCTCGGTCTGTTACGTCACATCTGAAAGAAATTATTGTTACTTTGACTAAAACAGTGAATAATCTTGGGTTGATCTTTGTCCATTTGATGAAGACACATGTGATAGAGATTGTAGAAATTCCTGTTCGTAGGTGAGATAGATTCTGAAATATGATTGCGTTTTCGTATGGAAACTAATTCTTGCAAACATATAGACTAAAGTGATACAAAAAACCTCAGATCTATAATAATTATTGACTGCTGAATTTAAAGTCATATAAAAGATGATTGTAATTACAATAGATTCAGCGGTGTAGGCAAATTTTTTGTTTACACTAAATAACATTTTAAATTAGAAATCTGTTTCCTATAAGGGAGCGTTCTAGTATTACGTCACGCAATTTTTGGAGATTCTTGACCCTCCCCTCCCCCACATAACGCGCCGTAACGTTTTTCTGTACCCAATAGTAAAACGTTTCTTGACCACCTACACCACGTCTTTTTACCTAAAAGTTACCATTATGTGGTGTAAAGTACTGGAAAGTCGAAAATAATATTAACAATAACGCGTAATTCAATCCCCGCCCCGCACCGTAACGATTTACAAAAGGATTTTTTGTAAATCGTTACGGTGGGAGGGGCCCTCCCAAAATTCGTTACGTAATCCTTGAACGCTCCCTAATTTATTAATCGAGTTTTAAGTCAATCAAATTCTGTCCCGAGAGAATCTCTAAACATCAGCCATTGGAGCTATGCAATGATGTCCCGTTGTAGCCGAAAGTGGAAGTGGGTGGCTATGCTCCAGACAAGTCACATTGTCATCACACAAGCAACCCTTGACTGGAAGCTAAGCAAAAGGCAACGTGGCCGCCTACAACAGACCCAAGCATAATTGCGGAGGCGAAGGCAGCTGGAAGGATGTGGAGTGAAATTAAGAGAGCTGCCCAAGACTTATCAGGTTTTTGATTGATGCCCTCTGCTCCATCTGGGGTACCTAAACTCAAGTCAATTCATTCATAGCTTAAATTGTGATTTTCTTACTTATAGGTATGTGCCTTTCCCTTGTTCTCTTTAACCATTTCGGCAGTTTCTTCGTTGCCTTTAGGATTGATGTCCACGCAGACTATGACACTTCCTAAGCGGCCGAACCTCAACGCCATTTCTCTTCCCATTCCGTGGCCTGCTCCAGTTATCTGAAATCAGAAATACATTTGAAGGTCTTCGATACCAAGATGCTCCGACCTTTAAGACGTCAAAAACTCTAGACCAATTTTTTAACACCATTTATTATATTTTCACAAACACGGTTCATATTATTCATTGACAAGCACTGTTATACAAGGGATTTATATATTTTATACATTAACAGAGTAGCCTTTTAGGTCTGGGCTTCAGATTTCTATCTCGTAAGTGATAAAAACATCAATAAATAATATTAGCGGCCATGCTGTGTTTGTCTTTATTACTTATGTATAAAGAACGTTGCTCAGGCAAACTACTGAATTCAAATTTTAAATTTAACTAATCGTAAACTCCTAAAGAGCGGCTATGACGCAGTAACATAGGCCAGCAAAACCGTTTCCACTTCCAAATTATTTATGAAAAGCTTGTAATCATTAAGTAAATGTTGACTCTTATGGAACGACTCTGCGTGTGGCTTTACATCACCAGACATTTGGTTTCTAAATAACGGCTCGAGTGAGACCAGTCTAGACGCATAAAAGAAATGAAGAAACAGATCGAAAGTAGTTTTCCTTCTCATGGTTACGTATTCGAAACCAATTGGTATTACAAAAGGACCTTCAGATATTGCTCAAATGAGATTTCCTTAATATATGGATATATAAATCTATACAGCTCGGTTTCTGCTATACGCTCAGTACTTGATTTTAATTGAAAAATTAAAATAAATTAAAAAGGTCCGTCGTAGGCAAAAGCTAGTTTGCTTAGCTTATTCCTCTTAAATACATAGACATATCATTTATTACAAACAAAAACACACACACATAAAAACCCAAAATAACAATTACCAAAGAAAAAAAATTGAATAAAAAATATAATGTTTTTTATTTTCCCCACTCGGTTCGTTTTATGTGTGTAATTTGTAATCCGAGTGTGCTGTGGCTGTTATTGCCCCTGGCTTAGCATTATGCTGAGGAGCAGAATGTTCCACAGCGCTGGTCATTCTGCAAGACACCACAGCAGCTTGTTTGGTCAGTGATGAAATGCACCAAAATATCTCCGGACACTAACTAATAAATAACGAAAATAACTCAAAAAATTCTTAGCAAAGGTTTACACGTCTAAACTTGTCCGAGATCAAAATGCGCACTTAGGAATTAAGGATGTCATTTAAATAATAATGAAAAGTAGACCATAAGTTTTGACAACAATTATAAATATCTTAACTGTTCTTATCGACTTCATTATATGACATTTTGTAATTAATTTGAATCACTTTCTAAAAAACTAATTATCATTATTATTCTGTTTACTTCAACTCATGATCCATTCATCCTGGTAGGTATACTGTTGAACACAGTTTTTTTATCTTGTAAAAATTTGCGAGTTATTTTTGCTGTAATATAAGTAGGTATATTATTATTTCTATGAAGGAGTAAAGTTAAAGTAGAATTTTGATCTATGTCCCGCGAATAGGAACATACATTCATTTTCTCTACAAACACGTTTGATGATTGAGCCGTGAACAACCGGACTTGAATTAAACCAAAAATCCATAAGTATACGTATCAAAAAAAGGAAACAAGTTATACAAATTATAACCAAGGTGTGGTCACGATAATTGGGTGCGTGCACAAATATGCTTATAATTAATAAGTTTACAATGATATATATTACAAAAGGATTACAGAAAAGAAGAAGATCCCAAGAAAGTCATAACACTAATAGTTTATAGTTTCAATAGTTCAATCAATAGTTGTAGCCCCACCTGTAAACGGATAGGCGATCCGAAAAATAATCAGTTTTACTACAAACAAAAAACAACTCACCAACACAATTTCCCCATTAACACTCTTAGGTTCTGGCGGTACAAAGAAGCGGTAGAGGCAGTAGAACCAGGTCGCATACAGCTTCACAATCAGAACTAGGATCTCTAACGCCATCATTACGCCCTGGTACACCTTCATCGTGATGCCTTGCTCGTCAGTCCTGTAAATAAATTTATATTTTGTTAGTTCTCTCTATAAAATTCTTGTGTCACACTGTTCGTTCCCATACTCCTCCAAAGCGGCTTGACCGATTCTTATGAAATTTTTTATGGACATTCAGTAAGTCTGAGAATCGGCCACACCCTTATTTCAAACCCCTAAGTGATAAGGGGTGTCCACCACAAAATTTATTTTTTTGTTTTTTTAGACTTTTTTTTGTTTTTATTTTTTTATGATACAGCATACAAAAATACATACAACCCCTAATTTTCACCGCTCTACGATCGACTCCTATTTTTTTATTAGTTTATTAAAATGTTATGACTTGAACTCTGGTTTATATAGAGAAAAATTCGCAGAAACCCCTAAAAAGTTTTCATTCCAGAAAACCGAACAGTCTATGGGGTAGCATCGCAAAATGTTCCAGGTTGGTATGTACTAAAAAGGTAGGCTAAGTAAAATTACATTAAGGAGAAACAAAGTTCGCAGGGTAGCTAGTATTATTATATATATTTGTTTATTGGGAAGATTTTGTTTGTGTAATGTTAGTAGGGATATCTCTTCCCCCTCTTAAATGCAAAATTTTCAGTAACAATTCAAAACTTTATACATTCACTAACAATCTTAAAGAACATCTTCACCTGTCCTGCTGAAACGGAAAGTATTTTTATTGTGCAACAGAAGTTTAATTTTGTATAATATTGTAAGTGTTGTGTAGACATTGTTTTGTCAAGTACCGTTTATAGGTCAAATGGAAGAGACTAGATGCTCACGACATTCTTTTTAACTAAACATACTTTTTTATTATGTATAATAAAGTTATTTCTTATCTTTTCTTCTTTTCTAGTAAACATAATTATTGTCCAATTCCTGGTTAAGACGTTTAAATAGATATAGATCAAGTATATCAATGTAGAATCAAAATAATGCTTAAAGAGAGTATCGGCGATTGACTTAAAACTCACAAATTTAAATTCGACATTTATAAGAAAACCTGGGTGAGAAATGAGAACTATACAGCCCATTATAGATAAAAAGTTACAATACTAAAGAACCAGTAAAGTACAAGAATACTGAATGTTAAATATTACCCAATGCACATTTATTTTAAGAAAGGTTAGGTCAGTTATTATTTAAATCCAATAGCTTAGAGTTATGTCAACAATGACTACAAAGTATTTACATAATTTACACATATGCTTGACTTCTCTACTGACCTGATAACAGATCGTAAATGATACGCAATGAATCTTATTAAAATCCATTTAATCTCTCAGCTGAAGGCAGATTTTGGTTTACAGTGGCAGCGATTTTGAATAACACCGAGATTGACATAGCTCGAAACATCGAAACTGATAACTACGCGTTTTTTATGTAATAGGAGGCAAACGGGCAGGAGGCTCACCTGAATATAAATTGTACCGTCGCCCATGGACACTCACATTGCTAGAAGGCTAGCAAGTGCGTTGCAAGCCTTTTAAGAGTTGGTACGCTCTTTTCTTGAAGGACCCTAAGTCGAATTGGTTCGGAAACACTGCAGCTGGTTCCACATAGTTGTGGTGCGCGGCAAAAACTGCCTTAAGAAACGCTCAGTTATGGACCGACGGACGTCGAGGTACGGCTTACTGGCTGTTCGTCAGTCAAGTCACAAGTTACAAATTAACAAAGGAGAAGATTTTTTTAAATATCGGGAGTAAAACCGCTAGGTCTCGTTCTTAAAGTTACTCATAAAGCGAATTGCCGCAATCAAGTGACACTCGTTAAATTCATTTTAGTTAAAAAACTCAGCAACTTAACTACAAAGTTTAACGGTTTGGAACATAGTTAGGAAGCATGTGAAAGACCTTTTTTATTTCTTAAATAAATCTTAATTAAATCTAGATTGCATGTGTTTCCGTTAATTTAATCTCTGAGTAGGTTTTAATCAAATTGACACTAATTAAAACAGACTGAGTTTATAGGCTTGTACAAATACAAAATCATAGTAATAATATTTAATGGTTTTTTTGATTAGATTTCGATTCGAATAGGTTTCTGAGGCTTTTCATAACATATATTCAAGTATGAGAACGTTTTCTGTTCCTTTCAACTAATACTTTTACTATTTTTGTAGCGTTGTTATCGAATCCAGATTGATAGGACGTTGGATTAACTAAAAACAATCAATTGATAGATAAAGTATTAGGATTGATTCAATTCTCGTGATTCACAAATAGCGTCTCTATCACATTGTGTTATGATATATTTTAAAATACATTACCATTCTATGTATGTGCTGTGTTCGTACGCGACATTAAAAATGCTTTTATCGCAGTGATATTTAAGTATAGTTGAGAGTTAATTTGTCTTACATTGAATTATAAGTATTTATCTTACAGGAAGGAATAAATTAAAAACTCGTTTCAAACTGGGTGAGATCACGTGTAGGTAACAAAGTATAAAAGTATTTCGAAATAGCAAACGCAGTAACAATTATGTATATTTATAAATTTATAGGAATATCTCTTCTACGAGTAAGATATAACTTAGCATGGATATTCTTCTTCTTCTTTTCTCTCAGTGTAGGCCTAAGGGTTTCAGCGTGCGACTCTCTTACCCGAGGTTCACCAATGTGCACAGAGGGAATCGAATCTCAAGAAATGGGAAAGCCTTTTTAGTAGCTACATACCAACATATGGATCATTTTGTCTATATAGAGACAAAATGATCCGGACGACAGTCCGGAATAAAAACTAATTTTTCTCCCCATAAAAACCTTCCTCAGAGTTCAAGAAACAAATAAAAAAAAGGTGCGTGTACTTATGTACGCGCGTAAGAAGTTATACTTATTTGGCATTATTAAAAATAGTTTTTGATTGCAAGCAAATAATTAATTACAATTAAATAATCAAAGACTGGAAAAGGAGTCATTATAGTCAATAAAGTTCAGTTTACATTTGAAAAATTAAATAAATAAATATTTATTATTATTCTCTTACATTAAGTGTAACATAAATTCTATTATTATTCGAATGTGTTTATAAATTATGTCCAATTCCGTAGCATCTTCCGTGGGCAACTTCATTCTGTTAATGTTGTGTAACGGTGCGCGCGCATCGTAAAATTTCACTGTCATCAATTTTTCATAACGCTTAGGCGTGTAATGAAAAGATGTATAACTTCAAAAAAATACTCGAATTTTTTAGTAATCGTGGTCAGGTCAAATGGAAGGTTTAGTATATTGCCTCTGTATTGTGCTGTGGGATACATTTTTAAATTCAATTTCACATTATGGTAATGCAATATGATAAAACAACAAACACTGCATGAAGAAGATTATACGCTTTTTTATTTATTTTAATATTCCGTTCTTAGAGGAGATTTGGGTGCTGCCTACACCAAATGAAGACTTTGACAGAACAGGGTATAGCGTGCTGTCTACCTCATCTTCTTTCTTTCCTATTGTAAAAGGTACTTGGACGTGTAATAGATCTTCATATTCTATTAATTTAGTTTGTAAATTCAATATCGTCAACCCTGTTCTATATTTCGGTGGGATAATTAAATGAAATTGTTTTGCCGCGAAATATGGCAGCATTTGTAAATCCAGTATTGCCATAACACATAAAAGTCGACTGACTATTATAGAAAAAATAATAATATTAAAACTCCTTTGTATAAAGGAAGATTAAATTTAACCTCAGTTTCTAAACGCATAGATAAAATATACCAATTACATCAAGAATTAAAGCAACCTTGCGTTCGGAGTGCTAATAAGAATTACGTATTGTTATGTAATACGAGTAGCTACCTACAGGTAACCAGTAATGATTTTTGCATCTTGCGAAGGAGATACGAATATATTTTTATTAGTATGATCAGATCAAGATGAACAGGATTTTAGGACAGACGGGTCTCGCTAACGCAGATTTTACTTTCATTATGGAAATGGTAGCATGGTCTTATTTAACTGGAAATTACACCATTTTGGAATTACGGATAAAATGGTTCTTTATAACACCTAAACTAATTTTTTTTAGAATTTAATTTTTAAGAAAGTTATTTACGGTGAATTAATAATACATTTAAATCAATGCCTAAGACAATATGTATATGTTTTTTTAACAATATTATTATCAAACTCCCGCTAGCAACTTAACTTTCTTAGGCTTAACTTGCGTGATTTTCTTTATTTAAATATAAGTTGTTATGATATATTGTACTTAACATATGTGTATACATTTTCCAAAAAAGAAATAATTCATCTTTTGTTTTAATATTTAGGTCATTATGGTCTATGGATGCGTTTAGAAATCGTAATAGGATTTCTTTTTATTTATGTTATTTGACAGATTCAGGACATAATTGAAGGTTTACTCTGAGTGCCGATTACTTGTTTATCTAAATTATATTATTTACCCTTAATCATTTTTTGATAAATTTATTAATTATATAACTTTCTCAACACTGATAAACAGAGTATGATTAATTTTGATATGATATTCGCACTGATAAATACCATAATGACATATAAAGTTTCAAGCAAAATATATGATCAAGTATATATTTAAAAATTATATCAGAATTCACTAAAGCTAAACCTTTAACTTTTTTAATAATTGTACTAAATTCCGAGTCAATACTTAGACGAAATACTATAATTGTTCCCTTTTGTTCAGGACGTTTTTTATGTTATGATTAAGGCGCTTTTGGCCGCGCACCACCACTATATGGTAGCCACTGAAGAGGTGAAAACCTCACGGTGAGCAAACCGTAACAAGTAACAGAATAAATTCGACTAAGGGTCCTACAAGATAAGAGCGCGCCAATTCTTTCAACGGCAACGCACTTGCGTCTTCTGGCAGTGTCTATGGGCGTCACCTGTTCTATAAACAAGTATATACGGGAATAACACCTAGCTTACTTACTTGTCACAAAGGTTCAACCCTAAAAAATACTCAATGGTATTTGTGCAATTAATTTAGAATCCTAATTAATTTCAAGTGCGACCTTACAACGTTATTCAAATATAAGGGAAACTCGCTCAACTTGATATGGCCTTGCATTTTGCGTGTTATTGCAGCTTGCAGGTCAATTACAAGTATGCGTCTGTGGTTACGCTTGATTCATCACGATATCTATAACATTTGTCCTTTTCGAATCGTATATACGATTAGGAAAAATTTTTGGTAAACGTTTTCCGTAATTTAGGTGTAGAAAGAGTTGCTAGAAATAATGTAATATTGATTAATTTCTTATCTGTAATCGGATTTTTATTATTTATTACAAAATATTATCAGGTTTTATGATAATAGTTGCGATATCGATAAAAACGATAAATTTATTATGAACTACTACTAATAGAAACTATTTTATAATTTCGCACGTTATCTGTAACCTTCGATAGCTCAGTTGGTAGAGCGGTGGACTGTAGTTGTTTAATGATTGATATCCATAGGTCGCTGGTTCAAATCCGGCTCGAAGGAGTTCTTTTTCATATTTTTAAAATGTTATTGTTAAATTCTATAGAAGTAGTTATTTTTATATTATTGTGATTTACACAAACGTTAATAAATTATTTTTTTAATTAGCACTGATATTGTAATTAATATATCATAATAAAATTATATGAATTTGGTCTTTATTCGTAAGACTAATCATAATTTACCCATTAAGATTATAATTTTTTGTCGTGACACAAAAATGTATATTTAAACATGTTGTTGTTTTGTCCTTATGAGGTATAATGCGTTAAATTTTTCCAGTTTTGCCTTTTTTTGTTCTTATCTGTATCCTGTTGTAACTCCTATCTCATATACTTGATGTGTGTTGAATTTTGTACAGAATTTTGACATATTGTCTTGTATTTTGTAAACATACATCTTGTACATCTAAAGAAATAAAGTGTCAATCATGTTCACGAACTTGTTTTGATTTTATCGGTTGATATTTTAGAGAAACACTTTTTTAACGGATTTGAAGTTATGTTTTATTATAAATTTGCAATTATTTTACATAATTTTAAACAATGTCAAAAGGTGTTGAATGTCAAAAAGTATCACAGCTGTAGAAAAAGTTGTGTTATCTGTATTTATTTCCCCGGAGTTGGTATCGACTAAAAGATGTTTATAATAAAACATAACTTCAAATCCGTTAAAAAAGTCTTTTTCTGTCTAAAAGTTATGTCAATAAAAGACAATATATCGGTTGATTTGTTGTTTGTATCATTTAATTATATTGACATCAGTGGATTTTATACACTGTAATAGATTTTAGAGTTTTGCCACATATCCCGATTATCAGACTTTTAGGTAACGTAGGTAGCCTTAGAGAAAGTGGTTAAACTAGTTATTACAAAGCCTTCATACTTACCCGTTCGTAGTATAGATTACCTAGATAATACCTTACGTAACAAGATACTGTTACCTGTATTCCACTGGAAACTCATATACAAAGCCAATGTAAAAAAAACTATAACTAAGAAAAAAATTTGCTTGCACTTGTGCATAAGCGTATTCTTAAAAAAAAATGGTGCGTGTACTTATGTACGCGCGTAAGAAGATACTTTGTTAACCAATATTTAATATTTAGTATACTATTCAAATTATTATTATATTATATTATTAATTCAATTTAATAACTAGGTATGTTTCAAACCTTTTAACTAAGTATAAATAGGTCTTTGTGAAAAAGCATTGCTAAAATTGAAAAAATAATTAAAACTGCTTCTAAAAGGTACTACAAGTAGATTGTCTTATTCCCATCTCGCGCACGCTCGGCGCCCATACTGAATTTTGTGTCACGGTGCGCGCGCATCGTAAAATTTCACTCTCATAAATTTTTCATAACGCGCCTAAAGAAGTATAACTTCAAAAATACTGATTTCTTCTCCTGTATTGTAAAATTCTGAGTTGTAAATAACAAGAAACTAACAACGAAATCTTTATATAGTGTTAATACACAAAAAAAATTGTGCCCATAGAATTTATGAATATCAAATACAGAATCATTTTGTACTTCAACGCGCAGTATGGCAATAATAAGCATAGACAGCACCATATATTGAGCATAATTCAGACTGAAAGATCTGTATTTATGCCACGTAATAAATTAAAAAAAAATGGCCAACTATAATTTAATATTACATTCATCAGTTATAGGGAATACCTTTGTACGATTAAAACGAAAACCGTTACGTAACAACATACAAATTTCAAAAAAGTACTAAAAAATTAATCACAAAAAACCTTAAACATATATACGAGTAGTTTGAGTTCCTGTTAATGCGTTGTTATACAGGTGGTGCTGTCAGGGCTGAATTTAGGAAAAGAGGGGGACCCCCACAATAGACTCCGGAAAAAAGATGTTTTAAATTCGGACTAGTAAACAACTTTTCTTTTGATATATTTTTATGTTTGTTGTTTGTTGAAAAAAAATCTGTCGAGTTGATTTTTATTTTCATCTTGTTTGAAAAATAACGAGGCCTTCTGACCTCTAAATACGCCCCTGGGAGCTGTTTCATTTGTGTTTAAAATTTTACAGACCATAATACAACGTAATTGCTACAGCATAAAAACAAAAACATACATTATTAACCTTTGTCTTTTTTATATTCTTTGCACAAATATAGTACGTGTTTTTTTTAATCCACTTAATTAAAATACAGTAGCTGGTACACACGACTATTTAAGCAAGATGAAATTTAGATAAAGTGTTTGCGATAAATATTGTATTTTTTACATCCCATTTTTATCTTAATTTTTAATAATTATTTTATCTTTATATTTATTTTTTTATTTGCAATTGCTTTCTCTGTTCTGGTAAGTTAATAACTTATTACATATCTTTATTAATATTTACATTTTTTTCTATTATCATTATAAATATATTAAGTTTCGTACTCTTACAGACTTAGGGTCACTGGAAGAGATCGCTTACTACCGTCAAGCCACCCGTTGCTTTTAAGTTTATTGTTAATATAATCATTTAATTATTGTGTCAAACTTACTTAGTAAATAAATATATCTGATAAATTACGTCACAAATAATTCCTTTATGATGATTTTAACAATTACTACTTAGACACTTTGAGATTATCCGACTTACTGACTGAGTGTATACTGACTTTATACAAATTACACCTAAGTGACGGTAGGTATATTGTTATAAGGTCATCAACCTTTAGAAATAGTTAATATATTAAACATTTCGTTAATTGATTACTAATTCTTTTTATTTACATGGTCTAATGGCCAGTAATAAAATGTTGAATCTTCTTCTACAGATAATATACTAATAGTAAAGTACAAAACAGTACTGTGGAAATTTATAAAATAGTTAAATTATTACCTGTCTATGGCAATAAATTATTCTCATTATCAAGATTTTTTCAAATATCAACAATAGATACTCACTCAAAAAACAGTAGCTTTTCCTTTTTTCCGGACTGTACCACAGACACGTTAAGCCACATCACTAAATCTCAAATTATGTCCAAAAAGGTTAAATGTCAAATACACGTTTGCCGCGCGCCAACACGCGGCATAGGTTTTGAAGTTAGAACGCTAATGCACCGCAACGCACGGCCAGACTTTCACTAATGCAACTGCATGTTGCATAATTATCGGAAATATTACAAAAAAAACTGAATACGCATCCTGCGATCCTTCCCGCGATTGTTTCAGTTATTAAATTGGTGTTAATTCAGCTTTGTTATATGGAATACAAGAGGCATACGCGGATTCGTCTGCGTTACAATATGTTTGTATTATAAAAGTTCACGGAGGGAAAACTACGAATAGTCTATAGTTATTAACACAGAAGACACAACGCTCACATTTTAGTAGTACGAGGCGACCGGGGCTCATACAAGGGGTGGCATTTAAAAAACAGCCAACTGCCTTATTTAGGATTCCCCAATAATTATTACTGAAAACCCCTCTTTATGGGCGGTGAATACTATGGGGCAATTATTTTATATTTCTGGTAGCTATCATTATTTTTTTCGTTGCATCAAGTCTGTTCGGAAAGAGTACCTGCGTAACGTGCGAAATAATGTAATTTTTATTTGCTACGTCATTTCATGTATTTACAAAAATTTTGCGCCTTTTTTCATTATAAGTATCAAGGTTACAGTGCTGTGATCATAACAAACCATTCTATCCACCCGTCTGCTATATATCACAGTCTGCGATCGCTGTATTAGTTTAGTTTACGATTCAAAGACAAGACTATCGCCGCTAATTGCTGATTTACTTTGGCATACGGATGTCATAGTTAAAATGTCAATTTTCATTATAATGGATATCGGCGAAATTTGGTTATATAAATTTACAATTTAAAAAAAAAAACCAGTGCCGCTACATTTTAGGTATTTGGTCTTTTAAGTTAGCGTCATAGGTGTTGCAACTATCTAATCAATTTAAACCGTTTATTATTCCCGACATTAGAATACAATTGAATAAAGGCAACATTATTTCAAACCCATACATTACTTTCTTGTCTCTAACTTCAATACAATTTAGGAAAAAGTTTAGCCCAGTTTTATTTACACACGCTTTTCGAAATACAATACAATAGGTGGTTTGTTGTAATGCTTTATAGCCGTACTTAGAGTCATTTATTATATTATTTTAGTTGAAATTAATTAGCCGATTTGTAAACAACTGATTAAAGGAAGCGTGGGGTGAATGATCCTTTTTGGTGGGACGGGTTTAAGTCACTAATATGTAATATACTAATGTATACAGCATCAATTGAAGAAAATGCGAGTGTGTATTTAATTTTTTCCTTGTGTTCGTTATTATCAGAAGTTGGCAAAGTAAAAACTACGGAAATTTGTTTGATACAAAAAATATACTTAATCACTGACGATTCACGAAACTCCAGCAAATAAAAAATGTTTGTAATTTTGTGTTATTAAGACTTCGTAAGAGCTGTTTATAATATAACCTCATTTAATGAGATAATCTGGATTTTAGCATACATACATACGTTTTTCGAAAGGGAAGTAACTTTTTCTTAATTTCTAATTATTTAGACCCAATTATTATCACATTCACTACAATCAAGATTCAAGGATTTTCAAGGACAAGAATCTAGAACATTACCCGTGACATTCGGCACAACAAAATGTATGACAAATCGGAATGGCGCCAAACGCACCGCGCATGTGTGGCGTTCTCACAGATATACACCAGTCATTATAGACATTCGAAATCGAAAATTTGATAATAATTCCAAAAGTTTTCAAACTTCGGTCAAGTGAATGGTACATTGGGACGACAATAAATCTCATTTTGCAACCTTGTCCGCAGTCCGGAACATTGTTAAAATTGCAATTAAATTAATTTTATGTCTGTATGGTCGTGAAAAAAATTCCAAAAGTTCTGCAAACTTGGGGAAGTTTTCGATATAATATTTCATATCACGTATAAAATTTGCAACCAACCTAAGTGTACGGAACATTTTTTGTTATTTATTTTATTTTCGATATATCTGTCAAATTTGCAGAACTTTTGGAACGTTTTCCTTCAGTTTAATAAAGAACAACATTAATTAAATAATGTTCCGTACACTTAAATTGGTTGCAAATTTGACACGTGATGTAAAATAATATATTTAACACGACTCCAACTTTGCAGAACTTTTGGAATTTTGGTCTCAAGAACTAAGCAAATTATCATTTATTGCATTTTTAACAATGTTCCGGACTGCAGAGCAGGTTGCAAAATTTTATAGTTTGTTTTAATACCACTCCCGACCTTACATCAAAATTTGAAAACTTTTGGAATTATAATGAATTAATTGTCTTGACTGACTGGACTAATAAGTAAACATTAGACTATACCAGAAAGTAAACCTTCCGCAAGCAATTTTTTTTTAGATACAAAGATATAATATTTTTGTTGCTATTATAATAAAGAAAGATGCAAATAAGTTTTATTAAATTAGACATTCGGATGTTACGAGAGAGTATAATATGTATAAAAGAGATTATTACTTCACCAGATTAACACTTTTACACATACTACAACGCAATTCAACTACTGACTGCCCGTGACTTCGTCTTGCTCGCATGATTTAGTGCGTTGTAACATTATATATCACGTTTTAACTGATGTAGTCTAGGATAAGCGAAGTTTTATATTTAATATACTATAAGCGTTCATAGTTTAGTGATCTTCTCGTATTAACTTATGGCACCCACAATATTGGGGTATGGTGCTAACATATTTGTGGGTTTGATTAATATAAACTTATATGTGATGAGAATTATATACCAGACATAAATTACAGAAAAAAGGCTATTTTAGAGAAAGATTTTTAGAAGACAAGACATATTATTTAGAAACTGGCTACGTCATCGTCTATTCATATACATAATATGACCGTTTTGTGTCATGTGCCTTACGTATGAAAATTAATATTTTAATAAAAAAAAATTAAATTAATTATTATTTACAAGTTTTATTATTAGCACTTTATTTACAGAAAAAACTTTTTTAACGGGATTAAAGTTATGTATTATTATAAATTTACAATTATTTAACATAATTTTATTTAAAATATGTTAAATAATTGTAAATTTAAACCAATCATCTATTTGCTAATCTGTTTTTTATACAATAATCTCCAAGTATGCGTCGCGTTGCATCAATGGCTGTAATACCTATAGTACATAAAACGTAATATTGGTGGCGCAACTGGTAACATAACAGATCATTAACAGCGTGAGAAACGTTTAACTCCTATGAGCGAATTTAAAGCGACACACTTGTCTGGCTAATTAACTCCCTCTGGTCATTGTAATTAAAAAAAAAACGCGAGAGTAACATTCGAAATAACTGTAGCCTTTGGAATTTGAATTATAGTTTGTCCTGTTCTGTCTTACTTTGGTATTTAAACGCTTTATCTGTTATGTTACCAGTCACGTGACTCAATCTAGTTAGCGGTAACTACAAATCCCTTGTTGTGATCTATATGTATTAAAAAAAGGGTGCGTGTACTTATGTACGCGCGTAAGAAGTTATACTTCTTTGGCATTATTAAAAATAGTTTTTGATTGCATGCAAATAATAAATTACAATTAAATAATCAAGAACTGGAAAAGGAGTCATTATAGTCAATAAAGTTCAGTTTATATTTGCAAAATTAAATAATAAATATTTATTATTATTCTCTTACATTAAGTGTAACATAAATTCTATTATTATTCAAATGTTGTTTTTAAATTCCGTGGGCAAGTTCATTCTGTAATTTTTTTGTAAAAATTTCACTCTCATCAATTTTTAATAACGCACCTAAAGAAGTATAACTTCAAAACCGGTAAAATACTTTTTTTTAAACGGCCGTGTGACGTCTGTCTTGTAGGCCAGAGTAACCAGTGAAAAAGCCATTTTCAAAATAGCATCCAAAAAGTTCTTATAATTTAGTACAGTTTTTTTTTTTCTTTTTTTTTATGGCTCTGGCACGGTTTGTGCATTAGCCAGCGTCAAGTATGAGATTTTTATCATTCGTGCTTTTTTTTTTGCCTTAGAAATTCGACCATGTCCTCCATGTACGGTTTAGGTACTCGCCCGGTACAGGCTCAACCCTCCCAAAGGCCGAGAACAAATTTAAATTTAATTAAAACTTGCCCTCGAACCGGGAATCGAACCCGGTACCCCCCTCACCTAGCTGCCACCTAATAAGACCGCTAGGCTATGAGGCCCCCAAGTACAGTTAATAGAAAATGTCACTTTCATTGTTTTCTATAAGACACCTATGTCAATGTTGTTGTACGATTATTGGTTGCCTAGCAACCGCGTTTTAATTGCCTTCACACGCTCTGTTATGAAATTAATTATTTTTCACAAATCTATTAAAACATTCTCGCTATCAAATAAATTTATCAAGATATTGTTTCTATGTATCTTAATCCGCGACAGTGTAATTTTACCTAATTTTTTGTGACCCGTGTGCATTTCGAAATCATAGTTTGTATAATTTAATTGTTTAATTAATTTTAATTACTACCATGTTCAAGTAAAAATTATTTAACCTTGTTTAATGTACATTGCATTTTTAAGTCTAGGTTCAAATATTTTCTTACGACCTTGCTTTTAATTATGTTATAAACTCTGAATGCTCGCGATACAATTGTTAAAACTACATAAGTAGGTATATTATTCTACATAATTTTGACAACACTTCATAAAAAAAATACCGAAGAAAAAACACTTTTTAATCTTAGATAACGTAATGGCACCACTTGCTTTACAGAAAGCATCGTCACGACTACAGTCTGGATTACAACTAGGCAATGCAATCCCGATCCCGGGATCGGGATCTCGCGAGATCACGTGCCACTTTTCGAGATCAATCCCGAAGCGTAATAAATAAAGCGAGATCTCGTAGGATTAACGAAATTAAGAGGCAGTAGTGTTAGAAAAGATAATCTCCTCCATGAACAAGGATATCTCTGAGCGTTGAATAAATGTAACCACAACGTAGTTATAATTAATATGACTTGGAACAGTTGAAAGGCGACGATATTTTCCATTTGCTGATAGTAATGGTATAATCAATGATTACAGAGGATTTGAATTTACGTACTGTGTTTTTTTATATTGCAATTTTGAACCGGTAACATTTTGTAACTACTTCAAATATCAAAATATGTTTTGATTATGATAAGATTTCATTATTATATTTTTGAATAAAAAACGTTAATTAAAAGTATGCATTATGCATTTTTCAATTTAAATATTATGTTAGCTGTATTTCTACATTTATGTATTTTCACGGTCTTACTTTTAAATTATTAATCTACTGCTAATTTTGTGTTTGCTTTAAGCAGCCTTGAGACATGTAAACCGGGGGCAGAGTGCAACATTTTGTGTCAATCAACATCCGTCAAAGAGAAAAAAAGAGGCCTTGAGAATTATCCATACTATATACATATAAGTAATAATATAAGATTCCAATGCTAAAAGGTTACACGTACATACATAAGGTTAATTGTGTATTCGTGTGAGTTATTGCGTAAGTGTGCGTGTCTGTCCAGTTAAATTGGGCTTTAATGTATCTGTTATGGTTTGTCTAATCTGGCCTTGAACTGACGTTAGCAAACGACTGACAGATGACAATTTGATTGCCGATCGCGGTTCGTTCTTCTCTTTGGTTTTTTTTTGATGAATGACAATAAAACATTGGAAATTAGCCAAAGTCTAAAGTTAACGTACCTACAGAATTTTTCCATTGTCCCAGTGTAATGTTATCCTAAGCCATTGTTTATTTTTAAATGTAAAAAAAAACAATGGTACTACAACCTTTTAGGTCTGGGCCTCAGATGTATGTATTTGTTTCATAATCATTTGTTTTTCTAATATGCAAGTAGGTGATCACTGATCATCCTTCTATGCCCGACACAAGCTATCGACTTTTAGGTCTAAGGCATGTGGGTTTCCTTTCGATTTTTTCTTTGCCGTACGAGCGATTGTTTCATAAAAAAAAATATTGGTTGTTTGTAAAGTAGGTTTACGATCGAGATGTTTACGTGATAACGTCTTATTGGTGATATAAGTTTTTGGGAAGTAAGGAATTAATGAAGATAACAATTTTTTCAAATTTTAAATTACATCTATCGTTTTATTCACACTTTTGATGATAAATTTCGGGTGTAAAATGACAAGTTTACTTATTCGACTATGATATACATTTTTCTTCATACATTCACGGAATGACTGGCAGCGCTCGAGATGAGACGGGAGATCGGTCCGTCTCTCTCTCGTTATACCTGCGATCGCGCTCGTGAGGTTTTGGTGTGACACAAGTTTCTGAACATGTCACCCGACTAAAACGATTTTAAAGACGTTATCACGTCAAAATCAATTCGTGCTGGTGATCGAACGTACAACTGCAAGGATAAGAGACGTACGCTGAAGCCACTAGGTCAACACCGCTCGAATTAATTATAAGTATGACCAAAATTAACAATAAACAAATCATAATAAAAAGAAAAGTAATTAATTATTTGTAAGTATTCAATTATGTTCTTGATCAATACAATACAGCACTTTTGTTGTGTTATAGAATTGTTACTTACACTTTTAGTTTTTATTGCCAGAGTAAAGGAAGAAAAGAATACAGAATTCAATGTCAGTAGGATAGGGAACACCAATATTTTCTTTATCGACTCCCTTTAATTCCATTTAAGCGCGGGTATTTGGAAGACTGAGTTTGATTAAACCAGAATTTTATTTATATTTGTCAACAAAAAATTATAACATTTTTTTACATTGATCCAGCGATTTATGTTT
This sequence comes from Pieris melete, assembly GCA_963693345.1. Taxonomy (NCBI): domain Eukaryota; kingdom Metazoa; phylum Arthropoda; class Insecta; order Lepidoptera; family Pieridae; genus Pieris; species Pieris melete. Next base: position 410,826 of record CAVNZK010000039.1, on the reverse strand, counting down.
TTGTTTTTTGGAATTTTTACTTTTTATTTAACTAGCTGATCCGGCAAACGCCGTTTTGCCATGTCATTATATCATTTATGGTTATTGTGCCTCACTCGACATAGATAGGTATAGTGTGTCGCGGACTTTTTTTGTAGATATTTATAAGATCTACAATTACTTAGAACGTTCTCCACGTTCTACTCGTTAGAAGGTTCTATCTTTAATAGTTTAGGCAGGGTACGCAAAATAAGTAACTTTTTTGGTTGATTTTTTACACCTTGTGTCCGAAAAACCCTAATATCTTACGGAACCCTATTTCTGTTCAAAATTAAATATAGCCTATATTACTCGTGGATAATGTAGCTTTCGAATGGTGAAAGAATTTTTAAAATCGGTCCAGTAGTTTATGAGCCTATTCATTACAATCAAACAAACAAACAAAGTTTTCCTCTTTATAATATTAGTGTAGATAACGCGTTAACATCTCTATTCAGAGAGATAACCGAGGTTAATAATGTATTAGGTATAGATAAACCGCGGCCGATATAATACAAAGTTACAGTTAGATATACAATGTTTTAGTTATACCTAAGTGATATCAAAATGTGATTATGAATATATTTTCCATGGCTGACCCACAAAACACAGTATATATCGCATTTTTAATAACAGCTACGAAGGAATCAAATGCATCGAAAAATTCAATAAACACATTCTCGAGACCAATGAGTAGAAATATTAGCCTTAGTAATTAAAACATAAAATATTTGTCTGACTCATATAAACCAGGCAGCAAGAGCAGTTTTGGCCCACACTACTCTCATCCCTGAGGCCGTATGATCGATCTGCGGCTGTTCACCGATGTACTTACTTGTTCACAACTAACATTCGCTCATACGAAGGAAAACTTCGCGTGAAACTGGCATTCAAAAAATCGGCATGTGTCAGATAGAAGGCTGATCAAAGAAAGGGATTGAACGGATTTCACTTAGATAAGTATATAATTTATACTACGTTAATATATTCTTGTTATAGTAAAATATAATAGTAATGTATTACTATTATATTTTTGTAGTAATCCTAATGTAAGAATTGAGTTTGTACCAAACGGCTAGTTTAGACGAAAACAAAACTTATTTGAGGTCCCTAGGAGTACTGTTATACTAAGCTACGAAACCGGTGGAAACACATAATCCACTTTAGATATTTCCTTGCTGACCAAGGTGCTCAGACCTGAGCCACCGAAGAGAGAAAGGCAGGGACAGAAAAAATATATGACAACAGGCCCCTATAACAAATATGATACTTAGATGCAGAGCGTTATAAATTGTTAAGATATACAACGGTTGCTTTGGTGGCAATAGCTAGTATTGGCCGGGTAAATTAGCCGATGAGAGTATAGCTGTGCCAAGGTCCATTCCACATCATTTAAGGCCATAGCGGGCCGTGATATCGACCGCTGATCGCGTGGCCGCACGCGGCCAAGAATACGCTGTTACCGTGTCCTGTCGGGCTATTGCTGGTGGAGCCGTGGGTTTTAGTGAGTATGCACAGTAGTGAGTCCCACATAACCCTCCACCACACGGCAGTCGCGATGAGGGAGTCTTATGCGTAACGCATTTTCCCACGAAACAAAAGAAGGTGGTAATAGCTGTTAACACAGTTTTAAATGTCGTGTATATTTTGTGACTGTTAGATAATTCGTTTCAAGTTACGTTCTTGATTTAAAAATAGCTTTGTAATCCTCAGTAATCTGCCAGATTTGACAGATCATGACGTCATTGGTAAAAAATCTTCCGTTTATAACCTTGGCTGTCGAAAATGATTTCTACCTGTGATAAATATAAATGCGTTGCTTTTAATATCCATGACACATTCATTAGCTTAGATACTATTTTGTCACAATAAATGCTAGCTCTCAATGAGTGTTCCATGTGCCTCGTACGACACGAATTATCAGTGTAATTCGCCAATGTTTTGGGATTTAGCTAACTACAATACAATTTATGAAGATGTAGAAACTTTCCACCTTACTAAAGAGGGTGTGAGGAAATATTTTTGGAAGCGGGAAGAGTGACTTCATTTAGAAGTAACGATTTCTTTTTCCTTTAAAATATTAATTTCTTTAATTTCAGTTTTATTTTTATATCTATCAATATACTTAATTGACAACTTTTTCTTTTTCGTATATTTTGTTAAACAATGTAATCTGTTATGACTTTGTATATTGTCCAAGTGTTTTCTTATGTAATAATAGCGGATCGACAGAAGTTGTCCTGCATGATATTTCAAGCGATTAGGATATTAAACAAAGTATGAAAGTACCGACTGCAGCGCGATCTGCCGGGCTGATTTGTAAATCTAAACCATCCAGGGTTCCACCCAAACGCATACAAAAAAATATTCAAATCGGTCCAGCCGTTTCAAAGGAGTTCAATGTATACACACGTATAGTAGAATTATATGTAAGCTATCCTATCTTCTCAGTTGGATTGGAGTTAAGTAGATTAGGAGTCCATAGCGGACAAACAACGTGACGCGTAATTTATATATATTAAGATATGCAGTAATATTACTTATAAATAAATTAAAATAGCAATTCGTAATATTTGCACTCGAGATTTAGTTGATCGAAGACGTATGTTTAATCAATACGTTTTTGACCAGTCTCACATACCCTAAGATAAATTACAATTATTATTATAATTGATATTAATTAGGAAGTTAAGAACAAAAGTCTCAAATATTATGACTAATTTCAGTCCATTTATAGAATCATGTACAGATGAACACCAACGAAATGGAGATGTACCGTAAAATATACAAAAACTTGATTTCAAAGAACCCAAAATTTTATAATTGCACTAAAGATGTTGTTATTTTTTGACGTTCATAAGTGTACATTGTGTTACCTATATGAATAAATGATTTTGACTTTTGTTAAGACTAACCAATTTCTAAACTATACCCACGAATCTGGTGGGTTCTCACAACCAACCAGTGATTAGTAGCCCTTGAGGCACCAAGGTTAAATCCTTTAATAGTTTTTGGAGTTTTCTTTTATATTGTTTATGTAATGTAGAAATTAAAAAAAGTATTTATTTATAATTGTAGCTCCGACAGGGAATCAAATCCTGGGATCAGGATTATTTATCTACGAGATATCAAAAGAAATATTTTATTTTATTGCACTTGATTTTTTAATATCGTTACTATGTACTTAAGTCAGTGAACAACTAATGTGTACGAAGGCATCCTAAAAACAAAGGATTATGTATGTATGTACAATTTACATTGTACATATAAATGAGTATTGTCATTATCGATCTTAACTTGGCAACAATAACTAGATGACTAAGCAGTTTTGGCCTAGTGGCTTCAGCGTGCGACTCTCATCCATGAGGTCATAGGTTCGAGCCCCGGCTGTGCAGCAACGGTTCTTTCTAAATCGGTGTATTATAGCGCCCCTGATTTTCATTTAACGTCCGACCTTAACAATTTTATTCTTAAGATATTTGAAATTCAAAGAAGCCCCGAACAGATGTGACCTTATAGGTATGTGCTTATAAATAATATTAATACTAAAAGCCTGTTTAATTTCTAATCATTACAAAAAAATATACAGCTCAGATTTTTTTTTTCTTTTCTTGTTATCGTATATATTCCTAGCTATACCGTCAATAGGAATAGGTATGTGGGGACAGACACTTATGAGGATAAAAAATCTATTTTATTTAATGTTAGTACCCAAGTATAAAGTATTACTTGTTTTCTGTACTTTTAATAGATTTTGTTTAAAATCATGTATTATGTTGGGACACAATATTTAATTAAATTAACAATTTATATATCACTGTTTCTCAAGGTAATCTTTTTTTGTACTAACATACCTGTTCTACCGAGAACCAAACCAGTCCTAGGTTAAAACCTTTATGTTATATGAGTTGTTTAAAATTGCATATTTTTTGTGAGTAATATTGATAGGAGTATAAGTAATCCTAAGCTACGGCCACCATTTATGCCCGCGTGGATATCGTGTTTTGGCAAGATTTTTAGGAATAATATAATATTTCAGTCAATTTACACAAATTAGAATGCATACACCTAAATCGTCCCCAAAAATTTATTAAAGAAATAAATAAATAAAGTAACATATGTATTGGTGAAAAACACGAAAAACTGTTGAAGAGTGAGAGAAATGTAACATTTAAAAATACATTTCAAGTAATTAACTGATATTATAAATTTTAAATAAATTCAAATTCCAAATACGCTAATCTATATAAGATAGAGGCAGAATTTTTCAACAATTATCATCAAGGTTTGCCTGATTATTGTACCTGACAATTTAACTTCTTTCACCCGAATTAAAAGGCCAAATTAAATATATAAAGTGGATACTTTTGAACTTAATTACTGCTGTTAAATTTTCTTTGGTCCGATTTTTATCGCTATGGTTTTGTGGTGACTACGGTATCAACCTCCTTTATAGAATTTTGCAAAAATAATTTTACGGTTGTATGATATTAAAATATGTATAAAAGATTTTTTATTAATAGAAGATGACATTCCGGCCATAAATTAACATATACATTTGTAATTGTGTAAAAATAAATTAAATGAAATTTTTTCATAGTATTCTATGTCTGTTATATGTATTTCATTAAATATAGTTTTTAAAACTAACCAAACAAGGGACTTAGCAGAAACGATAGTAAGTTCGAAAAGTGAGTTACAGAATCGCAGGGCTGTATTTGTCACGCGGAAAACATAGTTCGCACTAAAACTAGGCTCCGACTCTCCCAAGATTACCTATTCGGCAAAACACAAAGTCGCTTTAAACAAGCTATGATTATATTTTAAAATGTTTCCTATTAAAATAATTTTAAGTATACTTTTTATTGACATTTGCATTTATTTCCAATTATTACTAAATGTAGGAAGATTGTTTGATGTCCAAGGCGAGCCTCATTAGGTATCGTGTATAATAAAATGACAGGTTTTCTTCATTTAAATATGTTTACATTAAAAAAAAGGTTTTTTATTTGACTATGAATTCTTTTTCGATACCTTGAATTCGAATTTTAAAAATGTGACATAATAGTTTAAAATAATGCTTACTCATAAATGGTTGACGTTTCTATCTATTAGACAAATACATGTACTTTATAAAAAAAAGTTGTGCGTGTACTAGGTGTACACACGTAAGAAGTGAAACTTCTTTATGATCTTATTTTTCGAAAAATGATCTACTATATGCAACTTTACAGAAATTGGTTAAATTGGATAAAGTTTAACAAAAGGCTTTTATTATCATAGACATGAATACAAATATTTCATTTTGCCTTATTACTACGAAGATTATTATAGCATTTCATTAATTGTAATAGAATTATTACTGTCATTGAAAAACGTGACGATTTGCTACAAAATTTCTCCCATACGTCGATAAAGAACTTTCATTCCAACGCCGGTAAAGAACGGAAAAATGTGACGCGTAACGAAAAAATGTTACAATAAATTTTTTTCCAACCCCGATAAAGAAGTTTCACTTCAAAAATAAGTAAGTTCTTGTATGTTTATTGTTTACAATTCTGGGAAGACTTACCAGGGTGCCTGTTTTATTAAATTTTGTGCACCTCCGTTTTTCTGTATTTCCGTTGTTGCCATCGTAAGTTCTGTAACAAAAGAAAAATAATCAATCAATATTCGAAACTTTACGATTTCACTCTTGAGGTCGTGGGTTCGAGGCCCGGCTGTGCAAAGCTTTTCGGTGGGCACAATTTATATATTATGCTCGTATATTCAGAGGTATGAAAAGTATAAAGTAAGTAAGACAACAACAACGTTAACGTTCAACGTTGCCGTGGCTGCACAATCAAATATATTAAAATAAATTTTGACAGATTACTAAAACCTCCCTGGTACATTCGCAATGTCAACGTTCATTGGGACCTTAATGTAGAGGACGTTACAATTATTGTGGCATCAACTTCTTGACACCACAGGCCTATTGTGAAGATTGAAAAAGACAAAACCATTCGAATTAATGAATTGGTGTGAGTTGGATAAAGTATGTAGTACACAAGAACAGAGTGTCTTTCCCTTAATAGAGACTGTACGTAGTGTTATTGGACACTTTCTTATGTTAAATATCCTTTTTAGTAAAGTAGGTTAGATTTAAATTATTTATTAGCCTTAAGCCTTTATACAAATATTGCCTGCTGATTTAAAAAAAAATTAAAAATTGGTCGAAAATTTAAGCAAATTTATTTAAGTAAAACATCTATAGCGAAGGCAATAGAATTATTATCATGAACAGACATTAATGTGATGTTAATATATGTAGGTCTAAATAAGTCCATATAAACCTTATCATTGTGTTACGAGTACAAATAATGCATGTATGGTAGTAAAAACTTAGTTAATATCCTGAAAAATATCTCTCTCAACTTGGCTCGGCAGGATTTAATATTTTGGAAGTACATAATATAGCCTATGTTACTCAGGGATAATGCAGCATTCAAAGTAACAACAACACAAATTTTTCCCTTTAGAGATACTATATACCTTTTTACAAAGATTTTACGATATTAAATGGTTGATATTATTAGAAGCAGGAAATCCGGGTAGCACTGTCGTAAAAGACATCCTAATGATTAAATAAAAAGACAATACATTATAGCAATGTTTAAAATAATTACCTTATAATCAAACAGTCACAAAATACCGGAAGTATATCGCGAGTTTTGTAATGCGCGTGTACTCCGGACAAAGCGCGACGAATGACTAAAATACTGATTGTGAGAATGTCCGACACCGGCATCGGCAGTTTCTGATAACAAAGTGGATAATATGTTTAATTTATATCATTTAATAAGAGTAAATTAAATTTATAGATGTATACAGTTTATGCTAAGATAACTTTTTACATGTGGTTTCTGCGCTTTGTATTTATAGGTTATAGACTATATACATATTTTACGGGGAGACCACAGATAAAGTTAAATACATTAATCCTAAAAAAACCGGGAACTAGTTAATATTTCTGACTTCAGAGACAATTTAAATGTAATATTAAGATTTTAAATAATTTTGGGTCTATTTAATTTCCATCAATGGTTTTTTTTAATTACTTTTTTTATTAAAAATCCTGGCCGTCCAAAACAAATAAGATTTTTTTAAAATGGCAATGTAACTTTAATGCTCTCAGTTTTTCCTCGCTTTAGTGAGGAAAGGGACTATATTGGGCCCACCGGTACTATCTAGCAGACGCCAATTAAAATCTTTAATTAGCGCCTCTGCACTTGAACCCGTCGCAAGAGTCTACTCCAAAGGGAACAAAATCAAAGTAGAAAGGAAAGACTATTGTAGTCGTTATTTATTTTATTGTATTCAAAAATCAGTTATATAATTAATATTAAAACAAAGTTCTTGCTTCAGACGGTCAAAAATACTAAAAGGATTCAATGTAAGCAGCAAATCGAGTTTTTGCTCCAAGGTCTCCTATCCATTCAAAAACCCTGGCCCTGTAGCGATTATATTATCCACCTGGTTTGAGTCTTTTGAAACGACTAAAGCCGTACTAAGACAAGATTAACTTATATTTGAATGTAGTGTTTTTTTTTTCATTGTATTTAAAAAAAACATATAATTTTTTTAGGTACAGAATCAGAAAACAGATTGGTTAAATACATACACACTAAACAACATTTGTAAACCTGAAGTCCAATTATATCTGTACACAGCATTTTAGTGGAATCTTCAGTGCTGGTTTACTAACTATTAACAATTACATACAGTATATAATATACATATATTAAATTTAATGACCATTTTTGTTTAATGACAATTTAAATTGCTTACTAACCAAAAAGCTATTTCTTAAAGCTGTTCTGCCTGTATCTTAAAGCAATCTCTAGAACATTATTCATTATCATCATTATTTATATACTTAGTTTAAATTTAATTACATACAAACAATTTTGCGGAAAATTAATAAAAAAATAACATTATGCTTAAGTATTTTTTAAATATTTGACACATAATGACTAGCGAATTCAAGGAAAGCAACTAAAAGACATTACAACACGAAGAGTTGCACAAAAAGCGGTAATCTATCGTAAAAGTAATGTGGGCCAAAACACCATGTCGTTGACCTTGGGCGAACGGCGAAGGCATAGTGCAATGTGCGGAGAACGCCTTTCCAGTACAAGGTCGCGTTTTGTTTGTGTATTAAGATTATGCATAGTCCACGCGGCGTACAGTGGTCTTTTTAGCTAAATAAAAAAAATTCACATGTTAATGAGTCTTTGGTTATAATTTACATAATTGGACAAAGCTTTAAGCAGTGATCAGCTAGAGTCGTTGGGTAATGGAATATATATTATTTAGTCTGTGAGCATTTATATATCGAGTGTTTATCTATAAGGGCTCGAAAATTGAATAAATAAAATGCGCAGACGACATGTACCTGTTATTTCTGTCTTTCTATAGTGCTTAATTAAAGACGGATTCATTTTTTTATTTATTTACACTTCGTTACCATAATATACAAACCATACATATAAAAAACAATCATTTTTTAATGGATTACCGACGGAAATATCAATATTACCGTAGTTAATAAATTAAAAAGGGTTTAATACATATTCTGGCCCAGAAGACTAATAGTAATGTAAAATTAAATCGGCTATCCGAGGACGACGTGCCATAATTAAATTCTTGTGTAAAAAAGTCTTGTGTATGATTAGTCTTTATAAACATTAATCAATAGATTGGAACTTGTATTTTTGACAGTTACATGGCGTAAGCATTTTTTTTATTCGATCGTTTTTATGTTTTTTTCTAAATACTGTGTTTAAGCAGACCTTGACACACACTACTAAGCAAAGTTTATAAATGTATTCTTGTTTTAGACAAAATAAGCCAAAATTCGAGGATTTCAGCAAAAGAAATGCCAACTTATACAAAGCGAGCTAAGCTTTTTAGCAAGTGAATAGTAGGGGTTACCAGGCGGCTCGGTCATTTAATTTTTGCCAAACATTCTGCTAGTTGATTGCTACAGAACAACGATTGGGTAACATTTACATTCTTTGCATATCAACACATCTTTATTAATTAACCAATGTCTCTATATACATATACTAGCTGTTTTCGTTTTGTTTTCAATCATGAAGTCCTGTACCCAAAGGGAGCCAGCTATACACTATTGCTAAATACATAATTATTTAGGTATGTCCGTGCGAAGCCGGGACGGGCCGCTAGTTGCTTATAAAGAATTTCGAAGTTTTGGCGGTATGGGCTTCTTTGTACCGTTTGTTCCACTCCGATATCTTTTCTGTATAACTTATTTCCTGATGTGAGAAAATGGTATCTTAACGTATTCCATTTTAGCCCGAAATATTTTCAATTCTAAATAGCCTCTGCGGCCGAAATAACTTCGTTAGTACGTTTCAGGGTAAGAGGACATCGTAGTGATTTGTAAGCGCAGATTGTTGGTGTCACTACAAGTTTATTGCATTACGACATATTATTATCTCTCAATAATCTTAATATACACAAATTACGCGTCACGTTGTTTTTTTTGTTATGGAACGGGGGGCAAACGGCCTTTTGAGAATTGGTACGCTCTTTTCTTGGAGGACCCTAAGTCGGAAGTTCAGAAAAAATTCAGTGGGCAGCTGATTCCACAAAGTGGTGGTGCGCGGCAAAAACTGCCTTGAAAAACGCTCAGTTGGGGAACGGCAGACGTCGAGGTGATACGAGTGGAATTTCTTATTCTGCCTCGAAGTCCGATGATGAAATTGTTTGTCCGCTATGGACTCCTAAACTGCTTAACCTATTTCATTCAAATTTGCACACCGTGTGCTGTTTGATCTAAATTAAAATATAGGTAGAATTAAATATATATTACAAATATATATTTAATTCTACTGTACGATGTCACTGAACTCCTCTTAAACGGCTGGACCCATTTGAATGATTTTTTTTGTATGCGTTTGGTGGATAGTTTAGATTCACAAATCAGCCCGGCAGATGGCGCTGCAGTCGGTACTTTTATACTTTGTTTAATATCGTAATCGCTTGAAATATCATGCAGGACAACGTCTGTCGGGTCCGCTAGTATAAAATAGGACTAACTTATATATAATAGTTAAAAATTTGCGGTGAAATCTAAATTGTTTACATACTTATAAAATCTAGCAGACCCGTAGATTGCTGCGCACTAAATCCGTCGTAGTGTTTTGGTCATAGACTAACTTTCCGATGTATGACTTAATGTTCTGAAACCAATATATGGGGCAGAGGGCGTCCACAGTGAGTCTCCATTGCGTTCAGTGTGGAGCCTGGTATTTCACCTCTCTCCAAGTCTTTCTAGCTCTCTTTGCCTCATCTGCAACTGTACGACGGTTTGCTTGTGACGGCCACGAATTCGCTTTCCTTACGGGTTCCAATCATGCGACTGCCTGGGGAACTGGAATATAACTGGGATCTCTTCGAAGGTATCTTTTCCACTTGCTTCGTCATCTGCTGACTAATCGAAATTTCACAGTTGCGCTCCCAAAGTTCCGAAAGAACCAGTATACCAGAATACAACGGAGATAGCGGTTGATAAAGACTTGGAATCGGTGCGAGATGTCGTTAGTGACCTCTCACTCTCATACAGCAGTTTCCGATATGTGGACATTGCGAAATAAATATAATTTATAACTTGAACTTTGACGTTGCTTTCAACCAAACATAAAATTTAGCTTTAACATATTAAAACTATCTTATTGGAACGAAGTTCCTTATCGCGCGTTGTAAAAGGGGCTAAAAAACACTTTTTTGCTATTTGCTATTGTAATACACCGGTTCTCGTCCGATCACCGAAGTTAAGCAACGTCGGGCGAGGTCAGTACTTGGATGGGTGACCGCCTGAGAACACCTCGTGATGTTGGCTTTTTTTTTCGTCGTAAGATTGGTGTCGAGAAAATCTATCATACTGTTATGATACCAATTAACATATAAATTAATCGAAAGGAATTTCGTTCCATCCGGGTGTCCCTTGACACCTCTAAAGTTTTTTATTATAATAAATTTACTAAAATTATAAATATAAATTTACTATAATAAATAATAATTCAATTCTGCTGGGGCATGAAGTTGCCATTACATAGATAGCAGCAATATTTCACCTTGCCTTTAAACACTGAAGTATTTCCGAACCAATTTGACTTAGGGTCCTTCAAGAAAAAGGCCGGCAATGCACTTGCGAGCCTTCTAGCAATAAACATCAGATGAGTCCCCTTCCTTCTACTACATAAAAAAACAAATTTATCAATGAAATGTGAAATGCGCCACGCCATTGTTAATTGTATGGTAGTATTATATTGCAATATATCGCAAATCGTTATTTACCTTCTTCTTTAGAGATTCTAGGCTATGGAGAATTTGCACTGGCGCAAAAATATTTAATTTGGCGCCTGCTAGATAGTACCGCAGACTCCAGAGTCGGTGCTTTCGTCGCTCAACGAATATGTATCGCAAACAGTGAGGAAATTTAAGTATTTATGGTACCCCAGGAAATACATTCCTTAAATTAAATGTATGTAGTAATATGTTTTAGTTTTACAACTTAAATTTTATCATAACCACTGATATAAAGTTTTATTAATAGTTCTGAAGAAACAATTGCTAAAATTTAGCAACAGGAGGAACTTTTACTAATATCTACTTTTACCAAATGCGTGTACGCATCGACCACCAAAAGTGACAGCGTGTGGGATTCGACTCATTCCAGGCACACTAATACTTTAAGAACAGTGTGATCCTGTAAAACCACCTCATGCATCTCATGCACGATCGCATAAAAGATTGTTTCAGGAGGTCGCCTTCGCATTCTTATCATATTGACATGATTATACAATTTCAGCCTCATTAGAGTAATATTTGCAGACTTAATTGTAGTTAGATCGAATTGAATAATTTGTTAATTTCTGTAATGGCGCTTCTAAACGGGCCATGTTTTGCTGCACTGTTGGCAACTAATTGCCCGGCCATTACAAAAATATTTTAATGCAGCTGATGGCCGAACAATCTATGGCTGGGCAATGTGTTGCAATATGTCTGCAATAGTATGGCCCATGATGCAGACTCCTAAACGGGCTACACAAACCGGCAACAATGGCTGACGAAATCACACTTGTCGCAGCAGCTTATATTGTTTTAAAAAAGAAACAGAAAAAGAAGAGATTGTGCATTCAACCTTACTTAAATAGGCGTGAAACTATAGACAATTTGAGTCTAGAAATAAGCCTTGATAATAAATTATTCAAGATTGATAATAAATTAGTAAAGTACTAGAATGCCAAATGCAGCTGATCGCAAAACACAGAATATAGCAACAGGCACACTTCACTCATCGCAAACGTCATGTCGCGTAGAAAAGGATACACTATGCCATAACAAAGAGAGTGACTGAAACAACAATAGAACTGGCTGTGCAATATTGCAGTTGAATTCGATAGCCTAGCGATCGTTCGGCAACCCATCGGGGCAACATCGGCCATATGTGGCTATACCAAACATGTTTGGCTATTTGGATAAAATATTTAAAGTTTTTTTTATCTATATTTATTATATTCTTGACGATCAGAACGAATTAATTTACAAAACAAATGAATCAAAGATGACCTATCGCACGACCGTGGCGTCCAAGCACCTGAATGGAAAAGAAAATCAGTACTGTCAAAATGACATCAGGCGATGTATTCGGCACGCAAATGTCCTCTAAAAATATAAAATTATCTTATCATTACAGTATCTACCAAACTTCTCCGAAAAAGCTTGACCGTTTTTTATGAAATTAAAGTAAAATCTATTTGAACTACTTTTTAAACCTTCAAGTGAAACCCGCTCATAGAAATATATGAATTTTAAAGTTTAAAAACTTTAAAATTGATTTGGTCTAGTCTTTAATATATATTCTATCTTATGGTAATGAAGGGACGTACAATTTACGGTTACCAACTACTTTAATACATATATATATATATTAAAATTCCACTTAATGATATTTTTATATTCAAGTCTTATATGTTTGATGCGCATAAGATAAACAATGACAATATCTTATCAATGGCATTAATGGAATATTCATTTTGAATTTAGAACGCCATTTCTTACTATACAGGTAGTAAACCTCTTATCTGGATTCTTGGAGTTAAGAGAGATTATTGACTTAACCTTCCTGAAGGTTGCAGGACAAAAGTGTCCGATAATGCTCATACACTTTTGATGACCTTTCATTTATACTAACATGTTTAAGATAATAATCCTCGCCAATAAATATAGAACGCGAAATGGAATCCTCAAACCCTTTAGTAGTTATTTGAAAACGGTAACTTAGCAATGAGAAGAGTAACTTGAGAAGCAGTGATATAATAGTGGCTTCAGCGTGCGACGGCCAACCATATATGATTGTGGCGCCACTGTATTATTATTATTAACTTGGCAAGATTGGCTTACAGTCTCGACTGTAGGTAAGATTTAAACTCGAACACGAGAATTAAAGCTCAGTAGGACTTCCTAGTATAGGATAGTGAAGTGGACTCGGTTTCCTCACTTAGACCCATGGATTTATATCGTTAGATAGGCCCCGACACCAAAAACTGTGGCATTGTTTTTGAATGTGTGCGTTAACAAAATGCCGACACACGCACACTAACGAGTAGTTTAAAAATCGTGTTTCTGCCCTTGTAATAGGTTGAAATCGAAAACGTTTGAATGTGTGCGTCAACATGGCGTCCATTGCACTGATCCTAGGTTAGCGAGCTGACTCACTTCGACTGTGCGACAACACGGCGCGGTCTCACTGCGGTAAGGGCATATCTAACGATATAAATCCATGCTTGATTGCATGCAGACCAAATGTCCGTTGTACGTCAAGTCAACGCTCCAACCAGAAGCTCAGAAGTTTGCTTGGCACTTCGCAGGATTCACGGAGTGACTTCACTGGTCCGAGGATTTCTTCTCGTTGGGAAGCCACAGCCACGTTTCCAGGACTACGTGGGTGACTAATTCCTCTGCGCTGAAACAGCCTCTGCACATGTGGCTATCTGTCGCGCCAAGAAGAGAATGAAGAGATGTTTTTAGGAGTGACCCGTAATTGTCCCTATTATTATTTTGAGACTAATCCTGTTGAGGCTTGGAAGTCTCTTTGCTACTAGCGGGTGGTAACCGTTTGGACTGTCTGCAATGAGTGGACCTTGTCGAATCCAGGTTCGAAATTGTGAAGGGTAAGGGAAGGTGCGGGTACAAACCACCTGGCAGCATTTCGGATTCTCTCTCTGCAAGCGTCAGCAGCATCATCGCCGAGAGTTCCACTGTAGGGTTTGTCAGTTAATTTTTTTACGTAATACGAAAACGTAGGAATCCGTAAAGCATTGGATTGTGACATAACGGAGTCATAGTTAGCGGATGCATAACGTCGGATCTATGGTTCATAAAACGTTTTTAGTCAAATAATTCCATTAAAAAGCAAAAAAAAAAGAAAAAAAGATGGTTCGTCATACATTTATTTAGTATTAAATTTCGTACTGAGTTCCTTAGATATATAACTTAACTGAATTATATATCTAAGGAACGTTACATACATTAGCACCTCAAAGGTCAGAAAATGTATAAATTGTATATTACAAATCATAAATTTAAATTCAGTCTAAATAAACAGTGAACGTCAACACTCTAGTTGCCTGAAATAATGCACTACTTATTTTTTCTATAGGTTTTTTTATTGTCGTGCAATAATGTAAGTTCTAAGTAAACTTCCGGTTGGGCAGTTTATATTATTTTACCGGAAATAGAACTAAGTCCTTGCATACCGGCTATAAAGGTCAATCGTGCATTGATGCAGTTACTTTTTTGTGCTATCAATCAGTACTAGAGTATTCAAGGAAGTTCTACTTACATTGTCTTTAAAACGTAACAAATACGTACACAAAGTTTTAAATAAAAATATATTTAAATTAGTATTAATTTATTACATAGCTCGATATTTTGAATACATTTCTTTATTTACAATTAATAATATCGCTACAAGCTTTAAATTGCATTAGCCGTTCATTATTAAACAAACAAATTCAAAGCATTTGACACGTATGTTTATTTGCCGATTCTGATAAATAGTACGACCATATACATCGAAAAATTACCGTTCTATATAATGAAACTATTTTAATCCTCATAGCCTAGCGGTCGTATTAAGTGGAAGCTAGGTGGCCTTTGGGAGGGTTGTGCGGTACCGGGCGAGTGCTTAAACCGTACATGGAGGACACGGTCGAATTTCTAAATTAAAAAATTAAAAAGCACAAATTATAAAAAAATCCTATACTTGACGCTGGCTAATGCACAAATCGAGCCAGAGCCATAAAGTAAAATAAATATCCATTTTATGACGTATATATCAATATATAAAATAAATGCGGAGAGAGAACCTTAATTGTTAAATATTATGTTTAGCAACAGTTATTTTGTGTAAAGGCAAAAATAAATTCCGGAATATGCGCAATTTATCACCAAACATTAGTAGGAAATTAGTTTGTAAATAATAACAGCCATGAACAGTTTGTAACTTATATCAATATTCTAATTATTTTTGTGTATTGAAATAAAATCTGTAAAATAATTTTTGTAAACAATATTTTGTGATTAGCGGCCGCTAAAAACAAAGAATTATTCATGTATGCGTATGACGGATGACGTATTGATAAGGATAAATGATACACTTCAAAAGCGCAGAATCTTCTGTCGCAGGTCAACTGTCTATAGATTATAACCATTATCACTTATAAAAGTTAGTAACGTGCGAGACACAGAGGAGGACGTAATGTGAGTAAACTATTTATTTTTTATATGAAATATTTTAAAAAAATCCTTACGACTCTTTATTACTATAAAATAAAAAAATACCTATATTGAGGTTTAAATTCATTAAATACATGTTTGTTAAGAGTAAAATATAGTTTTATACTTATAATTAAAACGTTTTCAATTTTATACAATTATAAGATGTTAAAATAAGTTGAAGACTTTATCACACTCAATTGTTTGCGTTGATAGTGGTATCCGTGAAACAAACCAAATCAGAGTGATGGGTTAAATAATAGAGGATATTATTTTCACTCTAAATCAACCACTCACAACTATACGAGTATATTAGATTCTAATTAATTAAATGCCATGAATGCTATGTATTGGAAATGGTGAAGAGAGTGCCTCTTGCTATACACTCGGGGCGTAACTCCGATGATTTAGACAATCGCCAAGCTTAGCAAGTTAAGAAAGCCTACGTGTACAAAATGTCGTGGCTAGAGTGAAGTTCGGTGGTGGTTTTTGTATGGAGATGTTTAAATAAAACTCTTTGTTTGAAGCTAGGTAACAACTGATTTTAATGGTTTAAAATTTATTTATTTATTTACAGCCTTATATCAGAAATACGAAATGTATACATTATAACTATGTATAGGCATATGCCTCCCCCTATATACTCCATTTTTCCTTACTTTTAAATTGCTAACCTCTGTTTCTTTTATTTTATTTTTTTATAAGTAACACTGAAAATTAGGGGTAGAGGCATTGCGACGCTAAAAAAACAAACTTGATTTATCTATGGGTTCATAAATACAACAATTATGTTATTGGACATTATCGGCAACGAGAAAATTTCAATTTATTAGTGTGGTAAAAACAAAATAAAGGGCTCAATATTGGCTTCAAGTGTACGATAATTATTTACATTTGGTTTACGCTTTTAATTATTACCTAAAATATTTGCTTTGTTTTTTCTACATTGAAAAGTCATAAGAAAGATCCTATATACATCAGCTAACACGCATCCTCATAATTACATGTTTGTCGAACTGGTCGCTCAATATATAAATAGTTATTAACCTTTAAGAAACCTTCACCTTGTGAGTAGTTAAATATGTGCAATTTTATTAACATTAACGCCTTTAGTACACCTACGCAATCGCATGCGGCAGCGAAACGACGAAAAAACTGTAAGTTGTATGGCAACGTTTCGCATGTGTTTTGTCTCGCTCTAATATATAGCTAAGATGAAATAGTTGCGTCCTTGTCGGTATTGTTTCGCAAGTAACTGCGAAATGGCTGTTACACAGACGCAGACGTTTCGCTAGTAGAGTTTCGCATCGCAAGGCGTCACCACGCGTTCTGTCAGTGAGGACAGAATTTCGCACAATGGAAGCCGAAAATATTGAATTATTATTGAATTTGATTCGAAATTATCCCGAATTATATTTAGTTGGGCATGTTGATTACAAAATCCTCTTCAGAATCTGAAAACGACGACGGGGATGACATGACATTCTGAAACGACGTCTGCACCTACAGCCCACGAAAGCTACAATGACATATCCTTGCGAAAAACCTGCAGTGTACTAATGTTCCGCAGATATTTCGCTACCGCAATTATTTCGCAAAGATTCGCAGCCGCATACGAACGCGTAGGTGTACTAAAGGCGTAAATAACATTATTTATTACATAGTAATAATTTATTTAGATAAAATTTCCTTCCAATAACATACTTACATTGACGGCTACTATCTACGACGGCTACTGTCACACAGTATCTCTTCAAAGCAGCCTTGCGATTCTGTAACTCATTTTTCGAACTCACACAGCGGTTTTCGCATCGGCGGTGATAAACAATAAACTACAAGCTCCCACTTTTTCAGAATGCCAAATCATAAAATGACTGCTTCACGACTGATTTGAGAGCGACCGCCGATGCGAAAACCGCTGTGTGAGTTCGAAAAGTGAGTTACAGAATCGCAGGGCTGAATTAAGAAAAAGAAATTTGGCTTGGCTGTCAATGGGCGGCGGAATTACTTAACTACTTTTTATAAATAAATTATTTAATTAAGTGCCGAATGAGCTCACACTTAAAACAATCAAGGCACAGATGATTTTTCGGGTCTAAGCCATGCCGGTCACGATGTTTTCCTTCACAGTAATAGCAAGTGTGAACTTCGCACATATAAAGTCGGCCGTGCAATAGTTCGAACGTTAGGTTAATTTTCGTTACGGAATTTATTGATTCGGTCGCCGCGCTCAAAGCCGCCGCGATAAAATCTATGCAATAGCTTAATAAGACACTCAAAGATAAGAAGCGTTACAAAAGCTACTGATGCTCTAAAGCTTAAATGGAGATGGGCAGGGAATGTAGCAAGACTATCTGACGATCGATGGATATGGGTGACCCGGTGGGGAGGCCCTATTGGGAAACGAAACAGAGGAAGGCCGCTCACGAGATGGGTGGACGATATTGCTAAAACAGCTGGCTCGAGCTGGATGAAACTCACCCAAAAGCGAGATACCTGCAGTTCCTTGGAGGAGGCCTTCACCTGCAGAAGGGTTCTTGCAAAATAATTGGGAAATAGATATAACAAGAGAAAAAAACAAATATTATTTTCTTAAAATTATATATATAAAGTATTAAGTTTACTTTGTTCTTTTGCAAGAAATAAAAAGATTTTTTTATTTTATTTATTTATTAAATAAATGAATATTTATATAATAGCCTATAATAATCATTCTTACAGTTATAGTCGAATATAAACACTGTGGAATTAAATTTACTTTGTTCTTTAGCAAGAAATAAAAAGGCTTATTTATTTATTTTTATTTATTAAATAATAAATAAAAATACTATAAAATATATATTTATATAATAGCCTATAGTCATTGTTACAATTATAGTCGAATATAAACACTGTGGAATTGACTTGTATGTTATTTTCCCATTGATTGAAGTAGTTGTAGCTACTTATAATTGCTTCATGTCATTACATTTAAATTAACAATTGCTTTTTATAAGGCAGAATCAATCTGCAAAGGATGTTTTTAATTGAATACAGTGTAAACTCCATATAATGACACTCAAAGGACTGTGCAAATTTTGACGTTACGTTATTTAGAGTTGTTATTAAATGGAAAGACGAAAAGTCTGTATTAGAAAAAGAAAAAGTTTATTTCAAACAATTCTTATTTGAACGCTAGTGCGTATGGTGTGTTATTTTCGCCTGATGTCTTTTGCTGCACCAGAAACTATGTTGTATTTTTTATTCATATCTTGCGATATTGAGGCCTCTTCGTCATAAATCACGCTCAAGCAATCCCAATCTGTAAACAAAAGAACGGATTTCTTAGAAAGTTCGGTACGTATGATGCCGAGAGTCGAAGTTATTACAAGCTAGGACAATAAAGCGACAAAATAACGTACCTACATGGGTACTACTACATCTCCGCAGTTTTAACTGATTTCGGCAACTTAAAAATACTTTTTATTATTGTTGAATTGTCGTTATTGACGGTTGGTGTAATGCAAAGTAAAGTGTATCATTGTATGAAAGACAAGTTAAACCAACCAAAGCTGAGTGATTTCGACGCTTGAAGGGGTTTTTTGTGAAATGGAATATGGAGTTTACATTGTATTTAAACATCCAGTGTACCTATACGTACTTATGACACACATTTGCTTGCAAAAAGCTAAAAAGGTAGCCATTATTTAGTATGTACTTACTCTGCGCGTAGCATAGCGTTCTACCACTTGCCATTTGGGCTTATGGTTCGCGTGGGTAAGGACCTTCGAAGAAGAATTCGTGGCATCTTTCAAGCGAGATCTGGGCCTACCGGATGGTCCGTAGTTTTTATACTCCGAACTTTTCCCATTTTCTTAAGATGAACTGTCTCTTTTATGTTCAATTTACTATAGATCTCCATTCTCCACGGTATGCACAAAAACATACGCGATCGAAACCGTCTTCGGTTTATTTAATTAAATTCGCACATAATTGAATATAGGGTTTTTGTATGGTATAAAAACAATTCTCATTATTCAATTCAGTCTTAAAACTCCCAATAAATAAAAAAATTGCTTTTAATTTAAGGAGTTACAGGCTTAGAGAGAATGTTTTCATCATAAAATGCTATGGATACATTGTTCAAACCGTTGTCAATATTTATTATTAATAGTGGCCAACTTTTTCTTCTAATGTTCTTTAATAAGATAATTGAATCGTAAAAACAACCATTACAATTAACAGTTAAGATAGTTGCGTAAATAAATAAATAAATTTTAAGATAACATACAAACCCAATTTGAACCCCTCTGAGGTCATTTTATCTACCACTTTTAAGATTTGTTATTACTCCAGTGCTCCAATTCCCAAAACCTTGATCTAATTTTTTCTATATTTACAAGCTTAACGCTAAATCTGATTACTGCGACACACATTCTATTTTTAACAGTCTTTATTGAAACGCTGTGTGAGGCATACATCAAATGTAAATATTTGTTTTGGAAATATGAATTGCAGGTAATTAGTCAAATGTATTAGGTAGAATAATATACTAGTAATAGCTCTGTAAATAATGTAACAATTCTATGTGTACTTTTATTTTTGAAGACGTGAATATATTTCACTTTTATTTTTAGGGTAACCATAATGACGTTGTATGTTATTGTATGAAAATTTTAGTTCAGTTTCTTTACTTCTTTTTTTTAGACAAAATAATCGTATCTGTGGGCATCGTTATTTGTTCTTGTTTTTTAAAATTAACACACGTCTAATTACGGTACACAAAAGCCAAGTTTGAATTTAAACTGTCTTTATTAATTTCATACGTAAACAATATAACATGATTGTTTACAAAATCTTTCAAGTGCACAGGGGCTAATTAAAGATTTAAGTTGGCGCCTGGTAGATAGTACCGGTGACCCCAGAGCTGGTGATTTCCTCGCTCGACGAATAAGTATCGCAATACAGCGAGGAAATGCTGCCAGAATTAAGGGGCCAATTTTTAAATTTGTTTTAATTTTATTTTTTATGGTTAAGAAAATGTTTATCATTATCGTTCATTATTACAATGCTTCATGATTAAATGAGACAACGTAAATATTATATTTTTGTATTTAATAAGAATAAATGATATCTTAAACTTCTAATAATGAAATATAAAATAAAATATATACTACATAATAATAATAAAGCGCGTTTATTTACAATATTTACAAATGTTACATAATTATACAGTTATGATTTATTATATTTTTTTTTTCTTTTTACTCGATATCCTAAGTTCCTTCATTACAGTTGATCGAAACCCCTTCACGTGTAAAGGCCTTCTCTATAGTATATACTTTGTAGTATATTTTTTAGTAGGTGTAATTTCGTTTGTTAAGCTCTTAATAAGGTTTAAGTTTTAAAGTTTCTAAATGGCGTTTTTATTTTTGCTGTTTTGCCGAAATTGTATTCATTTTATGTGTTTTTCCTTGTTGTGATTTCTATGTTTTAATATATTCATGTATTGGTGTAAAGTAGTAACGTTATATATAACGTATAAATAAATACATTTTTTTTTCAGGGACATCAATACATTTATATATCTATTTCTGGAGTTCCTATGGACACTCTTACGGTCCATTAGCGAAAGTTTCCGGGCTATGATCCGGGTCGTGGTGCCATGTGAATCGAAGTCTGTCGAGGGGCAAATCGTTCTAGTAAGTATTAAGGGCTAGATTCAGAGTCGAGAGAGAGTCTAAGTTCCACTTCGGCTAAATCTCGACACAAAATTCCTCAATTTTTTACAACTTCACCAATTTTTAAACAATTTATATAAATAAAAATTATTCGCAAAGTATTTTGCATTGTGCGAAACTCGAAAACGGCTGGAACAATTAGAATACTTTTTTTTAATATTCTTGGAACTCTGAGTTTTTAGAGAGAAGAATTGGAAAAATATTTTTTATAAAGTTTTTAGTAAGTTAAGTTTTATTCTGAAAAAGCGAACAGTCTCTATGTGGTAGCAAAGTAATGTTACATATGTTGTTATGTAGTTTCTAACCAGGTAGGCTAAGTAAAAACGTCATATTAAAACGAAACTTAGTTGACTTGTTTACTTATTGCTCCGCTTACTTATAATTATTATATAAGCATATTCAAAGAATCGCGCACTTTGCCGGTGGGCGGAGGCGGGACCAATGGACCTGTGAATTTTAATTGTTGCAAAATATGTCGTAGTTTTATTGTTGTGTTCAATGATATTAGAGTTTGATAAGACATTACTCTTAGCCTACTTGAGACATAAATGTAATTTTTGTATATATAAAAATGATAGCACAACGTCAGATATAAGAGTTTTGTTTATCTCTTTTGAGTGTTTTCTTGTAATTGAACGCATTGCGTTAAAATTTATCTAGGTAGAATCGAGGCTGGCACACTATGGCGGTTTTTAATTATCATTTTTATATCTTTTTATTTTGCCATTTTACTGTTTTGTTTTTTATTTAACTTTTTTTTGTCCCATGCCCATGGACACTCATTTTAGTGGGTGCGTAGCCGGCTTTTGAGGGTATGCTCTTTAATGCCATTTCTCGTCAAAAGTTGTAAAAGTAAATTTTATTTTAAACCGTCTTTTTATATTTATTTATCTATTGCATTAATGTATAGATTTTTCTATTCATAGATAAGTGGTGCTGGCCATGGAATGGGGCGTGAGATGGCGCTGCGGTTCGCACGACTTGGGGCAACGGTAATCTGTGTCGATATTAATCCCGAAGGCAACCAGGAAACAACGCTAATGATAAAGCAGGACAAGGGAAATGCGTATAAATATGAGTGAGTTTTAATTATTTTATTAGATTCTAAACATTTCTCGAATCTATTTGACACAATCAAATATTTTATCACAATCGGGCCAGCCTTGCGATTTTGTAACTCACTTTTCGAACTTTCACAGCGGTTTTTGTCAGTCTTTCTCAAATCAGTCGAGTACGACTGATTGTGAAATGATGTGAAAACCGCTGTATGAGTTCGAAAAGTGAGTTACAGAATCGCAAGGCTGCTTTTGTAGTTTAATTCTAAACACGCGTAATACGCGATATAAAGATTTACTTTTTGCATTAAATGAAAATCGGCAGTCTAGCTGTTTAATATTTCCTTTGAGTGTAATATTATTTCCAAATGTTCTGGATATTTAAGTACATAAGCTGTAATTTTTCACAGATGTGACGTCACAGACCGTGCGGCTGTCATGGAATTGGCCGCGAAGGTTCGCAAAGAAGTCGGTGACGTGACGATACTGGTGAACAACGCCGGTATCATGCCCTGCAAGCCAGTGCTTGAGCAGACTGAAAGAGAAATTCGCCTGATGAATGATCTTAATATTAATGGTTATATATGGGTATGTGTTTTTTTTAGAGCAGGATGCTCATCTGATGCCAAGTCATGCCGTCGCCCATAGACACTCTCAAAGCCAGAAGCTACTCAGAACGTTTCCTTAAATACTTCAGTGGGTAGCTAGTTCCTCATAGTATCGGTGCGGGGCAAGAACTGCCTTAAATAAGTCTCAGTTGCGGAACAACGCGACGGACGTACGAACGGACGTCTAAACGTTTTTTATTATTTTTATTAGTGACACGGTTTTCTATAGGTGATACGAGTGGTATTTCGTAAAAAAGTTCGGCTAAGTTACATATATTATCTGACATATTGGTTTTATTATTAATTCTGTAGCAATGCCGAAAATCCTTCCTTGTTGTCATAAAACTTTCAAAATTTCTAAGCTTTTTGTTGCGTATGTACTAATGAATTAGCCGCGAAATATAAATCGTTTTCAGCTGTATAGAAGAATGGCGTGCTTCTTGATATATTAATTCTTTGTGTATTGGATATACACATATAAATCCAACCAACCTCCTAAAATACGCAACTTAACAAACTTTTTAGATTTATTCTTAAAAGCCCGGTAGGCTGTAAAGCACCCTGGCATTGAGTATCCATGGGCGGCAAATGAGCCTCCTGGGCGTAATTTAGATGTTTACTAGCGGACCCGAGAGATGTTGTTCTGTACATACGTTTTAAATACAAAATAAAAATCATCTTAGAGTAATTCCATCCTCGAATCCTCTCACACTCCCTACTCACAATAAAAATTCATTTAAACGGTCAAGTTTAGTACGTGTTTCTTTACAAACTCACGCACAGAAGATATATAGATTTATACAGGTTGTGATGTAATGGATAATATGATTACGTAAAATATGTTTTATGTGTAGGTTTTTGAGACATGCGACCTTTTCGAAAATTTAGAAAAAAAATACTTACACTTTTTGCCAATCTTCATAGTGCCAAGACATATATGTATCTGAACCGCCACAACGTTTTCTACCCGCAGCCTGTATATGTCAAAATATTCTAAGTTCAAATGTTTATATATTTCTAACTATTTTATACTACTACTAGCTGACCCGGCTAACTTCGTTCCGCCTTAATAATAATATCGTTGTTACTTTAGTTAAACTTATTTTAGGATTCCATTAAGGTGATAACTTTTTTTGCAAATAGAGAAATGTTTTATTGCTTGCCATTGCAAAAGAAGAATGGCAGTTTTACACATTAGGCCTCTTCTCTCTATCGCCAATATTGCGATACTGCATGTTAAAGCACTTTCTGCTTTACAACATTTTTTAATGAGGTTACACATGTTTTCGATCAAGATCAAAGCCTGGGTATGCATCTCCTCATTTACCTCAAGTTCGGAATTTCTTGAAGTGACACTAATTCGACGTAAAATGATGCGTAGTTTTGTCAACAAATGTCACCACATGCCGTGTGCATTCGTAAAATTAATTAATTAATTTATTGTTATTCGATAACTTATCCGATATTTTATTACTTATTCTGCTATTCGGAGTGGAGAAAAATCCATCAAAAAAGACATAACTAACATCGGTCCAGCCGATCTCGAGTTATAAGTGTTGTAACAAACACGACTTTCTTTTATATATATAGATATTATGTCTTCATTCAATGAACCACTAACTATTAATGTATAATTATTGCATGGTAAACATGTAAAAAGTCCTAATAAACATAAAGATCTTGATGTCATAGTAAATAGAAAAAGTGCTAAACATATAGATCTAAAGTTAATATATATTGTAGATGATTCAAGCATTCCTACCATCAATGATTCAACGGAATCACGGGCATATAATCTCCATGTCTTCGATGGCTGGAATCATGGGCATCCGGAATTTGGTGCCGTATTGTGGATCTAAGTATGCTGTAAGGGGAATCATGGATGCATTAGCTATGGAACTGCGAGCTGATAAAAGGGATCTTAGCGGGGTGAGTGACTAAGCCTACCAGCCTACTATCTAGTGTTCACTAGTGTTCGACGACTTTACATCTCGAAGATTTCCATGGAAATCTTTTTAAAAAGAAGCCATACAAATTATCGTTCTAACAAAGAAAGATAATGAGAACAAAGGGATAGATAGGTTTTTATTTTTGTGGTCGATATCTTCTAATGATGTAATTGCTATTTACGTAGATATTTTTTTATTTGATTAAGTAGATGCTCTCCCATAATTTATGGATTACATTCATGACACGTTAATACGAAGGTCTTACAAATTTGTCATCCTACACAGTAATAACAAAAATAATTAAAAATTTATAAAAAGGAAATTAATACATTCTTAGGAAGTTTGGTCCCTGTGGCAGTGTACCTTTAACGCTGGCAGCATTAATTCCCTGCTGTATTGCGTTGCTAATTCGTTGAGCGAGGAAAGCACCAGCTCTGGGGTCACCGGTACTATCTACCAGGCGCCAACTTAAATCTTTAAATAGCATCTGTGCACTTGAAACTCACGGTCCAAGAGATAATATATAATTTAGTTACCGTAAAAATAAAATAAAGGATTTTCATTTTTTATAATCTATCAACCGAAACCCACCAACTTCTTTAAATAAATCAATGGCGTTACAACCTTTTTAGATCAGGGCCTCAGATTTCTGTATCTGTTTCATTATCATTTATTGATCTATTAGGCAAGTTGGTGTTCAACCTTCTGTCCCTGACGCACGTCTTCGACTTTCTACTACTCTAAGTCAAGCTGGTTTCCTCACGATGTTTTCCTTCACCGTTCGAGCGAATGTTAAATGCGCACATAGAAAGAAAGACGACATACGACATCAGATATGGGAGTCGCACGCTGAAGCCCCCAGGCGAACACTGCTCTACCTTCACCAACTCTTTTATAAGAGAATATATCTTAAATAATATTATCGTGTTTTAGCTACGAGCCTATTTTTATCGCTTCTTTTGACGTCGATGAATGCACTTACAGAATCACAATATTTTTTAATGTCCACAGATTAAGTTAACAACTGTTTGCCCGACCATAGTTAACACGGGACTTTGCAAAAAGCCACGAATTCGCTTTGAGAAGCTGTTCAAGGTAGTGGAGCCGGGTGAGGCAGCCGACACCATTATCAATGCAATGAGAAGAGACCAGATTGAGATTACGATACCTCAAGATCTCCATTATGTTAATAGGGTAAGATATACATTATCATTTCATTATTATTATCATGAGCTTTGTATGTTCATTGATATCCATAGATTAACGTTAAATAGGCTTGACATAGAGCAAATAAATCAAGATAGAACCCTATTTAAAAGGATAACATTTAATTTATACCTGAACACATCAGGGGAGCATCAAAGTACAAACATTTAGAAAAGTGAGTTAAATATTCACATAGAACTCTTGATAATTTTATTATTAATTTTGTGATGAGCGTGGTGATTTCCTAAATCGTTGAAGTTACGTCCCGAGAGTATAGCCAGACAAGGCGCTCTCTTCAACTATTATATTAGATTTAATCGTTACATAGCAATTAACATTTATTTATTCCGCTTATATTCTATTGTATTGTATTTTTTAAGGAAATTGCAAAATGGTAAGTCGATATCACAGGAGACCGAAGAGCTGGCAGCTACCTCGTACAAACATAGAAAATGTTATTGACTATCATTAAATCTTCAGTATAGTCTTATTATATTACAACATAGTATTTATAGTTTATCGAAGCCTAATTTATTGCTTTAATGTCATACATTAAAGCACAACTGATTTAGGAATCGCGATTATCTAAAACTGTGCCAAGAACCGTTTAGAATGTCTTCACTTGTGTCAAAACATGTTTGTATCGTTTTAATTAGTGGCAAAACGTCTTTGTACTGTCTTAAATCGTGTCAATATGACATTCTTAAATCGACGCTAAACTCGTTTTCATTCAATTTTTTTTTTTTCAGTACCTGTTACGTCTTCTGCCATTCCAAGCAGCTTGTCTGTGGTCAGAATTCTTCGATGCAGGGGTTGACGCCGACGACTGATTTAAGTTTTATATCTTTTTGTACTTATAAGTGTTAATGTTTATAATGTTGTTTAATAATAATAAATATTCTTACAAATTTCAATACTCTTACTTCTAGAAGTAATGTGAAGCGGGGAAAATAATAAAATACTTTCATTTACAATCACATTGCATAATATTAAGCTTACATAAACATATAACGTATATACTTAATCAAAGATACAATAATATTTTTAAATTATTTTCTTAAACCTACTTTTTGTTTAATAACAATAAAGCTTAATATAAATATTTTGAGATGTCCCGCTTAAATTCTATATTTGCTAACATAAGTCTACACTACCAAATGAAAATTATCGTTAAACGTGAGAAAGTCCCAGTCACATGTCACAAAAGTGTGTCACACTATCTCAGCGCAGTGTCACCAGTTCCTACGTTGATAACTTTGTACAAAGTGTTTTAAGGAACGTCGCTGCATGACGTCTTGCCGGCACACATTGCCCGAAAGCTTCTAAAAGCAAAGGCTCTTGATGAACTGCTTCTCTGAAAAATTATATTTTTATGTACTTTCATCTCTGAATCGGTTCTCAATTCGTTCTGTGCGGGCAACGGGCAGGAGGCTCACCTGATGTTACGTGATAATGGCACTTTTAACAATTGGTAGGTTCTTTTCTTGGGTCCTTCAGTGGCAGATGGTGCACGGCAAAAACTGCCTGCTCTGTTATGGAACGACGGACGTCCAGGTGATACGGGTGGTATTTCGTATTCTGCTTCGACGTCTGACGATAAAACTCAGCTGCAGGTAATCCGAACAACTCGTCTGAACATTCTCCATGGTAAATGCGGTAGAAGATCCAGAGATAACCCATATTCCTACGCAACGCCGAGGGATCAAGCCACTCGGAAAGTTACTGGTCCTCGACGTTTCGAACCGCTCTTCGTTGAATACGTATCCGTTTGTACCTTAACAATATTGGTTCCGCCGGGAATAAGACCCACGACGACTGAGTATTACTTCAGATGCGTTCTTCGCAATTCGATTAAAATTTAAAAAAAGAACAGTGACATGAAGAAAAAAGATTCCGATGTATGTAAAGGTCTGGGTAAGAGAGAATTATGACGCAATTTATATGAAAGTCTTACATAGAACAAATGCGACTTTCTGGTGCTCGCCACTACATAGCAATAACGCCATATTATGTAAAATCTATTCACTACCCTTTAACAATAGATTCCAGACCTGTAATCGTCAATAGAGACCTTTCCATCCTTATCAATATCCATTTTCCTAAGTACTAGTTCAACCAAGTCACGCACACCTTCGTCGGGGTCTTCATCCCCTGGTTGCTTTAATAAGGAATTTCTGAAATTAGTTAACATTAATATTACCTTACGTTTTGGAATATTTTTGGTCGACTTTTTGAACTTGTTCCGGACAAAAAAAGGTTAATTCATCACCAATTCATAAATGAATACAACGCGAAGCCTTCTGGTAGTGTATGTATCCATGGGCGGCAGTATCAGGATTCTTTACTACTACCCGTTTGTTCTATTGAAAAATCTGTAGACCTATTGATTTTAAGAAAACCAACAAAGTATAGTCCTAATGTGAAATCAAGATGAAACATTCATAAATTATAGAGAGGACACCTTCTTACACAGTTGGCTGGCGAGCTTAAAGATGTTGGTGGGGCAGAGAATAATGCTTAAGATAGAGAGAGATGAAGCCAGTTGAAGGAGGTGTTTACTCTATAAAAATAAAATAAAAACACACTTTGTATACAATTTTAAGTGTGTGTATCTTTTGTAAAAATAGATGACTGTTTCAAGAAATAAATGAGGCTTAATTATTATTATCATAGTCTAACTTACTTGAGTAACAAAAACATTTCATCTTTAGTTATGTAACCATCCGAATTAAGGTCATATACACCGAAGCAGTATGTTCGTTTCTCTTCGTTACTGCCCCGTAACAACACACTTAGCCCCTTGGCCCAGGCCTCAAACTTTAAGGCCCCCTCTCCGCCATTTACCCCTCGATCCCAGGAACTCCATATTCGGTCTAGGACTACTTCTTCAGTCACTAAATCAAAGGTGCTATGCATGACGTCACGGAAAGTGTTCTGATCTATACCCTGAAAATATATAGGTTGTCTCAGCGCCGATTATAAACTATAAATGTTTATTTAAAAAAAAGGGGTCCGTGTACTTATGTACGCGCTTAAGAAGTTATACTTCTTTGGCATTATTCAAAATAGTTTTTGATTGCATGCAAATAATTAATTACAATTTAATAATCAAAGACTGGAAAAGAAGTCAATAAAGTTCAGTTTACATTTGAAAAATTTAAATAAATAAATATTTATCATTATTCTCTTACATTAAGTGTAACATAAATTCTATTATTATTCGAATGTTGTTCTTAAATTATGTCCAATGCCGTAGCATCTTCCTTGGGCAACTTCATTCTGTTAATTTTGTGTCACGGTGCTAAGTATATCTAAGTTAATTTGCTATTACATTAATAATAAGATTATATTTGTTCTTCAAGTACCACTTGTTAATATTAAGGAATATATAATGTTTCATGTTATTGCTCTGCCAACGCCACATAACCCTAAAGAGCCAAATTCATTTTCTTTAACAATTCCTAGTAATAAGTATATAGCAATGACCACCGACAAATCCCAATACTGTGTTTTCAATAACTTGGAAGTTTGTAAAATGGTGAATCCTGGAAACTTTATTTGTGACATAGAAAATGTATATTCCACGGAAGCAAAACCTATTTGTGAAAGTGAACTATTAGTTAAGGTGATAAGTGAAAAACCGTTGCAATGTGATTCAACGATTATAACAGGAAAACTTGACATTTGGCAACCCCTAATGAATAACAAATGGTTGTTTATACAGTCAGATCCACAAAGAATATCCATAGACTGTTCAGGATCCAAATTATTTGAAACAAACATTCTAGGTACTGGAACACTCCATATACCAAAAACGTGTGTAGGATATTTCATAAGTACTACTCTTGTACCAAAGTATAATATTTTAAATATCTCGTCACCCATTAATCATTTCCCTGATTTTAATCTTATAAACGACACATGTTGTGATTTAGTTAAGCTTAGTGATAAGACTGATAATGTATCTCCTGTTCACTTAAACAGTATAAATCTAGACGATTTGAATTCAGAAAATAAGTTAAAATTAAACTCAATCCTTACCGACCTAGGTAAGTTAGAAACTTCTAAGCAACCTCATATTGTGGAATATGGGACACATTATTCAGCAACAATAATTGTAACTTTTGTTTTAATAATTTCATTTTTATTATATTTAGCTATTAAGAAATTTTGTAAATCCTTTTACAACCGCCCTCTTCAATATACAGTAAATCTTAATAAAACCATGACTGAACCTCCTACTGAGGACATAGAAAGTACAGAAAAGGAAAATCCCGAAATAGAAATTGTTCACCAAAGTGCTCCAATTAGAACTAGAATATAAAAGAGCCTTTAATTTTCTCACCAAAGGCTCTATCTTAAAGGGGGGAGATGTTACATCCCTAGATTGCTAGCCATAATGCTAACTCATCATCTGCATCATCAATGCATACTTTTAGAGAATTATGATCATGGTGACCTCAGTCAGTCTGCGTGTATCATTCTTAGAGAGCGGTTGTCTAATTTTTGTATTGTATCTATTATTTTAATTAAATCCTTTTTTTAAAAAGGCATTTTAATTTCACGGCCTAACAGCGCGCATCGTAAAATTTCACTCTCATACATTTTTCATAACGCGCCTAAAGAAGTATAACTTCAAAAAGAAATTGTAGTTGTAATATTATAATTGCAGTAAATTATACTGTATTGGTGCGGATTTTATGTACGGAATATTACACCGTCAAGAAGTCTTCCATCATGGTGAATGCACTCTTCAAAGAGGACTAGTGAATTTACAGAGAGATCACTTCTGTTGTTATTTTAGTCTTCAACTGCTCAAAATTCGTAAAAGGCAGTGGCGGATTACCAGTAGGCTTAGTAGGCTGGATTAAGATTAATAGGGCGGCAAATTTGGTAACCGATTCTTTTTTGCTACCTGATGACGGTTTTCTGATGTTTTACAAGTAGAAGTCTGCAACAAATTTTAGCCCAACCCCCAACCATGAATCGACCTCTGCGCCCTTAGCTGACACTATGTGTCTTCCAAATTCCTTCAGCCAAAACCAACCTTGGAGTTCAGGCACCTCTCGTTCGAATTCTTCGCGATTTTAATGGATTGAACACAGCTTATCCGAAGCTGGATATATTCGGTAATGGGCTGATCGGTTTTAGAGAAAGCATTGTGGGGTGCCTTTCTCGAACCTAATTTCGCTGTTTTGCTGATGATTTTTTTTCTTTAAGTGCAAACAAATTTCTATAATTTTATATTATTCTATTGTGTGCTTGTATTATCGTATGTTTTAATTGTATTTTTTTAATTTTTAATTTCTATTTTTTTTCGTGAAACTTATGTTTACATTAATTGTCACACGTCCCTTTAATTTAATAACATTTTAACATACATACACATTTAAATCTTAATAGAACTAATAACCTAATAGCTATGCAACACATAAATTATTTGGAAGATAAATTGTGCTATGTGACACTTCATCGGACTCTTAACTTATGATGGACTTTATGTGACGAATAGCGCTATCTGACAGTCGTGAAACGTAAAAATACTGTATATCCCTCCAATAAGTAATAAATAGCTAATTTGGAACTTATGTAGAACTTATCCGTACATTGGGAAACTTAGTCTCACTACCACGCAGACGATAACGTTTTTACAAAAGGTTTTATAATAGATCTGATATCAGTTGAAAGATCATTTATTAATGTCACGACAATTTCCTTAACGATATTTCAGAGATATATGTCGTCGAAATATTTGGTATTACGGCCGTAATTGGTCACGAATATGAACTATCACCATGTGATTGCGTGAGGCCATAGCATGTATTGTGTTTTATGATCACCACTTTTTGAATACTTTCTTTGCGTTTACTACACAAAAAGACTATATTGATACTAAAAACTTTTTAACTGTTAAAGATCGGCAACAAACTTGCGAATATTCTGGCCATGTTGGTGTCTGTTGCTTCCTGTATAAAAAGAAAACTCCCCGTATTTGTTCAGTATTATATATATATAGCCAAGTAAGATTTGTTTAATAGCTCATATACGAAAATGCCTATATAGTGCATGGCACAGAGATATACGAGGGGAGGTCCAAAAGTTCGTGGAATGAAAGGGTTTTAGTAAAAATGAAACAGTAAATTTATTTTTCCTTTTCAATATAATCACCCTTAAGCTGAATACATTTATTAGATCTATGAATTAATTTTTCTAAACCATCGTAAAAATATTTTTTATCTTTTCCCTCAAAATGAGCCAAAATTGCCTCCTTTAACTCATTGTCGTCGGAAAATTTCCTTCCCCTTAAGTCTTTTTTTAAATTGGGGAACAAATAAAAATCACTTGGGGCCAGATCTGGACTATAGGGTGGGTGGACTAGTGATTCGAAGCCATGCGTGTGTAGAGCAGCCATTGCAACTTTGCTCTTGTGAACCGGCGCGTTGTCTTGCAAGAGCAACACACCCTTGGTCAATTTTCCCCGACGTTTTTCTTTGATGGCATTATTTAATTTTTCTAGTATTGTTGCGTAGTATTCTCCGGTTATGGTCCTGCCCTTTTTTTTATAATCAATCAGTATTATCCCCTCACAATCCCAAAAAACAGTAGCCATCAACTTTCCAGCCGACTCCGACACTTTGAATTTCTTTGGCGGTGGTGTCCCCTTTTTATGCCATTGCGTGGACTCTTGTTTGGACTCAGGCTCGAAGTGATGAACCCATGTTTCATCGCCGGTAACAATTCGCTCCAAAATCGATCCAGGATCGTCGCTACACAACTCCAAAAAATGTTTTGACGCTTCGACGCGCTGCTGTTTTTGAAGCGGCGTGAGCATTCTCGGTACCCATCTTGCACTGACTTTTGTCATACCCAGGTGGTCATGTAGGATTCGCAAAATTGTGGTATCTGATACTCCAACTAATGCAGATAACTGTTTTTTCTTCAAATGGGTGTCCTCCAGTACAATTTTTTCCACTTTTTCTACGATGTCTGATGTGGTGGCCTCAACTGGCCTTCCTGAGCGGGGGTCGTCTTCAATCGACTCCCGACCATGTTTAAAAAGACCATGCCATTTGTAAATCATTGATTTACTAGGGCACTGTTCCCCGTAAACAGTTTCCATTTTATTCAAAATGGTGTGAGCGTTCTTTCCTTGCTTGGTAAGGAATTTAATGACAGCACGGTGTTCAATTTTCTCCATAGTTTCAGTCTTCTTCCGGATTGACGTGTTTAGCAGGCGAGTGTTCGTAAACGAATGGCGCAATAGGGCTGAAACTCCATTTATATACTAATTATGAGTCCCCAATTAGTATGACACTAAGCGAGCGCCCCTATCCCCACTCCATCCCCTCCATTCCACGAACTTTTGGACCTCCCCTCGTATGTGCGGCTCTTTTTTTATTAACAAAATAATATAATCTAATCTCATACCGATATTTATATAAAATTATAATTAAATACTGCCTACATATACATAATAATAAAAAATTGATAAATAGTAAATTAAAAGAAGTTTAAAGTTTGGTTCCTGTGGCAGTACCTATAATGCTGGCATTTCCTCTTTTTTCTATCATGGTATATAACATTTCAAAGTAGGCCTGAAAATGAACACAAGCAAAACAAAGCTACTATCAAATTCAATCCCATACGAAATTAAACTTAATAATCAACCTCTAGAATACGTTGAAGATTACATTTATCTGGGGTAAATTATCTCTCTAACTGATATAACCACCAAAAAGATCAAAAGAAGAATAGCAAATGGATGGAAAAGATATTGGTCACTGAGGGAGATCATGAAAACAACAGATTTCAGCAAAAAAATAAAGAGAAAAGTCTTTAACACATGTATCCTAATAGCTCATATTAGGCAGGGGCCTTACCTATGGCTGCGAAACTTGGGCACTATTTAACCAGCACAGGGATATGCTAGCACACTGCCAAAGAGCCATGGAAAGAAGCATGCTGAGCATAAGAAAATTAGATAAACAAATAAACTCAGACATAAGAGCTAGAACGGGTGTGACAGACATTGTCACTAAGATTGACCAAATGAAATGGAGATGGACGGGTCATATGCTACGGCTATATTATAAAGGCTATATTATTATTATTATTATTATAACATTTGAAAACCACTGTTGTTTGTGTTAATGTAACAATAGCAATGCTTAACGTTATGATAATAACTGACTTAGGCCATTTATTAGCCGTGGTAGCAAACACCTCAACGTTCTTTCACCGTTTGCTCTCGAGCCAAACTTGCGTTACAGCTCGGATCTGTACGTCTCGAATAAAGTACTTGACTAGAAGACATTTATTTTCTTTTTCTGTTATGTAATTGTAGTGCCGCTATGCCATCAAACACAATAGTGCATCAAAATTACCCCTAATATTTAACCCCGAAATGGGTCTTGGGCTTAGGTTAGGGACAAGAAAATTTCGTTGATGCACAGCCGTGATTCGAACACACGACCTCAGGGATGAAAGTACGCTAGCTCTTGGAAATAAATAGCTAGATAGGATCCCAAGCCCTAGAACCAGCATGGAAAGCGGAAGCGTGGCGGCTCCAGGCACCGTAAAGTTCGAGGCAAAGAAAGTCTGAAAGGCTTGGAGCGAGGCTCAAGACCGAACTCGATGGAGACTCACAGTGGACCCTCTGCCTCATCTAGGGGCTATAGGACATTAAGTTAAGATAGGACTGCTCTCAATAACTATGCTATCCTTAATATTTAGCAAAAAGCTGCATTTCGTATATGACTCAAAGAAAATCAATGAAATCAGAAAGTAAAGTTTGATCACAGAGACTTTATTCTGTTCTCAGGCGCTGATGAAGAGGTAATAGCCGAAACTGAAGCCTATTATTAGGTTTAAGACAAATCGTACTACAAAATGTATCTTGAAAAATTATGACCGCTACAATCGTTGTATAGTCCTCGAAGGAAGGAACTATTAGGTATATGTTGAAAAGTCAGTTAGCCTAAGAAATTTTCAGCCCACCTATTATCTCAGGTTGTTGCGGAACATTAAAAGCACAAACTTTACGCTAAATATGTTTAGGATAGTATACAGAACGCTTTAAATGAAGATATCAAATAGGTATCTTTTAATCACTAGGCAGGCGTGTCTGATATTAGCCCATCTTAGCTTATCCCTACTAGATACAAATCTAGTAGCGATGGTTGGATACGAAAAGCTAGGCACCTAATGGGAGTTACAGCTTGCCTGCTACCTTGTTAAAGATAGGGAATTGTTAGTAATCCTAGCCTGCAAGAACTTAATTTATTTGTACCAAATTTAAAAAGTCGGAAACGAAGGTATTTGCAGTCCGTAGGAGCATAACGAATTTGTGGCACCAGGCCCCCTTAACAAAGGCATTGTGAGAGCTTAATACTGTCTAATACTGTCTGTTGAATCGACAGTTTTATGCGTTCTCAGAGCGAATTTGCAAAATTTACGTTAAATATCCTAATTTAAGATAATTAAGTTACACAACTATCGCATTGGTAGTTGTATAGGTATAAATAAATTAAACGAATTTTCCATCAATTTAGATGGTAAACGGTATTTAAAATACAGTTCATATTTAGTGCAACGTTCAATAATTTTATTAATTACCACTTTTGTCTCGAAAATATAGATGGCCGGTGTGAAACCCAGTACAGAGCCAGTGAATGTAACTAACCTATTGGAATAATTTTTTTTATCGACCATAGAGAATGTACAACTTTGGAATCTGCGTGTTGTTAAAATTCGTTACAATTCGTTAAAATTCAAATGTACGGTCTAAACATTCGGAAGAATTACTCACATCTATCTTAGGAACAGGTTGTCCAATGATGGTAGGCGTAGCAGCCGCTTGAGCATCCACCACCAGTTTTCGGTACATTGTGTATAGTGCTTCCAATTCATTCCTTGTAAAAATCAGTATTTTACTTTTAATATACCATATTTTTTAATATGTAATCAAAAACAGCAACGCATTCCGCTTTGTCAACATAAAAACTTATTATACTTATTATAACATATTACTTTTTCATAGATAATTATTAAGAAAAACCTAACTTAAAAGAGTCGTGTCGCTATAAATAAGGTACTGGCCGAAAATAAATATTTTGACAGGGCACGTAAAAAAAAATTAAAATAACTGGCCATTAATAAAACAGTTTTTATATTTTTATCTAGGTACTACTAACACTCACTTGCTGAAATGTGTATTTCGAAACAACATTTCTAAAGATTTCTCTTTTAACTTTCGATTAGGCATGTCTGAACCGAAGGCGGACTAGAAGTCAACTGTATCTCGTAAACAGAGGGAAATAGTGCCTATAGTAGTTCATTCAGTAAATTTATAAGGTAATTGTTATTCGTAGCATGATAGTTTGACCTAATTTTAGATAGACATGCGTTTTGTATGGAATTGGAAACGCTTTGGGAGTCGTACCATGGTTATAAGGGAACGATGGATAGGACATTTTTGATAGTCACGCCTTAAATAAAAAAGGTATTTTAGTTAGAATGAGTGGGCCCCCCTATCCAACATATCTACGGTACGACCAATTTCCAAATTTATGAATTATATATTTTCAATGTAGAACATGCGGGAACATTAAAAAAATATATGTAAAAGGGAGAGTTTGGGTAAATGGCCATATTTATTTTATCATAGAAATCGTTTCAGTATAAAGAAAATTTAAATTGCTATAGGTATGTTATTAAAGCTGGCGGCTTCAACACATTTACACTTTGTGCTTGTGTAGTGTCTGTGAATAAGCGCGAGGCGTGATGTCAAAGTCTGTCAAACTGAAATACAATCACAAATACATCATGAAAAGACTGTCCGTCTCTCTCGCGCTCGGTCAAGCTTATGAGTATAAAAGAGACAGTTATTGTTTTGCTTTTGCTACTGTTTATGTTGATCTTTACTATACATGTTGATCTTTTTTCAAACATTACCAGGGCAATCTCGTGAAATGGTGCACAATGTTTTTAATTTTTTTAAGCATCTTAATAAAAACAGTTTAATGAAAAAATGTTATATTTCATTTGACATCAGATGCTGAAAGCTGATTTGATTTTGTTTGATTTGTTGAAAGCTGGGTTCACCACCATACTCCTGAATCAAAGCAACAGTCCAAACAATGGAAAATATCTGGATCACCTACTCCGAAAACGGCTAAGGTCGTTTTGTCGACCAACAAAGTCATGGCTAGATGGAGCGTATGTCGAAAAATGAAAAATTATTTACACGAACTACTCTTTCACGTTCTTGGTCTGGCTTAGAACTTTTGGATCCACCCTCGTATGCACCTAATATTTATATGTATTTGACATATTTTTATTTATTTACAACCCACCCAACCTTACTAGAACCAGAGTAGACTAAAATATATAGCTTGGCAAAAAAATCATATTTTGAAACATACTGTATGTGAAATTGCATTAGTGTGAGTACTGTGAACCCGCCAGCTTTCGATAACCGACCTATACGTTGATGCATCAGTTTAATGACACAAAGATTGGAAGTGCTTCTTTGACAACGACAGCAAATGCCATCATGTCGTCTGACTCAGCGATTAATAAGAGTGGCGGAGAGTTTCTTGCCAGTTCTTCTTTCCCGCTCTACGCCCTTGACAACAGGTGGTAAATGTATATTTATAATTAATTTAACATATTTTCTGATGACGTTCATAAGTGTACTTGTTTACCTAAATTAATAAAGTTGTTTTGAGTTTCAGTTTGACAGGTGCGAACAACGAAGAGTGATAAAATTTCCTATTTCTAGAAGAAAAGTCATAGCGTGATATTCAGAAACGAGACGTTTGGTGCTAAGTCTAAACCCCGTACGTCAATTTTGACAAACGGGAGTCATAGTTCGCGCTACGTCTCCTTTTTAAATCTCACCTTTATTGCTCCTTCATTTAATTTTCTAAACGACCGTATTTTTCTTTAACTAATTACGGAGTAGAAATTAGTTAAAGAAAAATACACTTGAATGAATGAAATGAATCTTCTTTAATTTCAAGACACCTGTAAAAACATATCAATAATTTTTAAATTTAACATAAAAGTACACTCACTTGCTAAACCTCGTCGTTCTCAGAAGAGATTCGAGAGCTTGCTGTGGTATCTTATTTATCGGTGCCACGGTCTTGGTGCGGCGTTTAGGCGGCGCTGGCGGTGATTTCCGCTCCACTGCTGCTTTACCAGCATTGAGGAAAAGGCGGACACCTCGAAGAGCAATTGCACTTGCCGCCATGCTGATTTGCTTTTGTTTCTTCTCTGCCATTATCTGATACGGGATTTGTATTTAGGTATTTAGCTTTTACACAAATGATATGTTTTAAAATACTGTCCACCAAGTTGAACCATGATGTGTTAGAAATACATCTAAATAAAAGTTTGAAACATTTGAATAAAACTTTGAAAGGAACTAGCAAAGTCTAACAGCACAATTTGTAGTTCAATTAAGTAGAGGAAGTTATCTAGCTATTAGTAAGCTTGGTGCGAGGTACCAAAGAATTAGGGTAAGGTTATTAAGTGTGTACTCTACGATAGACAATGTGATACAAAAGTGCCTAGACTAGACAAAAGGAACAGTGAACTAGAGCAAAAGATTACGTCGAATTAAGTAAAAATTCCTTATCTATTTATTTGGTTACTTTCTAGTTTTGCATCTATAATCTATATATATGTATTTATAGTCTGTTAGTTTAGACTTTATATAATTAAATTATTGACAGGAGTTTTGTATTACAACTTTACAGCAGTATTGACTTCAGTGTGCAACTCTCATCCTTGAGGCCGTAGGTTCTGCACCCGGTACCAATGGTATATTTGTTTAGATGCGTGGGCTTCAGATTTCTGAATCTATTTCATTATCATTTGTCAATCTAATAGGCAAGTAGGTGATCAGCAAGTGCCTGACACACGCCGCGGTCGTCGACTTTTTGGGTCTCAGACATATCGGTTTCCTCACGATGCTTTCCTTCACAGTTCGAGCGAATGTTAAATACGCACATAGAAAGAAAGTCCATTGGTGCACAGCGGGGGATCGAATCTACGACCTCAGGGATGAGAGTCAGACGCTGAAGCCACTTTTTTTCTTTGTTACATATCTCGCTTGTCACCTTCCCGGATAAATAGACTTCACATTATGACTTAATGCGAGTCAAGGGACACTGCTAGTTACAAATATAATTAATTGCAGTATTCCACCTTCCTGTGTACCTACTCGAGAGTACATACGAAGTTTAAATATATAGTCAACGAGTTAAAGTAAGTTTATAGAACAAAGAGGGTTTAAGTGAACTTCGATAAATCGTTGTAATTGACTGAAATAACTATAATTTATTGTACTTTCATGGTTAATCTTTTAAAATGCAAAGTTTACTGAGTAAACTATTTGTTTTAACAACACAATTGTGCCACGCAACTTTAACATGCAACGGCTGACAAATTTAGCTATAAAATAACTTTTTCATCGCTAGCTACAAACGAAAAACAAGACAGAGTCCGCGCCACCACTGAAAGCCCATAGATGCGGCGCTAGCGAGTAGCGCGGCGTAGTAATATGTTGCTACTTGCTAGTGCTAGGTGCAAGGCTACTTTACCACAACGTAACATAAATT
Organism: Pieris melete; assembly: GCA_963693345.1. Lineage (NCBI taxonomy): Eukaryota > Metazoa > Arthropoda > Insecta > Lepidoptera > Pieridae > Pieris > Pieris melete. The sequence goes on along the minus strand of CAVNZK010000039.1, from coordinate 370,790 downwards.
AAAATGAAATTCGCGAACTACTCTCCAAGATTTGCTTCGAATGTTTTACCTTAAAACGAATAAAAAAATATTTCACTGTAACGACCAATTTAGTTCCAGGGTTCCCGTCGGCAATGAGTGGTGGCGCCATTGATATACAAAAAACCCAAGATGCACACTCAACGTCTAAAAAACGTCCTCAAAAAATGAGCACAACATTCTAAATTGTGCGCTCATTTCAAATAGTCTCGCGTCTAATAAGTGGAGTCGATGTTATTTATTTGTGTTTTTTTTATAAATAAATTTATGTACTTTTGAACTTTTTTGTGTGTAGTTTTTGACAAATATATTTACTAACAAATTATTTTTTAATTTAAAGAAAAAACTTTTTAACCGGATTAAAGTTATGTATTATTATAAATTTACAACTATTTAACATCCAACACCTTTTGTCTTCAGTCACCGTGACCACGCACGCTGTAAAGCACCCGAAAAGTCGGATAAATTTAAAATTATGTTAAATAGTTGTAAATAAAAAAGTCATGTTCGACTTCACTCAATACCTTGTCCTACCGACCACGGTCGGTCGTAAAATTTTATTGCTTTAAGTACATATACACTGCGTTGTAATAACAACTTTAAGCAATTCGCGTAAAGTTGATTTTGCAATAATATATGCTTGTAACATATACTGTTATAGACATACTGTTATAGAAAGGGACAGAAATAGTGTTTCGGGACACTTTCGAGCGTTACTTTTATTCGCGACTGTGCATCTTGGGTTTTTTGTATATCAATGGGTGGAGCGGACTCTAGCGCTAAATCTGACTTTCGTACGTCAATATGGATTATGACATACGGGAGTTCATGCTAAGTAATGACTGATTGCCTAAATCTTGTATCACTTCGTTTCATTATGGTTTAAAAGATACTATTTTTCAAATAGTTGGGCTGTGGGGTCCAAGTGCACAGCCTCATTTAATTTAAGTTATAAGTTGGCGCCTGATAGATAATACCGGTGACCCCAGAGCTGATGCTTTCCTCGCTCAACGAATAAGTATCGCAATACAGCAAGGAAATGCTGCCAGCGTTAAAGGTACTGTCACAGGGACCAAACTTTTTAATTTTCTATTTATATTTTTTTTATTATTACTATGTAGGTAAGGCAAATTGTAAATACTGTATATTTGATTGATATGTTTAGGTTTTAATTTTAATTATATTCTTTTTACTGAACCGGCCAATTTATTAGCAGTTTTAAATGACATTAATAATTTAAGTTTCGAATTTTTTATCTGGCTTCACGGATAATTAAAAAAAAATTCTATCACTATAAAAATCATTTCATTTTTCGAAAGTTGTCATTTATATAGACAATGTAAACTTTTTAACGCATATATTCTGTGGTTTCAATTCATTAGGACTGTAGAAAAAATCTTGTTTTTATAAATAGAGAAAATACAAATATTTTCGAGTCCATTGCGTGTGTAAATATAAAACTTACGTAATTAACTTTTGAAAGGCAACTAATACAGTTTATTTTAGGTAGCTGTTCACTTGACAGTATAAAAAGCCTCGTTACTCTGTAAAACCAATACCGATTACAATTTTGTACTCAATAGCCGGCTAATGATTAAACGAAATAATTTAATTTCATAGCTCTGATAACGCAAACATAAAATCATTTGGTACGTGAACTTAATATTCAATAGAATCGCTATTGAATTTACATAGTAAACTTACTGATTAATGGACCGCAAAACGCAACCTACTTATAAATAAAACCCAATAACAAGTCATATTCGAGGGACATGTGCCTTACGAGGGAATTATAAAAGAAAATGTCTCTACGTGCATGGTCTATCTACATATAGAGTTTTATTTCGTCTTACGTAACGATGAAATATATATTTTACTACGACAGTTCGCCAGATACGATCTAGGTATTTAAATGGAAAACCAATACAACTCCACGTACACTGCTCTAATTTTTTATTGAAGATTTTATGTCCTGGTAAAAGATTTAAAAATTTCTAAACCAAAAAACAAAAATAGTAGAATCACGTATAGCAAAACCATAAATTGTCTTTGGTGGTAGATCATAGATGAATTTAATAATTATTAACAACATGAGTAATTTATTCTTAGTCTGTGTTTTTACTAAGTCATCTATATTATAACATTACCTTTCTCGATATATTCTACACACTGCACATATACACATATATATAACCCATAACGCATAATAAGATGGTGGTATGGGTATCACGACTCTGTTTTTCTGTTGCTTAGATACAATTTATGATCCCTGTGCGAAAAAAAATCAATATGTACCTGAATCAAACATCTGCACTGGTACGAAAATGATCGCTTTTCTGTAGCTAAATCTTTTTTATATACGTAACAAATATTGTTATAAAAAGTACAAAATATATTGTCCTCTACTGTTTTGCAAAAATATATATTATTTTAGTTTTTTTTTTAAATAGTTACTTTTATGAATAAACTAATTTGAATTTGTTTAAAAGGCATACAACAAATTAAGCTTCTAATAAAGTTTGGTTATTATTAAATATATGAAACAAGAAATGTGTATATTAATTTGATTATACACCATAATAATCAAAGATTTAGTACTATTACAATAGAAAAGAAGAAAGAAAACTATAATAAAAAATATTACTTTATCTTACTGTCGATATCAATATATGTTATTAAGTGTCGCCATCTATTATACTCGTGGATAACTACTAGAATACGAACTGATTCTTGTAGTAAATGAGGTTTCTACATTTGGCACAAGATTCCACTTAATATAACTAACTAATGAAAAATTTATTTTGATTGATTTAGAACATTACATTTAAATTGAATATTTATAATAACTTATTTGTGAATACCTTTTTAATAAAACATGTTTTAACGAATATCTTTTTTAATATTTTTACAGTGATAATTTATCACTGTCAAAAGATAAAACTCGTTTTCCGACTTTGACAGATTCTATCAACTGTATATACTTCTTAAATTTTGGGGTACAAGATTGACACTTGCTTTCACGTTTGTAAGTATATCAAGTAATAACTTAATCCATCAATGAATTATACTGTGCATATAAGCATAACGAGTGATGAAATTTTTTTTTGGGGCTCACACATGAAACGGATTTATTACTTTTATTTAATATTCTAAGTTTGTTGTTATAGATTATTTACGCTTTTTTATCTCTTTACTATAGTTAGAGAACACTGGAAATACAATATAATAAGAAATTTATAATAGTTTTTGTACAATGTATTGTGTTTCTAAAGACATATTACTTAATTTAGTAAAGTTGTATCTTTATATAATTTAAAAAAAGCTTAGGTCTCGGTTCTAATAGTATTTAATATTTTTTTTAATTGGAGAAACTATATTAATAATAATACTTTAAACAAAGTATAATTTGTTCAATATTAATGATAGAACTTTTGGTACATAATAATGTGTAAGTGGTAACACTGAAAGGTTGTCAGTTGTCAAGCAAAGGGAGATCGGTTAGCGAATGCCAGCGCTCGTTTGTATTTGCTTTTCTTGTATTTCTATTTTCTGGATAAAAAACGTTAACATAAATTTATCATAGGACGACCGGTGAAGTGAAGTGAAATAAATATTAGTTTTGCAGCGTTGCTCTATTTCCTGATAACGGACTGATACACGATCTTCTACAATCATTGTCATCATCGTCGACAACCAATTTTGGTAAGCCTTTATTATTTTATTATTAGTTTTTAAAAATTCGTTAATTATGTTTAAATTTCTTGTTAACTAGTTATCGTCTATTTTTACTTGTTTTAATAAACCGTACTAACCAACCAAACAAAGGCTTGATATTTGGCTTGTTTTGAAATATCAAGGTAAACTGTAATTATTTCCCTATTGCGCCAAGAATATGACTTGTTTTAAAAATAAAATATAAGAAAAAGTTAACATAAAGGATAGAGGCCACCCATATTTTTTTAATTATTTTACTTTTTAACCAATTTCATTAAAATTAATTACTTAATAATCCAATCGGAAATATTAAAACTTGACTTTGGTTTGTATATATGTTGGACATTCAAAGCACATATGTATATGAATTTAACATCTGATTTTACTTGTGTTTTCTGCACTTGAACTTGCCTAACCTAACTGTTCGTAGTGCCATCATATGTTTAATTATTAAATTACAAAATCATCAAAATCAAACTGGATTTTTAAAGGTTCCTTATGTTATAGTAGATAGTGTTGTTCTTATGTTTAAAGAAATTGAATTTGAAAAATTATAATGTCTTTATTATGAAAATATTTTTACAACATAAAACATAAGTTACTTAATTTTTTTTTTAAATAAGCTCTGTTATGATCAGTTCAATAATTATTCAAGTTGATTTTAAAATAACTGGAGTGGTGTCCAAAGATGAACTTATAGATGTAATAATATATTATATATTGTGCTATGTACTTTAATTAGGAAGTCGAAAGTAGTAGGAATAAAGGAATTCTATCATGTGTTTGTGTTAAAATCACTATTTACAAAGTGTTATTTGGCAATGCTATACATCATTATCAATGAGTGTTTCCTTTCAAGAAATTGTAGGTTTTGATATCAGTTTCGTTAGATTGATTGTTGACAGTGTGACTAGTAACAAACACAAATATAAAAAAGCATTTCCCTCAAGAAACATAAATTCTGTTTGCTATTTATTTATGCATTTACATTGTGTTGCACAATACAAAAACAATTTAAAAAATATAAGACAAATCTAATTACATAGTACAATGGGAGGTCTTATCGCTATTTAGCTATCTAAAAGTAAGTATTAAAGTATAATTTGTACCTATTTGCCAGTATTCACTTTTTAAAGGCATTTTGCATGATACAAATTTTTAGTTGGAATAAAACTGGTGGAGGTGTCATAACCACTGTTTGATACACTTTTAATAGTCTATCGTCTGTCGTATTATTATTTAAGCTAAATTCGTAATTATTGACGTGATCATGATTTTTTTTTAAATTATTACGAAGCTTCTTCGCCTTGCATGCAAATCGATCTACTAATACGTAGCTTTGAGTACGCTACACTAGTCCTACGGGTTGAGGGCAATCAGGTTCCTTGATCCCAGTCTACAGTTGGAAGTAAATAATACCGATTCCTGGAATACAATACTAGGTAGGAATACCTACTAAAACCGACATTGATTTAATTGTAAACACAACGGTTGAATATTTGAACAACAGAAATTCAATAGGGAAGATTTGAAGATAGTTTCACAGACAAAAATGATAAAGAATGTTTAATTATAAGTATTATTGTAATGCACGGAATAAATAGTTGACAGCTATTTCGTATTATCATTAACCATAAATCAATTTCAATGTATATTCGTCTAAGATTCAAATGAAATAAACCTATTTTGGCTATGAGGTGATGTTTATATATATATAGACTGCATTTGAATGCAGTAATGAAACATTATTCGGTGATTCGTGATATTTATGAAGATATTAACTGAAATATGCACATACATAATAACTCATGGTACGTAAAAAGTCCGTCAGCATTTTCCTCGTTACCTTGGACAATGAGTAAACATATCGTCGGACGTGATTTTGTAGTTCTTAAATAGTATGATGACCTAATTCTGATTGGTCAGGGACATAATATTCACGCTCTTAGTTTTATAATCTGTACTCCCGAGCGCATCTATGGAAATCTCCCGCCGTTTTTTTAAAATAAAAATAAGTTACTTTGAAATCTGAGGAAAAGGAAGTAATAGATATATTTATTTATTTACACTTTGTTGCTTTATGATATAAAAATTTAACAAAATTACAAGTAAAGGAAAGGCAACTGGCAAAATAATAATGACTTTAATGAGAAATACTATAAACGTTTGTCTTTTATTATTATCAATAATCTTTTTCAATAAAACATTATTAAGTAGCCATAGAATCTCAAAGGGAACGCGAGTAAGTAGATAGGCCTATGTGATATAACAAACAAATTTACTGAGTTAAAAACTCCTTAATTATGTGTTCTTATATTAGATGTATATATTTAACAAAGCGGCGATTGCATTTTACAATCAAAACGCAACACGCACCCTATTTAGCCGTGTTATTTTATCATAAGGAAGTGGTGCAATCACGCAATAACATTTAAATGGATTTTAATTTTAAAGTATCGATTCGCTTTATTAAAAACTATCTCGTTATGGCTCACGTTGCTTAGTAGGTTAAGAGTCACACAATGCAACGCCGTATCTGAGAAGTATTTATGCAAGAGAGGACATATTATATCAGTTTTCGATTCGGTAGCGTTCAAGTATTACGTAACGCAATTTTTGGAGATTATTGGACCCCCCCCATGAACTCGCCGTAACGTTTCAGTACCCAAGTACAGTACTGTACCCATGTCTAGTAAAACGTTTCGTGACCCACGTTACTATTATGTGGTGTAAGTAGAAAATAATATTAACAATAACGCGTAATTCAATCCCCGCCCCGCATCGTAACGTTTTACAAAAGGACCCCTCCCAAAATTCGTTACGTAATACTTGAACGCTCCCTTCGATGTATCGCTATAATATTGAATTAAAACGCTAGATCTGTTGAGAGCTGTAAAGTTTGAGCAAAAACACTGTACTAGCATACAGGCATATAGTTCATATAAATCAAAATTTGTATTGTCTGTATTAGTATTAACTGTGGTGGATAACCATGCATTGTGAATCACATAATTAATTATAAATATACATTTTCCGGTCAGAAATTCACAAATTTCGAATCAATCAAATCGCAAGTCAAATCCATAAATAGCTCTTTATTTTAATATAACAATAATGGTTACTGGAAGGTTAGATGTAATCTAATTAGTAAGAAACTGTTGATGATGCTTATGTATTTAATTATTTAAAATTATATAAGTTGATCTCCCTTTTCACCTACTTGCTAAGAAATTTTGCAATTCAAATTTTCGTTTTATTATTAAGGTTTATAGAGTATTTGTAAGAAATCCAGTGTTTTAACCAGTCTTTAATGATATAGTTATATCGGATCCCAATCAAGAGGATCTATTAATCTCTACCGTATATTAAACATCTAATAACAAGGTTAAAAACGAAACATTAAAGTAAAGTAAAAAATAATTTAATCACATAGCTAACATAATGTACACTTATGACATGTCAGTAAAGAAATACCTATTAATGCTTCTAATTTTACATTTATTGCCAGTTCTCAAATCAAGGGCGTAGAACGGGAGAGAAGATTTGGTAATAAACTCTCCGCCACTCTTTTTAATCGCCATTTTTTTGTTTTACAAAAGGAGCTGCAACCATTACACCATGTCCCATGTGTCATTTTAAGTAATTAATAATAATAACATAAATTAAAAACAAAGATTTGTCCTCTATCACCAGGAGGCATGGTGAAATAGGAGCACGCACTTACATTCTCGTAGGAACAACACGCAAACACATAGTTGAAATACAACTTTATAAATAGTAAATCCTAAATTAAACGAGAGTCGTAATCTCGTGATACAACCTACGGCTACAACTTTGGCGGGCAGTTGCCCAGCAGAGACATTGATATTTTTCCGGTTCTTCTGATTATTCTGATTAGTATTGTAAACATTTCTCACAAATATTTTATGACTAGCTCCCCCCGCGAACTGTGTTTCGCCTTAATATGATTTTTATACTTAGCCTACCACCCACTTAGAGTACCACCATATTACGGAGCATTTTGTTATGCTACCCCATAGAGACTGTTCGCTTTAACTAAATATTGATTTTTTTTAAAGGTTTCCCACTTTTCTCTCCATAAAAAACCATCCTTAGATTTCAAGGAATAAACAAATAGAAATACTCGAAATACTTCAGCTGTCTTCGAGTTTTGCTAAGCGCAACATATTTTGCGATTCATTTTTAATTTTTTATACGTATATATATTACATATCTAATTAGAAGTTCTAATTGATCTTTGTCTCTAGTTGATATCAAATTTCGTTAAACTTTACCTTGGAACCTACCTTACCTTAACTACCTTGTAAAATTGTTTGTTCGTCAATTAACAAGATTTACTAATAACTAAAAATATTAGTTATAAATAACATCATAATAGTAAAGAACATTTAGTTATCGCATGTATTAAAAAAGTATGAAACGTAGTCAAACAAAAGTTTCATGAAAAACACAAAAAGTCGATTCATATAATCATATATGCTAAGAATCTTTCTGGCGTAGACAATGATATTGACTACGAAATTGAAAAAAGCTTATTTAAAGGTATACACACAGTATTAATGAGTACACATATTTTTCTGTACAATACCATTTTAGTAACAATATGTTAATACATTGCCCTTGATTATCAGCTGATAGTGCTGTGGTCACTATCACAAAACGTGTGAAAGCATGTTTATCTTATGAAATTATCAGTGATGCAAAGCGATAGTGCTTTTGTTTTTCAAGTGTATACGCTCTTTGTCATAAGTGTAGTTAAAACACCAAAGCATTGTTCCCTAAATTAACCAAAAAGTACACGTCGAATTTATAAAGGGGTTTTTTGAATGTTTTTTTGAGGTTAAAATGTATTAATAAGTCCTGTATTTAAACAATTAAATGCAATTAAACTTTTTAAAAAGCACATTTAAACGTTATCAATGAGTAACAAAAGAGTTAAAGCGCGTTTCATCAGCCTTCTGGCGTTTCAGGTGTCTTCGGACGGCGGTTAGGACTTTATTCTATGTGACCCCTGCTCGTGTTGATACATAAATATCTCTTTTAAAATAAGTTTGTACGATAAAACAATATTGTGAAATTGTGTAGCTACCCCCTATACCCGTACAGTTTGTAGGACATAGCGAATGTGATGCAAACAAAACTACAGGCCCACATACGAGACACAGTTTCATATCGTGCGAATATTTGGCAATCGAGTAAATGGTGAAAACGCCATTGTTCGGCTTATAATGCTTAGTGCTTTTTATATATTTATAGTATTTATTTGCATTTAAAATTCATACTATACTAAAGTGGTATTAAAATGTACATTACACAATTCTAGCTGTGTTTCATAGAAATCTAGTGAGTTATAGGTGATTCGGTTAGTGTTGCCATTACGGAATTTCCTTATTTTTATATAATCCCATATGATGATGATATATGATATTTAGTGAACTTGGCCCACCAACAGTTCTTGTTTGTCCTTCTTTAATACGTTAATATTTTAAACATGAACTTTGACCATACCAAGTTATGTTAATGTTTTTATATAAAAACTAGCTGATCCGGCAAACGTCATTTTGCCATGCCATTTATAATAAAAAATAGGGGTTGATCGTAGAGGAGTGAAAATTTGGGGTTGTATGTATTTTTTAATGTTGTATCATAAAAAAAAAAAAAATATCTAAAAATAAATTAAAAAAAAGATGTCCGATTCTCAGACATACCCAATAAGGACACAAAATTTCATGAGAATTGGTCTAGCCGTTTCGGAGGAGTTTAACTACAAACACCGCGACACGAGAATTTTGTATATTAGATAAATTATTAAACATAATGAGGTTTTTTTCCTTATGCCTGTGAATCTCGGCCTTGAGGTCATGCTTTTGAACTTCAGTTGTGCACATGAGCTTTGATTTTGTAACTTCTATTAGTATGTATTATATACTGTCCAAATAATGTTGGAATTGCTATAGCGACAAATTTGTTATATTAAGAGTTTTAGGTATGTTTCAAAAACAAGACTTAGGGCTAAGTCTGACTATGATACGTCAAACATGTATTTGATTTTGACATACGGGATTCATATTTTATAAGTCTCTCTCTCAGGTTTCTCAATATTACCTTTATGGGTACTGGTTATGGGCTAACTATATTATGGGCCAGACCTAAAATTGTTTAGGTTAAGATATTAAGTTTTTGGAGTTTACTCCTTAAGAAACAATTTGAGTTATAAGGCCCGGTACGGAAACTTTATGAGGAGTAAAATCAAGTGTAACACGAAAAGTTGAGGCGTTATGTGTAACACGAAAAGTTGAGGCGTTATGTAGAAACAGACAAATGGATTGAACGTGTAAAAGAATGAGATTGAATACATTACACAGACTTTTCTATTTTGAATTCACGTTTTGACAGCCACGTTACAACATTGTCAGTGTTGACAGGTGTAAAAAATAAAAGTAGATTGTCTAGCGTGCCATAGAGTTTTGTCAATAGTAATGGTCAGTGAAATTAAAACTAACAAGATTGTTCATTCTTATTCTTCTCTTACTATAAAGGTAACTTTGGTCACAGAAAGAAAATCCTATTTGGGCATAGATGATGTAGGTACGTTTTATTACTACTACAAACATTTATATTATAAAAACATATTCTTACCACCTTTAGTATGAAATTATGTGCGACAGCCACAGAACATTATCGCCATTTTATCGTTCGTAAGGAGTAAACTCCAATCGTGCGTCGTAGCTGACACACACACACTTTTTTTTTAATATAACAGAGGGCAAACGGGGAGGAGGCACACCCGATGCTAAGTGATACCGGACATAGACACTCACATTTCCAGAGGGCTTGCAAATGCGTCGCCGGCATTTTAAGAAGGGTAAGCTCTTCAAGGACCCTAAGTCAAATTGGTAAAATATCGGTGGGCAGCTGATTCCACGTAGTGGTGGGGCGCGGTAACATGCCTTAAAAAATAATTCCTTTTAAAGGAGTTTATATATGTACATACTTCTTTATTATACTTATGTAACCTTTGTTATATTTATCAATTTGACGTCAATCTACTAATTATAATAATTAGCTAGATATAGATTTTACACTGATGTTATTAGAAATATAAGGTGATCAGTGACGCATATTGTTTAATAATTATTTTTGATTACGGTGCAATCAAAAATAATTACGGTGCACTTTCATATTTTTCATTGGGTATCGGTATTTATTTAAAAAAACGTACGCGTCGAACTGTCAAACTCCTGGTTTTTAAAGTCGGTTAAAATATATGACTTTTAAGTATGTTTTCCTTTTAAGAGCTTTGACTATAATGCAAATTGTTGTATCAAGATAATTGGAAAAAAATTATGGTTTTTAGCGTTATTATAAACAGATTTACTTTAATCTTTAGTTCATAAGTAAACACGGAGTAAATAATTACAAAGACAAGACAAGAGCTGTTAGGCAAAATAATATGTCTATGTCGCAGCTAACTAGCTTAATTAGCCGTTCAATCAACAGCCTAGTCTCCTTACTAAAGAGCGCCGTTCAACTATCGGCCTGAATGATCCGCCATTCAGCCATTTGATCAAACAGCTAGCCATGACTTGGATCGATGACGTTACATTACTTGCCTATCCTGTTTATTTCTATTTAGTTCCACTTTCTGCCATCTACACCAAACTATCAATATAGCGTCGGCAAACAATAAATTCGATGAGTCAAAATCTGTTATAACGATATCGAAGGGACTACTCATATTTGGTCGTAAAAACTGATAGTCGTAACAGCCGATGACGTTGTTATTAAGTACCTAATACAGTAGAATTCAGCCGGGACGTTTGATTTCGGTCAATATAAGCGGTATAGACCACAAGCCCATGAACAAAAAATACCTGTGAAATGACCTAACTTGAATTACGCTTAGAAGGCTGTTACTATATCTGAAAATAGCTCTGAGCACTATGCCGTCATTTCTGAGCGGTACATGTGAGTACGTGAGTGAATGGACTTTCTCATGTACAATGGGGGAATTTCGACTAATTATTAATGTACGGCTTTGTTATAAGTGTATAGATGATTAAAAATAAATGTCAAAAAACCTAGTGCCGTACAAAAGTGATGGTGCCGGAAGTCGGTGCAAATTTTTAATTCGACGACAGTTGCAGAAGCAATATAGGTCATTTATTACTGTACGGCATTTGTGTCATTCCTTTTGGACACATATACAGATACTTTACCCGTAAACGCCGTACATATTTCCAGCGGAGCGGTCGAAAGCCAAGGGTCGGAACCCTACCCCTACACCCATATACCCTAAGGTCATTGTAAAATGTACGGCAACATGTTCAAAATATTATTTAACACGGACAATAATGTTTTATAATTATGCCGTCCAAATATTATAGTTAATATTTGTGTAATTAAATATTTATCGAAATTTCAGGATTTACCAAGTTCTTACTGCTGTAAGATCAGAGAATAATGTACGGCAACTTGTTTTTTTACATAATGTTACTAAATATTACCGTTGTACATTATAGCCGTTCATTATAAATGGTAACAAATAAAAATATTATGATAAAAAATATATGAAATTTCCGAAATTTAGATGACTTTTCAAATGCTCCTAGAGTAATATGGGGAGTAATATTTTCAAAGATTATTGTTATTTTATATGTAACAAATATAAATAAACAAAAAAAACCAGATGCCGTACATTTTACTCCAGATTATTCTTTACAGCTGATAAAAACTTCGACGACGTTTGAGGTGTCCCTTAAGGTCATTAATAACTGTACATATCTGAGTATACTACCATAAGGCTGTAAAGTATATTTACAGCCTTATCGTACCAGCAGAGAGAGGTAAAGGAAAAATATTTTTAACAAAAATATATATAATACAGGGCGTCCCAAAGTTATGAGACATGAAGGGAAAGTACCTTAAATATCGCAGATAGGGTATTTTACTAAAAGAAGACTTTATGTTATTTATAAAAGTTAGTAATTCTGCATTCAAAGATTTTTTAAAAACTACTTGCCTCGTCTGGAAATCGAACCGGCTTAAATTAAAAAAAAAAACACCCCTACTTTTATGATGCCAATCGAAAGAATGGCTAAAACCTAATAACTTTTCTAAAGTAACAGACTCGTAGGGGATTTTTTTAGGCCGAATACGATAGATAATGTTTTTAATTTGATTAAAAAGATATATTCACGCTGTTCCTTTCTTTAAAAATACTATGTTACTTAAGAAGAGTTATTAGTTTTTGGCCATTCTTTCGATTGGCATCATAAAAGTAGGGGTGTTTTTTTTTACATTTAAGTCAGTTCGATTCCCAGACGAGGCAAGTAATTTTTAAAAATCTTTGAATGCAGAATTAATAACTTTTAAAAATAACATAAAGTCTTCTTTTAGTAAAATACCCTATCTACGATATTTAAGGTACTTTCCCTTCATTTCCCATAACTTTGGGACGCCCTGTATTGGTAGGCGGTGGTAGCGCGAGTGCGAAAGTGTACGGCATTTATCTTTTATTGAAGATTGTCTAAAGTATTAATAACCTGTGTTATTGCCGTACAGATAAAAGTCACCGGAAAGTGACACTTTTCTGAGAAAAGTAATTTACCCCATACACCTAGGTGTTCCAAAAAAAATGTACGGCATGCTGGAAAATGTTATCTATTTGTGAAGTACTCTCAAGATCATTTAATTTTATGTTGATTCATATCATCATCACCTATATGCTAATCAGACATATGTTGCGACCCTTGGCTTTCGACCGCTCCGCTGGGAATATGTACGGCGTTTACGGGTAAAGTATCTGTATATGTGTCCAAATGGAATCACACAAATGCCGTACAGTAATAAATGACCTATATTGCTTCTGCAACTGTCGTCGAATTAAAAATTTGCACCGACTTCCGGCACCATCACTTTTGTACGGCACTAGGTTTTTCGACATTTATTTTTCATCATCTATACACTTATAACAAAGCCGTACATTAATAATTAGTCGAAATTCCCCCATTGTACCTGAGAAAGTCCATTCACTCACGTACTCACATGTACCGCTCAGAAATGACGGCATAGTGCTCAGAGCTATTTTCAGATATAGTAACAGCCTTCTAAGCGTAATTCACGTTGGGTCATTTCACAGGTATTTTTTGTTCATGGGCTTGTGGTCTAGTATGTTGTTCTAAATGATGTTGTCGTAAACGGTTTTGACTGTATTTTCCAAAGTTTTATGAAAAATAGAACGGAAGAGTGTAGTGACACTAAAAGTAAGTATAAGAACACCGTTACGTTTTAAATATATTAAATAAAAATTTCTTATGTCAGATAAGCTTTTTTTATTTACGTCACATGGTCGTATGAATGGCCTAAACATTAGCCAGCCAGTTTATTAAATGTTGTAACAAATGCTACGGCTAAATATTATTTAGGCCGCTAGTTAAACGGCGCTGTTTAGTAATGTGGCTAGGCTATTCATTGAACGACTAATTAAGCTAGTTGGCTGCGACATCTACATAGTACTATATATTTTTATATTGGAGCTTTTATGTAAGATGCGGGGTAGGTTTCGACTCGCTCCAGACAAACCCTCTGCTACTCATAGTCGGGTGAGCCATTAAAGTTACCCCTGGTGTCTGAAAAGCCGCACTTCCAGATTCGCTTTCGCATTCTACCAGAGGTACCACGTTTTTAGGTTTTTAAACTTTTGCATGAATTTGTTTTTCTTTACGTTGCACTATTTATTGGCTGTTAATAACTTTTCGGGTATCGGAACAATTCCTAGTCGGATATGATACCGATCCACTCCCGTATGATCCGAAACCTGGATATCTTCCTTCTACTTGACCATCTCTATCCTTGAATTTTCCTATCATTATGACCAGCAACAAGTATAGATATTGACGCAAAACGTGATGAGACATAAATGACATTGTGTATTGATAAAACTTTATTTTAAAAATACATTGCACGTTGAGAATTAATGAAAAGTATAAATTACACTAAAGAAATCATTTAAACTCATAATTTAACAGTTATACATGATATTAATTAAGCCTCATATTTATTTCTGGTTTAAAACGATACATGTAATTTAATATTATGACGGCTTCCGCAAAACTCTTTTGTTTAAATGAGTCCGAGGTTTTACTTTGTTTAATACAAAGCGTATAAAGTCTCATTCAAATGAATTCTTCAAGAGAAATGGCTTTTTAACTACTGGCAACAATACTTAATTATTGTAGATGACACAGCTCTTCGGCGCCATTTTTCACTCTTTGGTGACATTCCATTTTTGAATTCTTATGAATGTCTACAAGTAACTATAAAGGTTTATTATAAGCAACTCCATCTGTGTCCTTCATTTGTTTGGATTTGTTTTTAGTAATAAAACCTAAAACAAGTCCTTTTCGTCTGTTTAGACGTGACTTTTGTAATTGTTTATACATATATGGTATTTTTTGGCTCTTAAGATAAGTTTTTTTTTGGTGTTGTAATAGTATAAGGCTACATCTGTATTTTTTAAATTTAGGTATGCTCTTTTTGCACTTTACCTTTAATATTTCTTGTTTTATTTTCCCTTACTAGGTTTGCCTGGATTCGCTTATTAGCGATCAACCCGTTTTATCCTTAATTTATGGTATCTAAATGTTATGTACCAAATATAAAATGCAACAGAATGTTAATAAATAATTAATTATAAGCTTGGGTAACGGTACGTTTAATAATAATTACTAGATCATTTATCGAATTCAATTTATATCTTAACTTGCTTGCTGCTGTTAATTCACATATAGTCTGGCCTTAACTTGGATTCCCGATCAAGTTTAAGGGTTGATTTGAAGACGGATTACTCAACAAATTGATGAAATATTATCTATGTTGCGCTAATATGGCCTTCAAACATATACAGTAATACCCCCTATAACGAGATAGACCTGGCCCGCTTTATAAAAAAACGCGTTCTAGTAGTGTTCTCGTAAAACCACTTTTTTGAACAACTCAAGAACACGAATTTAATAAAGTTATTTAGTTTACACAATTGAAACAGATGCAAAGGCACGCAAAACTAATTATTGACACTACAGAAATATAGTTTGACAAATACCACGTTATATGCGGGGGGGAAATCGCGTTGTACGAACACACGTTATAGGGGGATGACTGTACAGTGTAACTTCAAGTTACGTCACTGTAACTGTATTAACGCTAAACTCTTCAAAAACTTCGAAGCCTGTCCAAACTGTATACCTACTACGGTATTTACTTAACAACGTCTCTATGACGCCTATTGATCGTTTCACGAAATTACGCATGATATTTAAAATGTATAAAAAATATTGACTTTTTATGTAACGTTCATCGGCCGTCCATGACTGGACTGATCAAACGAAACTTAATTAAGTGCCTTTTGCTATGGTTTGCTGATGCAACTACAACCTTGAAAGGGTGTGAAAGGCAAATACGAGATTGTAGATGTTTGGTGTTTAATATTGTAACACCGGTTCGTTTGGAGACATTTTTAAATAAGAATGTTTTTTTTAATAATGGCAAACGGGCAGGAGGCTCACCTGAAGTTAAGTGATAAAAAATAAAATAAATCAGTGGCGCTACAACTTCTTTAGGTCTGGGTCTCAGATTTCTGTTTCATGATCATTTTTCAATCTAATAGGCAAGTAGGTGATCAGCCTCCTGTGCCTGACACACATGACTTTATGAGTCTAAGGCAGGCCGGTTTCTTCACGATGTATTCCTTCACCGTTCGAGGGAAAGTTAAATGCGCACATAGAAGGAAAGTCCATTGGTGCACAGCCGGGGATCGAACCTACGACCTCAGGGATAAGAGTCGCACAATGCTCTCATGTTGATAAGTGATACCGCCGCCCATAGACTATCACATTGCCCGAGAGCTCGCATGTGCATTGCCGGCCTTTTTACGGTTTGATACGATGTTTTCTTGGTGCCGGTGGTGACATTGATCATAGACAAGTACCTACATCGACAATACGAATACAGATTAAACAATAGTAGACATTATTATTACTATTATTTATATAACTTTAATATCCAGCTATTCTTCTGGATATTACCTTCTCCAAATATTCTAGTTCTTTCTAGTACGCTCCGCCATCTTTGACTCTTAAAGTCTATAATGCTATAGCATCTTCTGTTGTTCTAGATGACATTTGTTTGATTGTTGCGCTTCTGCTAGTTATGGTTATTCTATAGTGGTACATTCTGCTCCTCAGCATAATGCTGAACCAGGGCCAATTACAGCCACAGCACACACGCATTACACACTTGGAACGAACCGTATAGGAAAAGGGATTTTTTTTTTTAATTTTTTAATTGTTTTTGATATTCTCTAATGTATTTTTTCTCTTTGATTATTGTTATTTTGTGTGTTTTGTTTGTAATAAATATTATGTCTAATGTCTATGTCTATGTAACTAGATCCCACGTTTTTTCCTTTTTAGAATTTACTTTTAGTGCTCTATTTACTATGGATATGGACTTCTTTATAACCCTTTGTATTTCGGTGGTAACATCGTACGTTTGATAGTATAGATAGATAGCACAATCATAAGTATCGCAAGAGTGTAGCAAATGTATTTAGTAAATTTAAAATGTATGGGAAAAGGCAAAAGGCTTAAGTGGCTGCATTAAATTATTTTCAGTCGTTTAAAGTTGCATTACGGTTTTTGTAGGCAACTGAGCAGAAACCACAAAACGTTGGGAAATACAAACTAGTACGGTTAATTTTCAACGCCTCAGTTACTTTGAATATTTTTCAATAATTCGTTTAAATTTTTGTACTGGATATGATATTATATACATTGGATTATATTGGGTCTTATAAACGTAAACCAAGTCCCTTTTAAAATTCCGTATTATTATAATACAAACAAACACGGAAAATACTCATACATTTTTATTTTAGAATTTAAATAAGTTAATTTACTATGAGAAAATTTATGGATAATTCGGTGTAATAATGTCAGTAATCATTTTCAATCAAAAATCACTTCCCTAGACAACTTAAAAAACCAGAGAGATAATAAAAACTATTATATATTTGCGAGACATTAATATAACTTTGTTTTGAATTTAATATGACTTTAGTGTAGAGAGAAAAGCTGTAGAATAAACCAGAGATCACAGATTATATTAGAAGTATGTCAGGGACATAAAAACATAGATTTTGTAATTAATTTCAGTAGCAGGTCATGGCATCATTTTCGTAGTACAACAAATACTACTTCTTGTCATCAAGATTTATTTAATAAATAAATAATTTATATTTAATTAAGTAACAAATCTGAAATCAATTAAGATTTTGCGTTATTAATATGCATATGCCTGCACTGACATACATACACGACATAGTTCTAATGTATTCTTGATTGTTTATGTCCGCGATGAAATCGAAAGTTCGCGTGGGAATTGTCCTATTGCGACAATTTGTGGATTTCAAAAGGCTTTTTAAGTTTTCTTGACTAAAGATGCCTTTATCTTCATATATTGATAATCAATTTTCTATTCAGGTTTCTGCGTTGTATAGATTTCCCAATCAAGTTCATAATTGGATCACAGGTCTTTTAACAGTCCAAAATAACATTAATTTCTTTATTTCACGTAAAATATTTATACAATAGATTACTCTTACAGTGTTTTAACAAATATGTTTTAGTTTTAAATTTGTTTTCTTGTATATTAATTAGTAGAGGTGTTACGATAACAGACATGAATTATTAAAGGAGGAGTATTCATTGGAAGGGCTGAACATGTATTTCTTTTGTTTGATCCAATTACAATTTCAAACGGGAAAATGAGATCGAAAACAAAACGATGGCGTTTTTCGTTCGACTGTAATTGGTCAAACGGAAAGATGGTGTCGTTTTGATTGAACTACATAGTTGACCAATCACAATCAAACGACACACGTTTTAGTTGTGCGTTCTTAATCTGTGCTCCCGGTAGTTAAAACAATAGAATTTTATTTCCGAGAACAGACAATAACTAAGAAAATGAGGAAGTCTTAATAATAATCCAGTTAAGGTTTGCATTACAAGTATTCTTTGCTAATCCATTTAAAAAGTATATTTTGAATATACATATGAAACCTTCAAAGTAGTATGCAAATGTGTTTGGGATTAGGTAACGGATTGAATTTAAAAATAAAAATATGTCAATTCAAAAATGAATTATATATATTAAATTATTGTGAGTTACGTACGTTTATTGTTAATGGTCCGGGACTAGAGGGGTTTAAAGTGAAACTCTCTTGTGTATATTTAAGAACATGCATAGCAGCTCCTATGGGCTTTAAATTTAAAATAAATAGCAAGAAAAAAGAAACTCGAAAAACTGACAAGACAAAGAGAATGTCTAAGTAAACTTCCAAGGCCAAATTTATTATTAATTATTTTGAATCTTAAACAAAGCTTAATGTTGTCAAGGGTTACATTACTCTAAAACTAATTACAGAGCACCAGTGATTAAAACGACGTCCCTCGAACCTTTGCTAAGAATTTTAATTCAGCATAGTTCGCCGAAATATGCTTTGTGCTGGGTTTTATTAAAACGTCTTTGATGATATTTTTACCTTGATGCCCCGAGCGAAATATTTCTAATTAAAGAAAAGCAGTTTTCAGTTTGCTTGCTTGCGTGGCTTCAGCGTGCGACTCTCATCCCTGACGTAGTAGGTTTGACCCCCTGCTGTGTACCAATGGATTTTCTGTCTATATGCGCATTTAACATTCGCTGGAACGGTGAAGGAAAACATCGTGAGGAAACCGGCTCTTAAAGTTGACGTCGTGTGTGAGTCACAGGAGGCTGATCACCTACTTGCCTATTAGATTGACAAATAATCATGAAACATATAAAGAAATCTGAGGCCCAGACCTAAAAAATGTAGCGTTTTAAAGATTCATTGTAACTTAATCTTCTGGTGACTCATTATTTTGTTTACAACTCTTAAGTTATTGTGGTCTCTCCGGTGTGATATGTTTATATCGTCTTTTGACGGCTATATAGTACTTATTATATATACGCGCGGACATGCACACCTATACTTTGTTATAAAATCTAAGGAAAAGATCACCATGTGTAAAAAAAACAGTTTGTAAATAGGGCTTTTATTTGGGTAAATATTGGATAAAAATAATAATATTTTTGAAGGGAAACTTCTTTAGGCGCATGAGGGTAAAATAATTACGGAACGTCACGAAGATGTGCAGCGTTTTTGAGAAAAGGGAGAGAGCGATTAAGACTGATTGAGAGAGAGTGAGAAGGGTGAATTACCTTATAAAAATTATATTTTTAAAATTAAAATTTCTTTAAGAGAATTTATGAAATATTAGTATTTTATATTTTATGCAAAATAATTTATTGAAATCTCAAATGACGAATTGTAAATTAAAATGCCACGTGTTTTTATTATCGAAGATATAAATTTAAACAATCAAATTTATTATTTGTATTAATTTTCGACACTAAATATTTTAATGACAAGTAAATTCCATACATATCTTCCTTTTTCCCTCCCTCTAAGTCTCGGAAATCTAAGATTTGTATAAATATGAACAAGAGTAAAAAGTTAGTTTGCCAAAGAAGTTTCACTTCTGACATGTGTCCTACTTAGTCCGCACGCCCTTTTTTGTATATTTTGTAGCATAATATACATACCAAGGCATGTGGGCTCAATAGTAACCACGGAAAACAGTACCTATTAATCAGTTTACCTATCTTTCACAACGATAATTCATTAATATGAATGCTAATAGGCAATTAGGAAGTAAGATGAATTTTTTAATACTGCTCTGATTGTTTTGTGTTCCACGTGTTTCACTTTTACGTGAGTTTATTTCCTTGCAGCGAAAGTTTAATGTAACGGTTAATTTATACGTACGTGACGGTCTATTGGAGATTGGGACTATAGACTATAAGGTTTATTCGGAAGGTAAGGGTACTTCCTATGTTGATAAGTGATATAAAAAATATTTGCGTAGAGATGTGAAGTCGAACAATGGAGCAAAACAAAGGAATTAAATCATGTAGACAGTGATAAGAACAATACAAAAAGAACACATGATAAGGAAAAGATCACACGAATCATGATAATTTCAGTTATATCAGTGAGTACGAAAGTTAAGGATACGATGTGGACAGGTTACTATATAGACCGGGAGATAGTGACACAAAATATTGGGACATTTGTACCAGTATGGCGGTTCTTCAGGGTTCTTATTCCGTTTGTTTGGTTACAATTCAAACCGTCCGAAAAGTATGGCATGGTGATTTTCGCGTCGGTATGGCGGGCTGTAAGTCGCTCCGGAGAAGTATGGCATGACACTGCCGCCTCTTATTTTTTTTTATATGGACTAACGGAAAATACTAGAATTTTTGTCAACAAATCGTTTGACACTCGTAATTAATCCGACGAGTTCGACTAGCACCCACGTGATTGGACCGCCGATACCAGCGCTATGATCATCATTTTTCTTTTTTTCATTGCGTAACCAACCCCTGAAGGACCGCCATACTATACTGGTACAAATGACCCAATATTTTGTGTCACTATCTCCCGGTCTAATACGAATAGTGTTTGAAAACGAATGTCATGACTCATGTATATTTGTGCAGTTTAGTTTTGAGCTGTTTAAGTATGTAAAAGTGTATGTTGCTAAATTTGTGTTGTATATATAGCATTTCTGTTTACGGAAGTTATGGTTTATGATTTATTGTTCACATTGCAATAAAAATTAAATAACCATTGAATGTTAAATTGTGTTATAATCGATTTGCTATATTGCTAACAGTTTTATTGTATAACCATTATATTGTTTGGTAATTTCCTTTTACAACATACATGATAGTTGAATTGCAGAGATATTTGAATTCCGTATTGAACCCAATAATGTTATAGGTTTTTTACTGCTGTACATATTCGGTAATACAATTGTCGAAAGATTTTCATTTAAAATGTGATATGGGGGCCAGTCGAGAAAAAAAGCGGCACCGTACCATCCTTTTCTCGAAACAGAAACAACTCGACTATAACTTCGTTGTGGAAAGCTAATCTAACATCTTATAGTGACCATATCAAAATTAAAAATCTTTTACGTTGTATTTATTGACTTGGCAATCGCACTAAACAATTTAATTTAATATATTACTTGTGAGATACAAGTGTTTTCATACGATGGATTTCAGTGTATTTATTTAAAATATAAAAGATTTTTAATATTGATATTGTTACGAAGACCGGTCGGAGTTTCTGTGCGTAATAAGCTTTTTGTGTAAACAAATTTCTCGTAGATTTAGTTGAGAATAAATTCTTGAGGAGATCTACGGCGTTTTCGTTTTCTATCTCTACCCCTAGCTCAAACAATATGCTCACTGTAAGATGTTGTTAGGTTAGCTAATTACGTAATAACTTAAGACGAAGGGGTCGGGTCCCTTAAGTAGGGACTGAATTAACCTTTTTGGTATTACGTGGATCTCACGTCTTTACGGTATACGTTTTTTGTTGTTTGAACTGAGTTTATTTATTTAGTTATTAAGCTTATGACATCACACACAGTACTAAAATTACTAATTATTTTACAAAAAATCTCACAACTAAAATGTGTGACAATTAATGTAAGCATAAGTTTCACAAAAAAAATTTAATTAGAAATTAAAAATTACAATTAAAACATATACGATAGTAAAAGCACACAATAAAATAAAATAAAATTACAGAAATTTGTTGGCACTTAGAGCAGAAAAAAAGAAAAATCATCATCAAAACAGCGAAATTAGGTTTGAGAAATGCACCCCACAATGCTTTCTCTAATTTTTGAGTTGTGACTTTTTTACACGCTATGCTTTTTGGCTTTAAACGTTTACTTAATAATAATAATAATATTCAGAAAAAAATGCACACGCTTCATTCTCACCGTACCTCGTTTGTTTTTCTTTACAAGGAATCATTGTAAGGTTTTATTTTTTAAATTAAAATCTCCCCCAGCTTTCAAAATGTTATTTACTCAAATGCAGTTTCAGTTGCCATTATTTGGCCTGCTTCTTTTGACACCCTACAAAGAAACCCCATCAGATACGATCGGGATCCTTGTCGGCTGCTGCTGTTTGCTTTTTGTTCCATATCTATTGGTACCGTTGACATTTAATTACTAAGTGGAGTACAGATTCCGCTCCGTTATCGCACTTGCAATTTCAATTGCTCAAAATATATATATAATAGTAATACGTATAATATATATATATATATACAGTCAAAACCGGTTATAACGACATTGAAGGGACCGTATAGTTGCCGACGTTATATCCGATAGTCGTTATAAGCAATGTCATATACACAAGTACAGTACATATGTATGTACATAGTTATCGATCTAGAATAGGTAGGTAAGGGTTATAATATGGTATGTTAATATTATAATAATATGTAAACGAGTCAAAAAAGAAACAAAAATATTTATTACGAAATAATTAGGTACAAAAGTCCGTCAGTCTGTTTTTTTAGGCTAGTCTCAAATATTTTTTGCATTTGCGTTTCATACTCCTCAAGGTATGAGTATCACCAGTATCAAACTGTTCGTTAAAGGCAACAAATTTTTGCAAAATCGTTACAGCGTTAAAAGCCTCGGAAATCGTTGTTGGCTGAAACTGTTCGTTGGGAGAAAGTGCGTAGGTAATAATATGCTTAAATATTCATTCAATGCTTATAAATAGGATTTAAAATCGTTTGTACTGTTTTGTTTTGCTGAGACAAGAAGCGGTTGGTCGTTATAGCCGATGAATATCGATAAACTTTCGTCGTTATAAGCGATATGTCGCTGTATCCGATGTTGTAAGCGGTTTCTTTACTGAATAGTTTACTAGGGATTCGGACGGGACCATACAATCTGGTTGTAATAACCGATAGGTCGTTGTAAACGATGTCGTTATAAACGGTTTTGACTGTATATGAATAATATAAGGTAGGTACTGCAAGTATGTACACATTATATTTAAGTGTTATTCATAACCTTATACACTTATAAAGCTAATGCAATACTGATAACTTAACTAACCGATATTGCAAGCATAGAATTACGCATTTGTATTTTCAAAAAAAGAATTTTAGCGGGCGGCTACTGTGCGTCTCGCGCTCTAATTATTCAAAGAAATGTCAACTATTGTGCTTTTAATGGCCTTGGTCTTCAATTAACCTAATTAACTGAGATTCGGTTAATAAATTTGCGCTTTTGAGTATTAGAAGGCAGCGGGTCAGGGACTCTGCAGTGATTTACTAGTAATGCAGTGCAGAGAAGGAAGGGGCTTGGGGGGGGGGAGCATAATTTCTTACACTAAATACTTGCTTAAGTTTTTCATTTCCTCCTTTTATATTCTATCGGTTTAGGGGTAAGAAATGATTACAAGGTTTGTCAATCAAAAACCGTTGTTTTTTTATTATGGCTCAAAGGTTTTATTATAGCGGACTTACTCATTCTATAGAGAGATATTCAACGTTTTGAAGTCACGTTTGGTATTTTGAATATGGAAATAGACGAATATTGTGTTCTTTGCGTTCTAATTTTTTTTTTTCATTTATATTATATGAGCAGGTAGCTCAGCTGATGTTAAATAATATTGCCGCCTATGGACACTCACATTGGCATCACTCGCAACTGCGTTGTTGGCCTTTTAAGCCAATTTTACGAACCCTATTTCAGTGGGTATCCGGTTTCACATAGTGGTGGTGCGCGGCAAACACTGCCTTAAAAAAACGCTCAGTTATGGAACGAGGGAAGTTGGGGTAATACGGGTGGTATTTCGTACTCTGCCTCGTCGTCCGATGATGAAACTCAGCTGCAGGTATTAATCCGAACACCTACTCTTAACACTCTCCATGGTAAATGCGGTAAAAGAAGGAAAATCTAAGGAAGAATTGCAATTGTTACTCTAAAAATTGCGTAAAATATATTAAATTTAGTTTCAAAGTAATAATAGTAATTAGCAATATTGTTAGGTAATAAATAATATAGGTTATTGAGTGTAATTGTAGTCTTACTTTACAAGTGCTAGGTCGACCGGTTTATGAACATGCGCCAATCGACACGCTTCATAGGAGCATATCACTGTATACTTCTCTCTTTTGTTTTATGATATAGGGGCAAACGAGCCTACAGTCATAAAAGACAGCTACCGCAGCCCATGGATGGTGCGTTGCCGGCCCTTAGAGGATTGTTTTAAGTGTATGTAAATCAATTTTAAAGCGATAAACGTTAAACGATGCTTCTCCGATAGTAAGCTGATATACGCTAGTACACATTTGTCTCTTTCTGTCAATTTGTGTTTACTCTGTGATAAACGAAGAAAGCATGATTATATATGCATATTTATGCAGCATAGTGGTGATGATTGGTTTAATATTTTTTTGGATCACGATAGAGAAATCTTTATCCAAAGTAAAGATATTTTTTAAGATTTTTCATTCAAGAATGCGCGAAGATTCTTGTATACTACGAATGTCTAAATTAGTGATAACCAACTCCGATACTAATGAATTCTTATTACATAGATGGCGATATATAGAAACTATTTGGTAACAATTTACATAGAAACTTTATAAGCCGTACTAAAAGTATTTCTTCGTCGTCATTCCATAGTTAGTCGAAGCATGTTTGAATGTACCAATATAGGTAAACTAACCTTAGTTTCTCACCTATTCTGTACCTTCCGCCTGCACTTCCGTATGCAACGATGCGAGGCGGCTCTAATAAGGCCTTACTAATGCATTTTAGAAAGTATAAGTTATACAAGTAAGTTTCCTATTATTTTCAGCGTTTATTTTTCGCATTTTCAGACTTTGTTTTAGCGGCTTAACAATTGGTCTAAGATCCCGCTATACCTTCACCGAGATGGTTATTTAATGAAACTTATTTTATATTTAATTTAATATATCAATAAATATAATCCATATGGGTTGCCTAGCAAATTTCAGTCCAGAGTATGTTTTATTAATTAAAAAAAAAAAATTTTTTTTTTAACATTTTACTGGTATGATTATTAGATAAATTCTATACCAATCGAAAGTATGAAGCCCATAGAATATGCAAGAAGGTTATAGTGATACATATATAATATTACCCTGATTAAAAATATTGATTGAAAAAAGTTCAAAAAATTTACTACATGCAAATTATTAAAAAAAAATTTTTTTTAATATTAATTAAACATACTCTGGACTGAAATTTGCTAGGCAACCCATATGGATTATATTTATTGACATATTAAATTAAATATAAAATAAGTTTCATTAAATAAGCATCTCGGTGAAGGTCGTTGTATAGCGGGATCTTATACTAAATTTGAATGTTATTTTCGACGTAGTAGAGCAGTGTTGGCCTAGTGGCTACAGCGTGCGACTCTCATCCCTGAGGTCGTAGGTTCGATCCCCGACTGTGCACCAATAGACATTGTTTCTATGTGCGCATTTAACATTCGCTATAACTGAAGGAAAACATCGTGAGGAAACCGGCTTGCCTTAGACCCAAATAGTCGACGGCGTGCGTCAGGCACAGCAGGCTGACCACCTACTTGCCTATTAGATTAACAAGTGATCATGAAAGAGATTCGGAAATCTGAGGCCCAGACCTAAAATGGTTGTAGCGCCACTAATTTTTTTTTTCGACGTAATATATAATGAAATAAAATTATTTTGGAAATTGGAACTGACTGGAGCCGTGTACCTAGTCCTCGCATGTGCATTTAAATAGTAAATACGTAGTAAATACAGATAAAGCTAAAACTAAAAATAACATTTTTTTTCCTGTTGTTTGTTATCCTGTGCATGAATTTTTATATTGTGTAGTGTATTCTATATAATAATCTAAAACTGCTTTTAGCATTAAGGGTGGGTTGTTTCAAACCATTTGCTATCGTAACTTACGTTCGTTAAAATTTGACAGACTCGTATGAACTTTAACGTCTGTTAACTTGTTAGCGTTGCTTCATTGTTAAAAAATGAGTTCATCATTGTTAATGGGGTTGCCTGTTTGCGTAACGCTATTTTAACCTAATGTTTTATGGGAATTTTTTTTAGTAATAGCAACATTGATAAAAACAATGTCATTTGAAACATTCTGTCAAGTTTGACATCGATGTTTATTGTTTTGTACGAAAGGATAATTAAAAAGTGTTTAATTTTAATATAAATAATGGAAACCTTTTCGCCAAAGTAAGTATAAAGCTATTATTTTATTATTATATTGCATGAATTGTATATGCGCAAAGTATATATATTATATTGAGAGATATAGCTAGAAGTGTATTTATTTACGTGACTCATTGACTTTCAGAGAACGTTCGGTAAATTTTGGAAAAGAAGAGGACAGATTTAGAAATTTAATAGTAAAACATAAACACATATTATTTCATAAAAAGACAGACAGTACTAACAATTTGCAAAAAAAAGAGGGCATGGAGTGCGATTCATGCAGAATTTAATGCCCTTTCAGATAATAAATATGAAAAAGAAATTTTTGAGGTGCGTGTTCAACATCTAAATGAAAAGAGGAAGAACGATGAAATCATTTTTAAACTACAAGAAAAAAAATTACTTACTATTAATTATACTAAAGGGATGTAAGATTATATGAAACTGCCATTTCTAATGTAAAATGTATGAAAAGTGGTACTTATTTACCTTTACAATAAAAAATAGACTTACTATAACTTGTTTATGATCAGAATTGCTTGAAACTTAGTATAAATGCTCTTCAAAATAATTAAAGTTGTGTGTATCAATGTTATAAAATTAGTGTAAAAAATAATAAAAACTGTAAAAAAATAGATTTTTAAGATGAATTAATTCTTATGTGCATAGACAGGCTTAACTATGTAATGTTATAATTCGGTAATAAAAAGGCATATTATTTTTGTCAAACATTTTATTTCTCCACCAAAAGCATGCAATAGCTATATATTATACAGTATATAATATGTTAATCCTTCACCATATTTCACATCCATACCATAAAATAGTTATAATCTGAAAATAAGACAGCTTTAAAATTATAATTTGAGATTTGTTTTCTTTGAAGTTAAAAATAATCTAAATATTAACATACCTTGCAAAATAATAATAATGAAACTATGTATCCCACATATTAGAATAAAATTAAATTTAGAGAAAACTAGTTTTCTGTTTGTTGTCAATGAAGTTAACTTTGGTCTAAATTAATAAAATCTGTAGGCTGTAATTCAGTTAGTAAAGGCATATTATTTTTGTCAAATATTTTATTTCTTTACCAAAGGCATGCAATAAGCAATATAAACAGTATAGAATATGTTAGTCCTTCACCATACCACCCATACACCCATGCCATAAAAAAGTTATAATCTAAAATATAAGACATCTTTAATATTAAATTTGCAATTTATTTTTTGAAGTCAAAAATAATCGTAATATTAACATACCTTGCAAAATAATTATTAATCAAACCATCTCTAATATTAAATTCAGAGGAAACAGAGTTTAGAAAGTACGAACTACGAAGTTACAAACCAAAATTTGACGATTACCAATGGTTCGAGCACTGGTTAACGTAAGCGTAACTTTTTAACGAACGCAAGCTGTCATAGATGGTGAATCAACACTTTTTTTGTTTAACGTTCGTTAGCGCCATATTTAACGGTTACGTGTCCGTCAAAATTTGTTGATGCAACCCACCCTAAGACCGACCATTTACATCCCTAATCTTTTTTATTTTTTGTGTTTGTATATTGATAATACAGTTTACTAAATAATGGTATAGAGTGTGTTCATAGTAAATTAATCAATAATATATCTACAAAACACGACGGAGCATTGCTTTGGTTGCAATAAATATATTTTGTGTTATATATATTCTATGTGTCAATATAAAACAATAATTTTCATTGACTAAATTTTAAAAATCCTATGTATTTTTTATATATTGTGCCAAATATCAGCGCCTGTAATATAACGATTATACTAGCTTTATTTCTTTGAGTCTGAGGGTCCGATTCAGGGTCGAGATTTAGGGTAACTCTTCAGCATCATTCTGACTCCATTTATACATTTCAGTTAGTACAGAGACTATGGATTCAGGTCTGTTATATTTCTCAATTCTGCTAAACCATCAGTATCTATAGTTCAATACGCGTTACATGACATGATACGTTTTATGAGTTATCACAATCAGACGTAAGTATTCGTCGCCTCGTTGCTTTTCTCAACTCTTTTTTTTATTTATTTATAGAATAAAATGGGCAGGAGGCTCACCTGATGTTAAGTGCTACCACCGCCCATGGACACTCTCAATGCCAGAGGGCTCGCGAGTCCGTTGCCGACCTTTCAAGAACGTACCAAAGAAAGTCGAATTGGTTCGGAAATACTTCAGTGGGCAGCTGGTTCCACAAAGTGAACTCTGACTGAAAACCTTAGCGCTTAGTATAGCTTACTCCTATAAAATCCATTAAGTGCACGTCGTTCTAAGTCTTGAAATCAATTAACTAATGGCAAGGAATTAAGAACAATTCAGTTCACGTTTCACTAGGCCGTTTGAGACCTTATGTTATATTTATTTTAATGTAAACTCGAAACTAAACAAAATCTATTATAAAATAACTAGGTTAGATTTAATGTGCTCTGTGAACTATAAAATAACATATAATGATAAATTACTTCCGAATGTAAATAAACTGTTTGCCAATCTTGCGCGCTGATCTGTACAGGAATTTCAGCTTTATGGCATTATAACTTAAAGATTCAAAACTTTCGTAGTTGTTAATGAATATAACATTTATTATGATTATGTTCAATTTTAATTGACGCCATTTTGTAATCCTGTCAAAATTATTGATTGCAGTTTCAAAATTAATAATCCTTATTGCTATTTATTACGGCGTACTTTACAATGCACAAAATCGGTACCGGTTATTCCATGACTTTTATGGTAGACAAAGAATGCTTTCTACAGAATCTACTACTCGTAGTAGTAAGCCAATCCTATCGCTTCAACTTATGGAAACCTTGATATCTGGAAGTCTTCCACGGTGTGCTTCACAAGACATGTTCTTTTGCGAACTCGTGAACTGTGGAATCAACTCCCGGTGGGGGGTCTACCTGGCAGATACGACCTCGAATCGTTTAAAAAAAGAGTATAAAAAAAGCCGCCAACACACCCACAATGGGTGTCTTTGGGCTGCGATGTCTACCCTTTTTTGAGCGTCCCGTAGGCGCGTTTGCCTATATCCTATAAAAAAATCTAAATTTATCCAAGGATCATGAGATGGGCCAAGATTGCAGCTGTTTATATCGCAAAACGCTGATCACGATTATGATGACCCGATCCTGTAACTCATTGTTCTGGTTCCATGACACTGTAATAAAGTCCTTTCAATGGTATAGTTGGTCACATAAAGTCGGATATATGTCGAATTACTAACAGAACATTAAAATACAGGCTATAGATTGATGAAGCATAGAGCCTGGTTTAGAAATTAAACGAGCTACTACTTACTAGCCAGTCGCAACTTGGCGGGGAGGTGGAACAGACGTAGTCGATCTGATATATTTTTAATTAAAGTTACTGTGGTGTAGTGTACTTGTGTTATTATTGGATTGTGTGGTACGAAAGATTTAAAGGTAGGGTTTTCATATGTTATTATAGAATATTAATAGTTGAGTAACGAAAATGGTATATATAGAGAAATTGCGGCGCTAAAACCCTTAATATGTTTTGCTAATTTTTATTTTGAGACAAATTGGTGATCAGTCTGTGTTGTAGATTTTGGGTGTTAGATGCTCCGACTGAGCTCATACCCCACGATAATATCGTGGGGTATGAGCTCAGTCGGAGAAAAAAGATCCATAGTCGGGATTGGAACCTTCGACATCAGAGTTGTGATTTTGGTAGGCTTACTATGATAAACTACGATAGCATAATATTGTAAAGCAGTATAAAAAAATAATCTGCCTAAGGAAGAAAATATTTAAGAATGGATGATTCACAACTTGGCTTTTCCTTTTGTTTCAAACTGTGTAATACACTTGGGATTACGCGGAATAATACAATTATTCTAGCTTTATATCAGTTATTTAAAAATTTATTAACCTTAACATTAAATTGCTTGCAACAAATTATTTCTATAAATCGAACGAATAAGATTTAGAACCCGACAATTCAACTCGTTGCATCCCTTATAATTTTTATAATATATAATGTTATTTGTTTTTTGTATAAATTTAAGGAAGTGTGAATAAATAAATAAATTCAGTTAATATTTTTAGTAAAATTATTTTCATTGTTATTAGGTTATTATTTTATATCGGCAGACAAAAATACATCCTACGCTTACATTAATGTAAAAAACAAGTTTTTTAAAAGCTTTTATACAAATATGAATTTAAATGGGGTACCTACAACCCTTTTTCAGATCCGGTCAATATGAATAATTCAATTTTAATAATAATTTAATGTTTAAGTACATATAGAAATTGTTGTTAATATTTCCAGTCTCAAGTATTTAAATAATTTTCTTAAGTCTGAAATATTTCATAATTTACCAATGTTTTTGGTACCAATTAATTTACCAACATATGAAAACCAAGTCAAGGCACACCCGGAAAAATGAAATCCAAATAAGATTATCTCTAGGACTATGTCAACTTCCGGTCACAACTTAAAATATCCTTGAAGTTGCTTTAAATGCTTCTAGCCTTGAAAAAAGGTTGTACAAAGTTTAAATTTGAATGTCTCAAATGCCAGGGACATCTATATGGTTTCTTTATTTATACAGTAGCTATCGTTGTACTGTATAAATAAAGGAAATATATACGATTACCATAGTCAATTATTCGTGAACGTCAATAGGATATATGTTTTTCACAGCTCGCATTGATATTCCATATATTAGGACATCTGCACGCGCTTCTTTAAGTCCCCATTTTCGCACAAATTGCTGCTCAAATTTTATTTTTTGACTATATAATGTATCGATCTAAATATAGCACTAGGCTCTTAGAAAACGGGCTATATTCTTAAGAATCTTGACATTTTAATTAATTTCCCTCCGTCATCGGTCACTATTAATTAGCTGAGCAAGCTTTGAGATTGACAAAGGGTACACTAATTGGAAGTTCGGCTTCAATACTCCAACAGTTTGATGTAAGTTTTCTGTTAAATGCTGAATGCTGTAGTATAGAATAGAACCTATTTATAAATGCAAAACTATGTACGCGAGTACTATTTTATTGAAACATCTATAGCGCTCATAAACGGGAAATTATTTTAGCTATGTAATTCCCACGATGGACCACTCGGTTTTTTTCAAATAAAAATGTTTTTGAGTTTTGCTAATAGAATCATCTTTTGCAACCAAATCCTACTAATATTATAAACGCGGAAGTTTGTAAGTATGAACGGATGTTTGTTACTCTTTCAAGTAAAAACTACTGAATGGATTTTAATGAAACTTATAGCATATTATTATACATCAGAATAACAAAAATTTATAAAGATATTGTGTGAATTGTCGAAAATATCAAGTAGGAAAAAATCTACCATCTGCCAGCGATATGTTTATCGTAAATAAGCCTACAAAAAAGCACGCCACGGTTTATATCTTATAAGTTATATGTACCTAAGCCATTCTAGCTAAAATAGTGTACCATGACTACATTAAAAATTGATAATTTATTTCAAATGCGCATTTGGTTGTAATAAATTGATTCCTAAATGAAAAAAAATACTTTTGTCGCTTCCGGTATTTAAAGTAGATAAAATATGTCTTTCATCCTACATCATTTGTTCAAATGTAAGGAAATTATATTTGTAGACGAGAATAAAGTAATATATCTTCAAATTTAAAAAAAACAACCTTTTTTATATTGGATTGTGACAATCAAAGATGTAATTACTTAATATACAAACGATTTTGCAGCTTGTAAGACTAAGTCTACTTCCTTCTTGCTTATTTTTAATTTTTAATACGATGACATATGTTTTCATACATATGGTTTCCCATACACATGTTCACATTTCCCCCTCATCCTTATCAAGTGTTAATATTTCATATTCTGACTTTCTCTATTAGTCTTTTTCAAATATTTATTTATTTATTACAGAAATACATACATTATCCTTACAGACTATGCCAATACGATATTGTCGAGAAGCATTAAATAAAATATAATATAATATTAAACACATATTATACACATTATCGCTACTGTGAATTCACTCTGCGAACATATAAATATATCGATAGTGTGGGAGACAGCATTCAGTAGGCGCAACGTCTTTGATAACGGGGATCTGTGCAACAGACTGGTTCTTGCCTTATCGCAAATAACCTAGGCCTTCGCCGTCGCACATATCCCATAGGTACTAAGAAACCCAGTTCTTGGAGTACAATATCTTTTTGTTCATATACATTTATATTTTCTCAAATGATTGTACGATTGTACTTGCGAGCAATGTGAGGGCGGTATCACTTAACATCAGGTCACAACCCCCCTGTGATATATAAAAAAAAACAATTCTCTACGGTTTTTGAGCTGTCAGAAAATAACTATATACTACTACTACTACTAGAAGTATCGTCAAAACAGTCCCCAATTGTACTAAATGCAACAAGCCATTCAATTCACAGATCATCCTGCTTTAGACGACGTCGTATTTGAGAAACAAATACAACCCAGAAAAAGTACACAGGAAAACATAGAACCTTATAAGTAATTCAATGTGTACAAATTTAAAAGTGGAGTCCTACTAACATCGTTACCGTTACCGAGTTTTATTTCAAAAGAATTTATATTCGCCTTTTCTGGAACGTTCCTTTGAAGGTGTTTAACGTTTGGCTTTCCTAATATGTTTTCAGTTCTCACGGCAAAGGCAAAAATAATAATCCCCTTTTAATCCTTTCTTATTTTTAATTAATGAACGAGCTGTACGGGCTGTTGGTTTCACAGCAATTAGTAAAATTTTTGTACTCATTTATATTTATAGTGTCACAAAAGATATATTTAAAAGGTAGGTGCTGATAACAGCTGACCTTACTCCGTAATTGAACTACTAACAAGAGTTCGTTATCAGTTTCTGAAAACTCGAACTACAAACAAATCCTGTTATAATGAAATCGAAGGGACTGCTCATCGGTCGTAAAAACCGATAGTCGTAACAGCTGACGACGTTGATATTAAGTATCTAATACAAAATAATTCAGCCGGGACCTATGATTTTGGTCAATATAACCGGTATGTTGTCCTAAACGCTGTCGTCGTAAACTGTTTTGACTGTATTTTCCATACAGTATGATATACTTAATCGAATGCTCTTTAAATATCTATATGCAGTTAAGACAAGTTTATTCAATTCAAGTCCAGTGGCCCTGGATTTAATGATTGTTACGAAAGGAACATAATAGGGCATTTTATCTTGTAACAAAGAACATTGCCTGGCAGAGCTCGCTTTTTGTATGTGCAATAAAGTATAAATGAATAACAGTCCGTAAAACAGAGTCACTTTTCTTCCAACATTACGAAACTTTATTAAATTCAGTACAGAGAAATCATCGCTTAGAGTAATTAACAATTTTATAGATCTAATCTATAAGTTCTTAAGAAATATTATCAAAGTGTTAAAGATATTGAAATTGGGTCTTGGATGGACGTAATATTACCGTTGGTAATCCGTTCGATTCACCTGGGAAACAAGGTTGTAATTAGTTCACTAAATCAATTGCTTGCTCAAACGTTTGTGTAAGACTTTTGAAATCCTCACTTAATACGACTAAGCTAAGTACGAAGTTTGAAACATTGATATGGTCTCCATAGAGAGATTAGTACTTTGAGTAGCCTATTTTGTTAGTTAGTAAAGTTAATAAATTTTTATTGTGGTTTCAATTCAGTTTTTAGCTTGTAGCTTACACATGAAATATAGGTATGGCAAACTTGTAAAAACTATATAATAATACACTTTTAACAGATTTATAATCCAGTTAATCTTAAAATAAATCAGCGGCGTGATGGTCACTCCTCTGCAATCCATATACACCTTCTTACCTCAAGAACGATCTTAAATTCAAAGGAGCTTATAGCTATAGCCTAGCTTCTGAAAACTATATCCATGGCGATTCCTTTAAGGTCTCCAGTGAGGCTATGTAATTCATAATCAAAAATATATTAATTAATTATAGCTTATAGCATTTGTCCCTAATGTCGAAGTTTTGGCCAAAACTTGCCGATATCTAGATTGAACATTCTGATAAACGAGCTAGGCCTGGATATCCATAGTTCACACTTGGAAATCGATTTTCCTGTAGTTTTTTGGTTTATTTTTTTTATCTTTTCGTGTTATGTTTGCCTCTAAGTGCTTGTCACATTCAATATTGTATTTTACTTTTCTTTTGCCTAAGTATTAGTGTGCCGAGCGTAGGCAAGCTTTTATAAATAAACAGCTTATTGTATAATCTAATGTATGAGCTGTATTATTGTAAAGTTTTATTATAATATATAATTTCACGTTTATAATATTATTATGTGTTTCCTTAAACATTCAAACCTATATTTTAGGTGGGTATAAAAAGTGACAAAATGAGTTCTATAATAAGTGACAAAAATAATCGACCAAATATATATCTTTCTACTTAGTGGTTATGATACCTATTTGTACTTCGGTCAGTTACATGTGCGGTGTTTCACCAAAACTGTCATTGAACCCAGGTTATTGTTGCTGAAATGTTGACTTTCGCTATAAATCTTCTTAATTGTTCTCAGTTTAGTCATAGTGCGTTGAACTAAGTCTAAATATGTATGAGATGAGATACATAGTCTAGGAGATGGTCTTGAAATACCTACCTCTAATGTTTTTTACAGTGTATTAAAATAAAATTGTGTTTATTCATTATAACCAATGAATTGTAATGTGTAAGATTTGGGAAACTGTGGTAGAGTTCTCAGCTTTTCTAAAACATTTTTTTTGTTTTTATTTCAAACTGTTTACAACATCTTCCAATTTTTTTTTACAAAAAGAATTATTTGAGTGCACGAATGAGCATGTAAGTGAATGAGTGAGTGTAATGTGTAACTACATGTTAGGTCTCAGGAGCATGTCCAACTCTGTGTAAGGTAAATTGAATTGTATCGAGTTTTTATTCAAACTAAAAGGTATACTTGTACTATGATGTGTATACGTTATAAATAATCTCTCTATATGTCTTCAGGCGTAAGATGCCAGCCATTGTTCCGTCACCAATAACAATTGCAAAGAAGAAATTATTCAATTTTTAAATTGCCTATACATATGATTTAATTTCTTAATCTAGTTTAATGACATTTATTTTTATTATTTTTCTCTGTTATAATTGTTTTCGTGTAATATGTGTTTTTTATATTGTGTGTTCTCTGTCTGTATGTGTACTTCTTTAAAATAAAAAAAAATATTGCTTGTTTGTACAGTAGGTTTACGATCGAGATGATTACGTGATAACGTCTTATTGGTGATATAAGTTTTTGGGAAGTAAGGAATTAATGAAGATAACAATTTTTTTCAAATTTTAAATTACATCTATCGTTTTATTCACACTTTTGATGATAAATTTCGGGTGTAAAATGACAAGTTTACTTATTCGACTATGATATACATTTTTCTTACAAAACATAACCGCACGAGAAAATCTCCATTCGTTTGTATGCCGCTAGAGTGAGATGAGACGGGAGATCGGTCCGTCTCTCTCTCGTTATACCTGCGATCGCGCTCGTGAGGTTTTGGTGTGACACAAGTTTCTGAACATGTCACCCGACTAAAACGATTTTAAAGACGTTATCACGTCAAAAAATATACCTATTAAGACTCAATAAAACAAAAACAACAATGATAAATATTAAAGGCAGGTTGTATCATTGCTATGAGGCGATATGTTCCAAAACCAATTTTAAGAGAAAGTAATAAGTACTTAAAAGTTATATTACGCGTTATTTAGGTCTATAAAGTTGTAAAATGTATGTAACTGTGACGAATTTATTATATTGAACACTTATTATTCTGTCCTCAACTTTTGGGACGTGACCAAAGAATATTATCTTTCTGTTACGCGTTATAAAAGAGTTTATCTGAAAATGATTACATATATGCACAAATAATAAATGTGTATTTATAACACGTATAACAGATAAATTGTACCATCAAGAGCGCTCTGATTCATATGGCACTGGCCTTCAGGCTGTATGAATATCCTCGGGCAGCCGTAGCACCATCAGATGAGCTTGCAAGTTTCCCCCTGATCCATAAAAAAAATTACATTCGTAGTTCTTCTTAATGCAACCAGGTCCTTAATAGCTATGTTTTTCATTATAACTTCTGAAGCTTATAATTTATACCGAGACAATCCGTATTTAGAATGTTTAACGAGTTTTTAAAAAATTTAGTGAACGTGTTCGAGGCGATTTTTTGCCCTAATTGGTATTCGACTCTTACTCTATGTTCAGAGTATTTAAACAGCGAATCTATTTGTTCACTACACGCAAAAGTAAATTACCGTTGTGTCACGTATTTAATAACGTTGGTACACGTTACGTTTACGATAATACAGTTTAAATAATAATAATGAAGATTTAACTAATTTTCAGCCGCGTTGGTAACCGAACAGATTTTTTGACAGTTACTATAGATACCCGAGAAAGCTTAGGTGTATAATTAATAAATTCATTATAGGTGTGTCAATTTAACGGTTATTGTTGATAAGTTCGTTAAAAATGGCGAATACACAAAGTTTGTGACGCTGCAGACGGAAGCTTATAAACAATCACTTAAATGATAAATAAAAGTTATGTCTCCTTTACTTATTAATACAAACTTACATGGGAGTGATAAAGACAAAACGTTAATAGTCTTAGCACCATTTATCTTATTCATAACTTAATCAGGTTTATTGCTTTAAAGTACTGTTTCGTCTGTCGTACTGTGGAAGAGTCTTGGTAGCTTATATAACCATAAATTTAGACTAATATTACATACAAATAAGGATAATGTTACCCTCAACATAATGTAACCGAAAACGCAGACGTCGTGTGACTCTCATCACTGAGGTCGTAGCTTCGAGCCCCGTCTGTGCACCAATGGACTTTCTTTCTATGTGCACATTTAAGATTTGCTTGAACGATGAAGGAAAACGTCGTGAAGAAACCGGCTTGCCTTTGACCCAAAAAGTCGACGGCGTGTTTCAGGCACAGGAGGCTGATCACCTAGTTGCCTATTGGATTGACAAATGATCATGAAACATACAGAAGTCAGAGACCTAAAAAGGTTGTAGCGCCACAAATTTATTTACTTACATAATGATTTGTTTATTTCCTGCTATATGTATTAAAAATAGCCGCAATACCGCACACGAATAGCGCGTATTGGGACTGCAAAATTTCGATTAGGGGAACGTTGGTTATAATTTATTCTACATATATTTATTTACATTGCGGAACACGTAATTGTTAAATAAAATAGTTACGATATTTTTATAAGGATAAGTTGAGGAGGGCCTGGTGTATTATATTACCATTTTACATATTTCGAATAGTAACGTGCCGTAACTAACTTGATATTTATGTGCTTTGAAACGGCATAAGTCCATTACAATTCACGAGAGTTTAAAATAAGAATATTTTTTTTTGTGTAATATTTAAGAATTAATTAAAGAAACGAATTTACAAATGTGTTTTTTTTTAATAATATTATTAACCTACATTTTAATTATTAAAATTAGATAATTAGAAAACTTGGTCCCTGTGGCACCGCTACCTTTAATGCTGACAACATTTCCTCGCTGTATTGTGATATTGAGTAATGAAAGCACCAGCTCCTGGGATCATCGGTACTATCTACCAAGCGCCCAATGAAATTTTTAATTGTTTTTTTTTTGTGTTTTTATTTAGTTATTATTTAAATTTTTCACAGTTTCAACCTTTCCATGAATTCCACAAACATTCTAAGATCATTAGCCAAATCGGTCCAGCCATTCTCAAGTTTAAGCAAGAGAAACGAACAGCAATTCACTTCCATATATGTGAGATTCTAAGGCTTGATGTTACCACTAAATCTACGGTCTTACCTCCGTGCTAGTTTAAACTATATAACAGTTGGTAGTAACCCAACACCCAAAATATTTTAACAAAGTCACTACGAAACAATCTTTGTAATGGAGGTCATGGTATCGTCGGATCCGTGACCCCATACAGTATTACCGACCAATATTATTGTGGATTGTAATCGTGTCTACATTGTTTTATGGTGTATTTTACAATGGATAGATATGTCATGCTCACGCGCTCCTAAAAAGCCGTTAGATCACGCTCTGTATGTCATTTAAGGTTCAATTGTCAACCGGTTTTTAACTTATGTCGAGGTAAGATTTGAACAGTGTTTCCTAGTCTTGATTGCTCATATATATGTTAATTGGTGTTTCAATATATATTTGTTTATATATCTTTAATGATCAAACCTACGTGGTGGTGAGTTTAAGCTTCAGCTTACGGAAAGACGCTAAGTCTGACTTCTGTACGTCAAAAATTAGATTTTGACATACCAGAGTCATAGTTCGCGCGAAGTCGCTTCTGATAATCGTCCTGTGGTGTTGTGAGTGGTGTCGTTTTAGTGGGGAACGTTTTATGGTTAATGGTTTTTATGATACAAAACTTCGGTCAACTAAGCTGCAGTAAATTTATAAGTAAATAGCCCTACAGACAAAATAGTAGAAGCGCATACGTTGTTTGTGCCTCTGCCTACAAAATGTATGCAACTTGTCCAGAGCTAATTTTAATGAATACAAGTTAGTAATTATAAATATATAGATTATAGAGTTATTTTTAGTAATACACTTTGAACTTATAAAATTGTTGGACAAAATGACTTGATTCAAGGTTGAAATATGAGTCAGTCCCACCTCGGGTCAATTACGATATCAAGTAAAAGTTGCGACCTTCGTTTTTTTAACATTAGGTCCGTTAAAAGATCTATTTACTTTGATTTTTTATATTATAGGGAAACGTACTTATGGAACAGCCATAAGGAAGGTACCGCAGCCCATTTAGTTGGTGCGTTGCACACTCATCTTAGAAGGTGCGTTTCTGGAGAGGAGATAGGAGTATGCACTCTTTAAATTTGAAGGTCGTATATCCCAGAAAAGTCTTTCATTACAAGTCGATTCCACCCCAAAGTTCCCGAAAATGCGGTGTAAGACTTTCAACAATCAAAGTGATGCAAATTTTACCTGGAATTTTTTGTACGGTAATGAAACGAGGCAGCGGGGATCAGCCCAGACAGCTCAGAGCACTCCACAGTACACAGTTTAAATTATGCGTATTTTGACTTGAGACGTGTGCCTACGTAAAGAGAGAATCAAGTCGACATTTTGGTCCTTTCCTCCTTTTGCCATCGCAATCTCGTGCTTTTTGCGTCCAAATTCGAACAACTATTGTTCTGAGCTCGAATTCCTTCCCTCCAACGCAACCTCGATCTACTAGAACGCTTTCAAGTTTGGAATTTACTGGTAGAAACGATATTTCTTTATTATAAAGTACTAGCTGACCTGGCGAACATCGTACCGCCTAACAGTCGATTTTTTATTTAAAAAAAATACTTATTCTGCTATTCGGGACACCGGTCTAGATAGTAAGATAAAAAAAAGAAAGTTGATAAGACAACAAAAACCTACATTATGTCAAAAATTAAAAATTTACCTTCCCGGAACCCCTCCACTAACATTTGAACTTTATGATATGGTATTAAAGTTCAAATTTACTTTTAAGTATTATTACGAACATTTTGTATGGGAATATAGAAAAGTATTGTTTTTAGACTGTTTCACTCATTTTTTTTTAATTTTTCTCTCCGTAAGAACCATCCTCGTACTTCAAGGAATATTATAGGAAAAGAATCAGACAAATCGGTCAAGCCGTTTTAATGTTATGTCGTGACAACGGAAAACGGGTTTCATTTTGATATATACATATATAGATAATACTGAAATGTCTTTATTATAATTGGTAAAAAATACAAAAATAATGTCTAAAACTTTGTGTTATACTTTAGTTTTAATGAGTTTCCATCTATATCACCTACCTCGACGTCCGTGCTCAACTAAGCGTTTTTAAGCATTTTTTTGGCGCCCATTACTGCTATATAGAACCAGGTGCAGTCGGGGTATTTCCGAACCAATACGACTTAGGATCCTTCATGAAAAGAGCGTACCAATTCTTAAAAATCCGGCAACGCCGAGTGCGTTAGCCCACTTAACATTGGGTGAGCCTCCTGCCCGTTTCGAGTAAACAAAAGTTTATGTATAAAAAAAAAGGCAAAATATGAATTTGATAAAAATATTGTACAATCCGGAAATTCCTTTGATTTGTTACCAACTGCAAACCATTTTCAAACGCAGCATTCGTATTCGAAATCCAATTAAAACTAGGCGTCTTTCAATCGTTAGGGAAAATAGGTTTTCATATATTTTTTGCTACGAACATCGATATGGGGAAAAGTTATATTTAAACAAAGGTTTATCCTGGTTATCCAAGCTGGTTCTGAATATTGTCATATGTTCACGTCTATTGACAAGTCTTGGTTAAAACTTAAAATGAAACTTATAGCTCATAATACATCAGAATAACACATAGGCTACAATTTATAAAGATATTGTGTGAATTTTCCAAGTAAGCAGGAAAAATCTACCATCTGCATCCTAATCTATCCATCAGATCGCGTGCGCTGCCAAAACCGCTAGAGTTACTTTTATCGCTTCTGCTATTTCAAGTACATAAAATATGTCTTTCACGCTACATCATTTGGACAAATATTATTTTAATACTGCGCAGACGAAGTCGCGGGCACCAGCTACTTAATACTAAATGACTAAAGCTTAAGTACTACGAACACAGCTATCTTTCTATAGAATACTAGCAAACTCGGCGAACTCCGTTTCGCCACCAGATGGCTTCGTTTTATGTAACATTTCGTTTGGTGCTCTCGCTTTTCTGTTGAAATTTATCCTGAATTTTCTTTGTCATAAACCTCACGGAGCCCGAGACCTTTCCAACGTATGCAAAACCGTGCAAATCGGTTCGTGCTTTCTGGAGTTATAGCGTCAGGAAGGAAAACCCGACTTATTTTTATATAGTAGATAGTCAGATGGATGTGTTGGTAATAAACTTGACCTGTATCTAATATTATGGCTGACATTTAGATCTAAGTTTAAGTATAAAATAATTACTTCATTTGTAGTCATTAGAGGAAGAAAATTGTAGAATTGCAGATTGCGTAGATTACTATTGATACCCAACTTATTCCAGTACAAAGAGTTTGTGCCTAGGTGTGAGTCTGTGAACCCTGTGGTCGCACGTTCGGCTCCCCTTTGGACCCTACATTCACATGCTAGTTGTTTACCATGTTACTAACATCATGTCAGGCACGAAAGACAAATTACTTGCTTACATTTAAAGTTAGAAAGCAGATGCAAAAATCTCCAGGCCTACCCCCTTGACAAAGAAACAAGGCACAAGAAAGCCAATTGATTATCGTGTTCTTTTATATGTGTGGTGGTGTGGTGAACTTATTAAGTTGATACTTCATCAACCTGCGGAAATGTGAATGCTTCATGCTTTGAATTGTTATGTTTATTCTCACGTTAAAAAACATATTACTTCTGAGCGGCAAATTATACAAACTGAACTCACTGTATGGTAATGATTGTTAGAAATATTTATTCCTAATTAACAACATTATTTTAACGGATCTTCGGGCAACT
Source organism: Pieris melete (assembly GCA_963693345.1). Lineage (NCBI taxonomy): Eukaryota > Metazoa > Arthropoda > Insecta > Lepidoptera > Pieridae > Pieris > Pieris melete. The sequence continues at coordinate 328,232 of CAVNZK010000039.1, read as the reverse complement.
AAAGAATAATTCAAACAGGACACGACAAAATAACCAATCAAAAATAATGTAGAACATTGTGTAAGATTAGAGAAATTAAAATTTAATACCTAAATAGATAGCAAATGCTTAAATTTTTCGAACAAAACTATATTTAGAAAACTTGTCTCGTTAAACAGCTCAAACTCACAGTTGCTTGTAGTCTTGATAGTTTAGTTTAGCAAAAATGTAAAACTAGTTAAAAAAATGCTTGAAACGAAAGAGATTTAAATAATATTTATCTGTTTCGTAATTCCTACAGATAACATATTTTTTTTATAACAAAAACCAATTATACTTAAGACAGCCAAAGATGGAATACATAATACATTTAACTAAATAATACCTAATTCGGGTGTGTTGTGTGATGGTTTGAAAGTGAAGGTGTGTACGTGGGGTGTGTGTGATGCAGGTGATTTAGCGCTATGGATATTACTAATACTAATTTTAAGCGTATTCCGTGACAGCTTAAACAAGTCAAGGCTTAAATACTGGTCGATGCATATTTGGTGGTGATATGAGGAACGTGAAACATAGTACGATTACGAGTCTGGTCGGCAGGATATGATTAAAGATTTACTTAATATATGTAAGTACATATAGTAAGTCAATCATAAAACGTAATATTTATTTTAAATTTGTTATATTTATTCCACCCTCGCGCGTGATGTAAAGACCTGAAAAATGTAATTTTACTTATTTATGTTACCTTTATAGAGCACTGTTGGTCTAGTTTCTTCGGTGTGCAACTATCATCGATGAGGTCGTAGGTTCGATCCCTGGCGAATCCAATGGACTTTCTGTGTGGACGCATTTTAATCTCGCTCGTACGGTGATAGATAACTTCACATGGCGAGGAAACCTGCATGCATTAGTCCCAAAATGTCGACGGCGTGTGTCAGGCACAGCAGGTTGCTTTAGTATAATAAAGGAAATGATCATGAAATAGATACATAAATGTGAGGCCCAGACTCAAAAGGTGCGCCACTGTAATTTTACGTTTACGTATTATATTTACAAATGAAGCGTAGTTAGTTATATTAGAAAAATGTTCGTGTTTAAAAATATACTTCCTGTCACGTACTGTGTATGTAGTTTTCCAAAAAGATTTAAAGGCTCGTTATAAATTATCTATTATATATATATATATATATATTATCTACACCTACCCATACTTTACAATATGGTTCTTTAAAGCAAACCTTCGCGCTATACGCCATGTTTGATACTAAAAACGCCACGTAGTAAAATATATATAAACACGTGATATAATATTGCTAAATAGAAGTCAACTGTGTCCATATTAGACAAGCAAACTGTTTGAATATCATAATTTCAAAGTGTCATCGGCCTTCCTTTTGTGGATTTTATTACAAAAACAGCTTGTGAGTGGGTTAGTCATCGTATTTTTAACTGTAGATTAGTTTTTGGCGCAGATAGATGGTATATTGAAAGAAATACTTGGACAATACATACACCTGTATTGTATTGTCTTTATAACTATACGGGACAAGTGATGGTTAACCCCAGAAAAGTAATAAAAAAACAGTTTTTTATAGGGACGCTCAAAAGGGCAGTTTAAAATTATTGGTTTTCCAAAAAGTTAATAAATTTGGTGTAATTCTCTGTCATATAATACTGTCAATGTCCGACAGTGTTAAAGAATTGTATATGCAATGTTGGCAAGTCACACAGTTTTCAAAGTACAATGTTTTTTTATTTCCCTGGGGTTAGAACCTGCCCTATCACCCGACTTCGGCTTGACGTTGATTCATAGGACAACTGTATTAATAAAATATAACGTCCAATAGCTTTCAAATGATATACATTCATTTCATTATGCCTGTATAACTTATATTATGTATATTATAAAAGAGATCGCTCGAACGTATATAGTATATATATATAAGATAAGGCCGCCAATTGCCCTCCTTTTTACTTTATTAATAAATAAAATATATTGTATACATATAGTTAAACCTCTAATAGTAGTTTCAAAACTGCTCCCAATTTTCTTATATCGCAATTAAACTACACAATACACGACCTTAAACTGTCATGCACACCGCACCCTGATGACAGATCCCAACCGGTGAACCTTTATAGTAATAGAGATGCAAATCGCTTAAATATAGGTGTGTGTTCATTGTTGTTACGCTGTCGAGCGAGACGGAATAGCATACGAAACATATTGTATGACGTACAATGTCATACAATAATGTTCTCTAATCTGTATCAAATTACAACTGTTGTGCTATTGGATTTACTCTCGACTCAGCAGTAACTCGAGTATAGCGGTTGGGTGCGAATACAGAAGATGTAGTAATATTTTATTTATTGAATACCTATTTTAATGGAAATTTCTTGACAACTTTAATCTTTGCATGGTAATAGATCCAGCCCTTGCCAAATACGATGTCTATTATGACGATGATTTATTAGTTCCAACTATGACTTTGATGTCGAGAATCCAATTTGTTTTTGACGTAAGGGAATTGTACTTTGTAAGTAATCATGATAAATAGCATTTTTACTACGTTATAGCAGGAATACTCTATGAGCGTGTCATTGAGCATATATTGACATTTACTTTCAAATTCCAAGGTCTTTAAAATAATGATCGGCTATTTACATAATAAACACAAATGGAAATATAATGTTGGACAAAGCCAGATAGTCTGTATATTATCGCTTATCTTGGCTAGTACTTATTTTGTAGTATTAAATTCTAATGACATAGAAATTACAAAAGTCCAGACTATTTGGATGATGAGGTGCTACGGTCGCATGCTTTGCATCAGCTGGACAGGGACGGCACGAAAGTTTATGCAGACATTAGATACGGGGAGAGGCATATCCGGACAAACTTTGCGTCATCAGCGATACAAATTGTGGCAGCTTATAATGGGCAAATTCAAGGCAAGAGACGGGCTGTTAAAAGGTTGCGGGATGGTATCACATCCGCCGAGGAACTGTCGGAGGAACTGCTGCTAATCTTCAGCGATAAATAAATTCATTCAATAAGACTGTTAATTATATAATAATGTGTCACTGTACCAGTAGAATGCGAAAGCAAACTTGGGAGTATCTGGGAGCAGAGAGATTACCTGGAGTGAGTTGAAACCTACTCCGCATCTCACCATTTCCACCTCCGTGAAACGAACCCAAGATGACGAAAGATAATTTACGAAACAGCCACCAGCTCCTTTCCTTGTCCAAATAAAATAGAAATTCAAAAGTGTATACGAAATCTGGGTATTAGGCAATTTTATAACGAGATACCACTCAAACATTTCAAAGTCTGAAATTCGTTCTAAAGCATTGTTGAGAAAAACGACAATAAAGGCGTTTTAGAAGTTTAGAACTCGAATAAAAACTTTGCTGAGCTTGCAAATAGCTAAGTGCCTTTAAGAAGTTGGTAACTGCCTTGACGCTGAAGGACTTGTTTTTTTGTATATTTGATAATAAAAAAAATAAAATGTGACATAAAAATGAGGCCCATTTTTATGTCATATTTTTGTTTTCTATTATCGTGTCTTTTTTATTGCAAACGCTCGGTTCGGCTCGCTAATTTGAATTTAATGATTCTAAAAACTCAACTTAAAATTCTGATCTTATTAAATCTTAAATTTATTGAAAATTTACGTTTGATAATAACTGTTTGATGTCGGTTTTTGTGTGGGACGGGATTTCATGTTATAATAATAAGGTCCTTATGTGTATCTTTCAGGCGAAAAATTAAATCAATACACTTACGTATATATTTTCTATGTACTGATAAAGGCATATAGCCTTTAACCTCTGGACGCTTACTAGAAAACACTCAATAAGTATGTAATTGAATTATGATCGACCTTTACTTGATAAATCTACTTGAACTTGACATATCATATATATACTTTAACTTGTTATATGTTGAATCTGTGGTAACGAATCTACCGCATTTACAGTTAATGAGCTGACTATATTTATATGATGACGTATAGAGGCGCAGGAGTTGTTTTTGTTAGGAATTCTGCTACTAAAATACAACAAAAAGCTAAAATATCTTGTAAAGGTTGAAGTTTTGCACATAACCAGGAGCTCATTTATTAACACTTCAGTTAAAAGTACAGGTAACATAAATCATCAGGGATGCAAGGGACGGAATTTCCGCTAAAAAAAAGTAGCCGGTAAACGGTAGCCTAGTAAGGAAAAAGAAATAAAGAAATAGTAATAAAGTGCAAAAAAAGCGTACCAATTCTTAAAAGTCCGGCAACGCACTCGATAGCCCTCAGGCATTAAGAGTGTCCGTTTGACGCCTGGTCTATAAAAAAAAGAACTGCATGACTAATTTAATTAAAATAAAATGCATAGTAACAATGGATAATCTTTTAATTAATAAACTAAAATCTAAAAAATTCAAAGCATGTTTTAATAATACATGAATAGGTCCCAATACAAGAATTACAAAAGAGGATTGAGCAGATGCATAGGATTTACTTCTCTACCTAGCGTTTAATACTTGTCAAAGTCATGATAAAGCTACTGATTTTACGGTATCTTTGCTGAACTACTTTCTCAATGGAAGCACTTGTTGACATGATCTCACGGATTTTCCTGATATGGTTATGGTGACTCAGTTCGCTGTCTGCGCTTGATGACTCAAGTGTGAGATTGACCTGAACGTACTTATAACAGGCTCTTTAATCACCTTTTCCGTTGAAAATTGTTTCCTGCTAACAATGCGGGTATTATATTATTTTTGATGAAAAAAGGTAAAGCAAAAAAACAATTTTAAGTCCTGACAGAAAAATATTTTTTTCGTGTTTGTAGTCACTTTTTACATCTATCATTGAAACATTACCTGAAGTTGGCAACATTGTTGTTTTTTAATATTCTTTAGATACATTACATTTAAAAATCGTGGCCATGTTGTCTATCTTTCGGCACCCTTCATTAGTTAACCAGGACGACCTTCGTCAGAGAGAGGCAGACAAAACATAGTCTTACCCAAGAGATCTTAGTTGCAAAATTCAGTATTTGACAATGAAAATAAATACTCTATATTAATTTGTCTCTACTTCGCACGGCTGAACATTATTTTGGTAACTCAAACTTAAACTAACTTTATTCGAATAGGTAAAAAAGTACACATATGAATGTCAACAGAAAAGAGCTTAAATTGATTCTAAATTTACATTTACTACCAGTACGCAAGTCAAGGGCGTAGAGCGGGAAACTCTTTGTCGCTCTCTTTCATCGCCAAGTTTTGAGTTATACAAGTTGTTTGAAAAATCAATCCCAAGGATTAGGATCATTTATATATTCGTCAAATTCATAAAAAAAGCTTTATTGATTAATTTACGTTTGACGAGAGTTGGGTTGAATTTCCATAAAAGGAGTGGTTTATTTATTAGCTATAGGTCTTCGACGTTCGTTTAAGTATACGTTGAATAACCTTAATTTGAGCAAATGGTCAATTATTTTCTCCTTTTATATGAGGTTATTAGAATTGTAACATTCGTTTGGCATTAATTTTATTTTCACTTTTCAGATACAAGAATCTGTGGATTTTGTGACTCAGTAAGCATCGGCGTTGCGGTTTCTCCAAGTACGTACGCTTTTATATAATCATCAACTAACCACTATTAAGTAGTACTGTTTAAATTCAATCCCAAAACATACTATTAAACCTTTCATTATCGACCCGAGCATGAGTTCAAAAAAAAGTTGAGTCTAAATAGGTTAGGGAAGATTTGGACGATTTTGGCGAAAGGACTCGTATCCAGGTCATGTACCTATTTTAATTTGAAAAATGTAGTAAAGTAGTGTACATTTACATAAAGTCTTTCACTTAAAGCCTATAAAAAATCTAGTTATAATATCTTTTCTTAATAATTACATAAAATTATAAATACTAGGTGAAATTTAGATTTCAGTGTCAGAAGTCAAATCATTTATTTCAATTAGACCACGTAAAATGGCACTTTTGAACGTCAAACAAAATACAAAGAAGATTCTAGTTGCCCCTTCCATGGTAGCTTCGTGTGGAGAAGAATGGACAAGAAACTCCACACTTACTCTTTTAAAATAGGATTACAATATTTTGTTTGCATTAGTTAATTAATTATAGTTATTGTCGTATTATATTTATGTCATATTACGTATATGCTTAATAATGATTTGGTAATATTCATTTAAAGACATTTAATTCTAGTGCAACCAAGCTAGCGATAATTTCGCTTACAAAGATCTCAATAGCTTTTATATGAGCCTATTTTGAACTTGGTGTCATTGAACCCAAGCTGCGAGCAGCGTGAAATGCGGTTCAGGCAAAACATTGTTTATGCTTACTTAACCTGATGTGAAAGGAATTTCTTCTTTTTTAAATAGTTAAAAATATTTACGAACACCTTATTTGAATAATATTTTTAAATTCAATACATTTGATTTTGTTTGTTAAACATGGGGCACCCATGGGGCCCATGGGTAGTCTCAATGATCCCAGAAGGTTCGCGAGTGCGTTGTCGGCCCTTTAAGAATTGTTACACTCTTTTCTTAAAGGACCCTAATTCGATACCTAACTGCTTTAAGTATTCAGAGTCGCTGATTTAATTAATACGTACATAAATAAAATTATTTTAAATTACATACATTATTTTCGGCTCCCGGGGGGGGTCTTCCCTCAGAGATACGACCTCCAAATGTTCAAAAAGCGAGCCTACTCCTCCCTCAAAGGCCGGCAACGCACCCACTAAAAATGGGTGTCTATGGGCTGCGTAGACTGCCCTTTTAGGTCCCGCAAGCACGTTTGCCCCCCTATTATATTAAAAAAAAAAAAACATAACATAAATTATAAACCTTAAAAATATTAGTTATTCATGCTACCATTATAAATGACTAAATGTCTAATATGCTTAATGCGGTCATCTAAGGACAAGTTGAAATGAAACTATAGAGGAAGGATGTTGTATCCACTGACTCGCCCAAATGCCTCCACTGCCTTTTTTTTTTTTAATGGAATCTCGTGTTGGCTTGAAGGGCCTTGACAGCTAAGCTCGGTCGGAATGAGCTCCCGCGTCTAGCCCTAGGCAATCTCCGTCTCTGCGAGACTCGCACCTCGGCTTGGGCCGTAGCGGAGTAAAAGCAATGGTCGAGTAGTTGTAATCCTTAGCGGAATAACTTCGTTAGCGCGTTCCAGGGTATGACGTCATCGTACTTATTGTAGGCGTCTAAGCATTTTTGTCCTCATCGAATTTAATGAACCGTACTTTAGCTACTATAAAAGGCTACGTATGATATATGGAAGAGATAATAACCCATTCATAGAGTCTCAAGATCCCCTTTATCCCGTATTAAGTCTAGAAACTGCTTTTCCTTTGTTGAAAGCTCTGTATGATACATGAAGATTACCTTTGACTAAACCCTTCAAAGGCTTCTTAAATGATGATGCATGAAGAGAATACAAAATGGAAGTTCAGTAACTAATGGAATATGGTACAGATATCTTTATTTTTCTGTCTATTTTGTTGATTTTTTTTATATAGGCATATAGCCAATAAGCCAAGTGTACCTAAAACAATGCAATGGCTAATTTAGTTTCTAGTAAACACAGCAAAACAAAACATTAATGAACAAATAATAACAGTAGAAATTAACAATTCAATAGTACGGTATTTGAATATTGGGCCCGTTCTGAAGAATTATATATACTAGAACATAGATACACACACAACATAGCTTAATACAAATTTAGTGTTCAAATTATTTCAACAGTTTAAATGAAGCCGTATGTAAAATGTTAACAATATTACTTTAAAATTCATTGGGTTCGATCACACACTGAAACAGAAGTTTCGCTGATTGCAACAATCAAACCGTAACGCCAGTTCATAGTTTAAGAGCTAAACATATTTTTAAAGCATTAGTCTACGAATTAACTAAATAATAAATCTCCTTGAAAGAAAAGCTTAGTATATATTTATAGAGCATGGTGCAATTAAATACTCGATTTTGTTACTACTATTGGGGAGGAAGAAATAAAATATAATTATTTGATCAAAGCACAAAAAAATACAAAAACCCATCTAAAAGGTGCCTCAGCTGTCACCAGTTACAACGATTTGCAGTGGGCTCAAACTATATTGTCACTTCTTGTTTTATGATTATTTAATTGTTAAAGCAAGCAAAAGACATTGAAAGCTTTTTCGATGCTGTATAGCTGGCCTTGCTGGGTGGACTGAGAAATATGAAATAACATGCAATAAATCTAAAAACCTAACAACAATTTACATAAATGTAAGCCCTAAAAATCCTCATGAATATCTTGATTCCCCCTAAATTTGGGGGGAAACTCCGTGCATCGGTAATGCTTCCCCTAACGGATGTCCTCTACGCGAACGAGGAAAAATAAAGAAATATCTACAGCAATCTTCTAAACTGTAGAATTAGCTAGTATTTTGCCTATGGCTCATAACGAACTTACCAAATCCCTATCTAATTAGTCTATGGGTCTTGTGCCCGAAAGAAATACTATTTATATTGACCTTGTTCGAAGTTTATCTCTTAGACTATGGTTGCAGTTTTGGTCCGTTACCCAAGTCGTGGATTGTGATGATTCCGTGTCCAGCCGTGTCTTACTGTTTTCTAAAACATAACAGCGAAAGTTTCGCGATTTATACATCACTTTCACTGATTGATACTTTTTACTTTGCATAATTACCCTGTTATGGTATAAGTATATCAGATTACTTTCATTTATTCATCTACACTAATATTATAAAGAGGAAAACTTTCTTTGTTTGTTTGTTTGATTGTAATGAATAGGCTCATAAACTACTAGACCGATTTTAAAAATTCTTTCACCATTCGAAAGCTACATTATCCACGAGTAATATAGGCTATATTTAATTTTGAACAAAAATAGGGTTCCGTAAGATATTAGGGTTTTTCGGACACAAGGTGTAAAAAATCAACCAAAAAGTTACTTATTTTGCGTACCCTGCCTAAACTATTAAAGATAGAACCATAAAATGTTCTAAGTAATTGTAGATCTTATAAATATCTACAAAAAAGTCCGCGACACACTATACCTATCTATGTCGAGTGAGGCACAATAACCATAAATGATATAATGACATGGCAAAACGGCGTTTGCCGGAGCCCGGATCAGCTAGTTAATAATAAATTACATTTTATTGTTTAATTATGGAAAAAGAACGAAGAGATACGTAATTGATACGTAACGGTATTCTATAACTTCTCAAAGACGCCGAGCAATCTTGATGTAATTCTCCTAATATCCTTTTATAGATCAACAAGCAAACGGACAGGGGGCTCATCTGATGTTTAGTGATACCTCCGCCCATGGACACTCAATACCAGAGGGCTCGTGAACGTTGAGGTGACACGAAACCTTGGACACTCCTACAAATAATTAACTTGATTTTTGACGTTAGTGTTAATATAAATAAGTTTTATAAACACATTTTTAAAATGACATTTTTAAAATGACATTTTCCTCTCTTATTTTAATAATTTCATATAGAAAATAAACATTATTTTAATGTCTTGTCTTTTAAACGGGGGGCAAACGGGTCCTGATGTTAAGTGATAGACAGTCTCAATTCCAGACGGCTCGAGTAGGTACGTTGCCGGCCTAATTAGTTGTTGAGTAATAGGTCGTTCATTTTTATTAATTAATATTCAGCTAGCTCAACTCATGCGCGGCGTTGATGATATCAATTAAAATTTAGAACCTTAATTTAAATCCAAGCAAAATATAAATTTAATGGGTTCAAACACATTTCTGTTATTAAAACCAATTCATAACAATTCAATTGTTTTTTCGGAAATGGATCTCGTACTAAACCATATGCAACTATCACAAAGATTTAAGAACTTATTTTACATTAGTTGTAATCAGTTTTTATCGTGTTCATATCACGGGGGAGACGTAAAGTCATTGTGCGACGGCAATTTTCCGCTATTTACGTCCAAATAAGATACGATATTAAGCGTGTAATGTCCTCATCGCTCAAGTCAAAGCGTTCTGCTTTTAGTTAATATGAATTTTTGCTTGATCAAGAAGGAAATATGACAAACACAAATACAGTGTTAACTCTTTATGACACTCGCTCTAACGAAAAACTCTCTATACGTAAAAAACGTTAAATTTGTTTGGTTTAACACAAAACCCATACATTAATTCTTCCGTCCCTATAACGCAGTCTCTGTATAACGATTAGAAATGCTCGGTCCCTTGAAACTTATAAAGAGTTAACATTGTATAAGATATATCAAAAATACAAGTTATAATTATAGAATTATCTTTGAATTGTTTCAGATTTAATTAATAATTAAAAAGAAATATGTGTTTATTAATTAGAAATAATTCATTATAATGTGTAAGATTTGTAACCCTTTTCAAAGTCAAATCATTTATTTCAATTAGACCACTTAAAAGTAAAACATACCACTGCCAGTCGTATGTTTTCAGCTCGTCAGGTTTCCCAGCTTTTCCATAACAAAGTTAAGATTAAATTCCATAACATTTTTTGAGTGCATGATTGTGTGGGTGCGTGTTAGTGAGTGTAATTTTTAAATATATGATAGGTCTCAGAAGAATCTCCATCTCATCTCCAAATCTGCGTATGGCGTTAGATTAGCTTTTTTTCTATTTTTCAGTTTATAAGTTATTATTTGTCTTTATTAATATTTTTTTATACTATCATTATATATTACAATTCGTGATTTTTATTGTTTTCTTTAATAAGGGAAGAGATCACTTGGATCATTGCCTTTTATTATAATAATGTGTTTTGTTCTTTGTAACAAAGTTGATATTCGATTATAGTTGGAACAAATTAAACTACGGTCCTTCAATGACTTTGTATTATATTATATATTTTGTTTGTAAGTATAGAGCACGTTTTTTGCCTAAATAAAGAAATCTCTCAAGATTTTTTATTTATTAAAACTTCGTTACATTACAAATAATAACAAGTAACATGACCCTCAAGACATTTTCGTTTCTGTTAAGCAATTTTCCGCAGTTTGCACTCGCACGCTGCACGAACAATTTGGCCCGGCAAATGAGCGTGTAGCGTAACGCGGATAACTGATTACATTGGTTTGTTTATATACACAGTAATAATTAGTATTAGGTCGTAAGTGTAGGAAAATTATCGTGAGGAATCCAGTGTCTTAAACCCACTTTCGTAATTAAGCACAGAAGAGACTGCATTGAAGAACAATTATTAATGAAACGCTGAAATGTGTTCGGGCGTTACGGGACTTACTAAACTGTCTTAAATTAGTCATCGAGTAGCGATTTTACAGTATGAATAATAAAGTGTTATTAAGAGTAATATGTATAAAACACTTTAAAAAGTTTTTAAATTAGCTTTTTTATGAATTTATCAAAAATCCATTGTTAAAAATAACTTCAGTGACGTGACTCAAAACGGTTGCATATTAGTCGAAAGATGATGTAGCATGCTTCTAAATATCTGACTGACAATTAACGCACTAAAAACTTGACGTTTGTCAACGTGTGCATGGTAGGTTAGAGGGGTGCGACGCCATCTTGCATAGAGAAGCGTTTTGGCGGGTTATTGAAATTATGAATATTTGAATTCTTAAAACCAATAGAATTTTTTTTTAAAGACAATTCACACCAATTGACCTAGTCCCATGCTAAACTGATGAAGCTTGTCTTATGGGTACTAGGCAACGGATATACATACATATTGTTATAGATAGATAGATATAAATACATATTTAAACACCCAAGACCTAAGCACAACACCAAATGCTCTCAGCTGGGGATCGAACCCGGGACCCATGGCTTCGCAGTCAGGGGTACTAACCACTAGACCAATGAGTCGTCAAAATATATATAGTAACAGTATAGGTTCCTTAGACACTAACTAATAAACTAAACATAATATAAAATGGTGGTGGAAAAAACATGTGAAATATAATTATCTATCATTGAAGGTGATTTAAGAGAAATGAGCCTCTATTCAAATTTTGTGTAAATTGTTGCAAATTTTGACAATTGAAATTTTTTGACAAATTTCGTTTCAAATCTTATTCAATTGTTTCTTAAATGTTAGGTCTAAAAATCCTTCGATACTACCTGTTTCCCAGCGAATTCCTTATCTCGAATAACCTCTGCTAATCCATTGTTTCTTCCACATTCATGTGACCATTATAATGTAATTAGCGAATTAACATTGGTTCGTGATGCTCATGGCTGAGAATTAATGATGATAATTATTTATATTGTTTGCTGAAAGTCCAGTCTATTGCGCGGTTTCTTTTGAATAACACCCATTTAATTAATGGCCTTATCCTAGGTGTGAGTTTATTTACTTGGAAAAATTATTGGAGAAAAGGTTGGAATATTTATTTATTTCGTAATCCTACAGGAAACATAATTATATATCAATAATCAAAGACAATTATATATATAATACAAAAGATATAGCCAAATATGGAATACATATATGCAAAAACGTTCAAACATTTACGAAAGGGTAAAAATCAACAAAATTATTAAATACATCTAAGGTGTGTGATGTAACTATGTGATGGTGTCTATGTGGACTGTGCTTATGATGCAGGTGATTTAGCGCTATGGATATTCTTAATAGTAATTTTAAGCGTATTTTTTTTTTTTTTTTTACAAATTATATTACGGAGAGTGTTCGGAAGAATTGTTGTTGATCCCTCCTGCCTCTTTTCAACACCGTACGAGCCGAACGACCTCTCAATTTCACCAGCATCATCTTGATGGCTGGAGGTCCTCCACAGTCCGCTTCACAAGGCATTTTCTTTTGCGAACTAGCGAACTGTGGAATCGGCTCCCGGGGGGGGTCTTCCCTCAGAGATACGACCTCCAAATGTTCAAAAAGCGAGCCTACTCCTCCCTCAAAGGCCGGCAACGCACCCACTAAAAATGGGTGTCTATGGGCTGCGTAGACTGCCCTTTTAGGTCCCGCAAGCTCCTATTATATAAAAAAAAAAAAAAAATCCGCGATAGCTTAAACAAGTCAAGGCTTAAATAGTGGTCGGTGTATGTCCGGGCTGCGCGATACAAAACTGAGTTTGCAATGTTGGTGGTGATGCGAGGAACGTGTAACAAAGCACGATACCGAGTCTGGTTGGCAAAAACATGGAAGTGCAATTTTCTTATAAGTAGGCTGCAATAAATTATATATAAAATGCTGTTATGTAGTATTTTGGAATTAAATCAATTAAAACAATTTTGTAATTTTCTTGGCTTTTATCAGATTGTTATGATTTTGAGACAATTAATGAATGCATATCCAATAATTAGTTTTCCCTCCGTAACTCGCTAACTATCAAACTGCAGCAAGTCTCGCCCTTCTCAGCCGAAACACGCAGTCCGCCGTTTCCAAGAGGCCCGAAGCTAGGAGGTTGACGTGTTCCTGGAGTCTCCTTTTTTGACAGTTGTAATTCCCAATACCACAGCGTACCATTCAGATTTCGCAGTGTTTTATTTTGTAACCGCTGTAGGATTTCGATGTTGGAACAGCTTCCTGAGTTGTATCCCATAGGACCATATTGGTTTTATGACAGTTTTATAAATGAGAAGTTTATTCTCCAGCTGCGGCTTTTCTACCTCTAATAATAATTAAAAAAACAAACGAACTTGCAATTTGTCGTTGAATTTAAAATTGTTAACTAATATATACGTTCTATACAGCCTGCCTGTGTAATGTATCGTATAAATGGCTAAAGAAACAATAAATAGTAACCTAATATATATTTTGCATATTATGTTATACCGAGTTGGTACTTTACGATGTTATTTCGATTATATAATAATAGTTATCATACTTAATTTATATGATCTCGTTCTTCATTTTCAGGTGACTAAAACCGGCCACCATCACGCCTTCATCATGACACTGCACTGGTGGATGCACTGGTTCTGGGTGACAACGCTGCTCGTTATTATAGGTGAGATACTAACATTTCGCTCAAAATTGCCCATAAGCAATAAGTATGCATTGCACTGAATTGTAACTTCAGGAATGCAATTATAATAATAGCAACATTGTACAACACGAGTAGTCGTACTTTGTTTTGCCTTAATATGATTTCTTTACTTAGGGTACATTTTTACATACCAACGTATGGAACATTTTGCTATGCTACCTTATGAGACATAGAAAATATTCGCTATTCGCGAATAAAAACTGCTTTTTAGGTTTTTCCGTGCTATTTTTCCACAATTTCTCTAAAAAAAGCCTTTCTCAGAGTTCTAGGAATAATTTTTTTTTTAAATATTAGAATTGCTCCAGTCGTCTTCGAGTTTTGCGCACAACGATTATATGTTGCGATTTATTTTTGAAATAAATGTATTTTATCATATAATACAGTTAGTAATTTACATAATATGATGATTTAATTCTAATATATACAATTTACGTTTATTATATTTATATTTTTTTCATATTAGTCGTTGTCGTAACTTCCTTCAGTAGGTACAATTCATGGGCACTTGTTCACGGGTAAAGACCTCATCAATCCTTTTCCAAACCTCTATATCCGTGGCATTCTTTCTCCATTAGCTTCCTGCTGTCGCTTCTATATCTTTTATCAACTTTTTTCTACGGCTCCCTCTTTTTTCGTCCCCTTAGTCCTTTCCATATAGTTATCTTTAAAGTCCATCTTTTAACTGTGCGTCTTGCTGTATGACACCGCCCACTGCCTTAAAAGCAAAATGTAACACGTCTGTGAGTTGATTTTCGTTTTATTTTTTCGTTTCTTACTTTTAGTATCCTTAGTACGTTTCTTTCCATTGCTTTCAAGCATGTTACTAGTTTATATAACAACTACAATATCTTGGTGTATATAAGTAATACATAACACCCACGAAGCCACCCCAGATATCTAGTATTGGCGTCAGAAGGAGGGTTCACACAGGCTAAGTTAGTAAGACCTACCTTAAAATCGTGCATCTCTTCATAATTGACTTTATGCCCTTAAATTCTCTTGAGGATTTATTTATACACATACAAACAAGGTTACATAATAAAACCTGTTCAATTGCAACAGTTAGAAATAACCTTAGTGACGTGACGTGAAGGCCGACTGAGATGTCACAAAGAAATCGTGACCGTGATTGGATTATAATATATAGAGATATACCTATGTATTATGGAACTTATATGCACTGAATTATATTTTGATATATAACGACAAGATAAAAGAAACCAGTGGCGCTACAACTTTACATTTTGGCCGCATGTATATTTCGTTTTCATTTGTTTTTTTTTATATTATAGGTAAGTAGGTGTTCGGCCTTTTGGCCTGACACGGTGTGGACTTTTAGACCTAAGACATGCCCGTTTCCTCAAGATGTTTTTCGTACAAGTTAGATTTAAATGCGCTCATAGAAAAGTATATACGTAAGTATATACTGTTGAGCAGTGTTGGCCAAGGCCAAGTGGCTTCAGGGTGCAACTCTCATCCCTGTAGGTTCAATCCCCGGCTGTGCACCATTGTTCTTTCTTTGTATGTGCACATTTAATATTCACTCGAACAGTGAAGGAAAACATCGTGAGGAAACTGGCTTGCCTTAGACCCAAAAAGTCGACGGCGTGCGTCAGGCACAGCAGGCTGATCACCTACTTTCCTATTAGATTGACAAATGATCATGAAACAGATACAGAAATCTGAGGCCCAGACCTAAAAGGTTTTTTAAAAATAATTTATTGTTACATACGCTTTGACATGAACCGATGAAAAACCATGCGTTTTATTGTCATTGGACAAAGGGATGTAACGTACATATCATGTCGCGTTCCACGCCTAAAGAAGTATTCCAGTGTTCAGATGAGGTCGAGCGATGACAGTGTCGCTAACAATGTCGTTAGCAGGCTCTTGTTAACTCGCTTCTCACGTCTTGTGATTCTAGTGCGAAGTTCCATATAAAGTACCAATTATCACCTATACTTAAATGATTAAATGACTTGATCTACAAAGTTGTCAAATCTCTATAGACTGTGGTAACTTTTTAGTAAATTGAAATGTTACAATTTGAGGGCCAAACTTAACATTCAGATCCTCTGAAAAATTGTACTGACATAATTTTTTGATTAAGCAATAAAGGAATTTTTTTTACTTTTGTACTCATAACTTTTTGAATTTTGGATTAATGATAAAAAGTCATATAAACATAATTGTAGGCAAAGCGATTTGCTACAAAATTTTCTTAACAATTTTTTTTTAAGATGGATAGTTTAGGAGATATAGCCAAAAACGGGTTTCATCCCTTTTTCCAAGATGGCGGCCGGGGGAAAAGGGCGCCAACGCCACAAACTTGGGTTTAAGCTTATATTAACCCTCCCTACATGTCCCATAAATAAAATTGTGTCCTCTAACAAATGTTCAGCCAATGTAACATTTCAATGGACTATTTTTATTTTACATATTAATATAATCTAAATCATGGTATGTTACATTTGAAAACCACCGTGGTATGTATTAATGTAACAATAGCAGGTTATTATTATTATTTATTTACATGTAATATTACAGCTATAGAGACATAACCATATTATAAAAGAAAACACTTACACAATAAACAAAGCCAACACAGATAACATTAATAAACAAAATATATAAAACAGAAAACATAAGTACATTTATAGATAAAATAGAAAACTGAAATTAAACATTAAACAAATAACTTAATATTTTAGAGAAAAAAGAAAATGTCACTTCTGCTAACTAAATAAAGTATGCTTTCCCGCTTCCTAAAATATTTCCTCACACCCTCTATGGTAAGGTAAAAAATGTCTACATCTTGAGTACATAGTTGCATAAGTCTCTTCGTCAATCCTTTAATATGAGGGGACCACTGAAGTTTTGACTACGTAGTATATATATAGTATCTGGCCTTTTCTTAACGTGAATACTGATATTTTTTATTTTGTATGTGCAGTGTAACCGATATTACAAATGCAAATACCACGCCCACGTCAACATGATCCATTTGCATGCAATCAATTACGCAATACATGATTTTGACGGCGGCATAGTTAAGGGACTTTTTGTACTAGAACCAATATCGCCGCTCTTGACATTTCATATCTTCCCAACGTGGGGCACTCGCCTCTCAGGGGATAATTTGATTGTTGAGGGGGGCTATTCAAAAATGTATTAAAATTATTTGGAATTTCAATTTAAAATAATTGTGTTTTAAAAATGTACTTACTGTGTTTCGTTAACAATTTTCTAGTAATAAAAATAAGAGAACAATTCAATTGTTAATATTAAAAATTATGTATGTTACATTTTGGGTTCTTAAGAATTTTAAACTCAAACTCAAACTCAAAATATCTTTATTCAAGTGGGTAACCAAGTACACTTTTGAATCGTCAAGTTAAATTAATCGTAAATTTACATTTACTACCAGTTCGCAAGTCAAGGGCGTAGAGCGGGTAAGAAGAACTGGCAAGAAACTTTCCGCCACTCTTTTTAATCGCCAAGTATTGTCATACAAATTGTTTGAACTGGAGCAATTCAATCCCAAGGATTAGGATCATTTAAGTAGTCCTCAAATTTATAAAAAGCTTTGTTGATTAATTTTCGTTTAACGAGGGCTTTGAATTTATTTAGTGATAATTCTCTAATTTCGCTTGGGAGTTTGTTGTAAAAACGAATACAATTTCCATATAAGGAGTGGTTTATCTTTTGGAGCCTGGTTGGTCGTACACTCAAATTAGTTCTATTTCGCGTATTGTACTGGTGAAAGTCACCATTTGTTTTAAAATCGTTTATATTTTTTTAATACAGTTGCTCAAAAAGTGGCGTATTGCAGGGACGTATAGCGTTCGGGATGTGGGCTATTACACACTCGTGCTTTTTCTTTACCTTTTCCGAACTAGTGCGTTTTCTTTCCCAACTGTCAAGATAATGTCTATTAAAAAGAAAAAAACAACCACGAAGTTTTTACTAAAAAAAATCATAGAAGTTTTTATAATTCATGCAAATATTTCAAAAAAGAAGCTACTCATTTGTTTTAATATCAGATTTAATGATTTGATTCAATGAGTTTTAGGTTAGGTTTCATTTCATTTCATCTCATTAAATTTCATATCAATAAAAAAATTCTACTGAAGATTTGGCTATATGGGCAGAGTTCCCTTTGCCTACCCAGAATGGGTGAAGAAAAAAAAATCTCTGCTCATATTCTTTTACAGTTGGCGCCATTTTCCAAAAATGTTCTTTGCTAGTTTAGTTGTTTGTTATATTATATATTAAATAATAGTTTGTCTGTCAATCATACGAAATTAATAATAGTTTGTCTCAAACAGTAAATATGCAACCTAAAACTTCCCCAGTAAGTAAAAAAACTGTAATTTCGATGAATATGTGAATTATACCTTTTATAAGAAATAACTGATTAGTTAGTTGAGGTTATTGTGTTTTAATATTTTATTAAATCGCTTAATTTTTTCGCAACTGTATTAAAAATAGTCGTTCAGTACACGTGCGGAACCATCATTGCAACTTGTTCCGACTGTCAACCCTCACCTTCGGCTACGCCTCGGCTCGGGTAGACATTTGTCGGAACTCTTTGCAATGACAAGCTTTCCGCACTCGTAATGAAATATACTATTTTGGACATATATTACAACAAGGCTTCAAGAATATATTGACCAGATAGTGTCATAATATTTAATTCCTTAAACTTATTCCGTACCGACTCCCTCGGAGAAACACAACAAATACCCCGAACAGCCCGCTTCTGCAGCACAAATATGGATTGAACCTCTGCAGAAACTCTCTTTAGAAAGACTAACGTTGGAAAACACTGGATTACGCTAAATCTCCACTATGAATAATACTTAAATCTACAGAGAGACTGAGTTCCTAATTACTATATAATAATAGTTAATTTAGTTTAGATGCTCAGAAAACTGAGCCTATCTTACGATACTACCTTTATTTCGTCAGTTTTAAAATCAGTACTTTCCATAACATTCTATTATTAGCAGTATTACCCTAATAATTATCAAAACAAATGTTTATGAAGCGCAATAATGACTAAGCTAATGTTACAAATAGATGCTAATTTACGTTTGCTTTTGTATGTGATAA
The DNA here is from genome assembly GCA_963693345.1 of Pieris melete. NCBI lineage: Eukaryota > Metazoa > Arthropoda > Insecta > Lepidoptera > Pieridae > Pieris > Pieris melete. The sequence goes on along the minus strand of CAVNZK010000039.1, from coordinate 309,086 downwards.
TTTAAACAATTTCATTGAAGGCCGTGGAAGTTTCGAATTTTACAATTCGTATGGGCGTTTCTGACATCCATGACTCAGAAAAAACGTTATAAAAAAGAGAACATGATTGGTTGAAGAGAGAGAAGACAGATGGATGCGTTGCCGGCCTTTGAGGCCTAGGTTAGGGCCGGGAGGATTATACTCATTCTTTAAACGACTTTGAAGATCGTATCTTCCAGAGAAGACACCCACCGGGATCCACAGTTCGCTAGTTCGTGAAAGAAAATGTCTTGTGAAAGTCGTAGAAGCTATCAAGAATGCTGGAATAAATTATAAATTCACTATTGATTCAAACCCTCGTGTTCTATCAAAATCAAAATACGTTTATTCAGTTTAGATGCGTCTTAGCGCATGCTTATGAATGTTAAAAACGTTTACAAAATTCGCGAAAGGGCAAGACTACGCCATCCGTTCGCAAAACTACCAGGAGGCCATGTAAAAACGAGCAAAAAAGGACGACAAGGCGACCTCTCGCTAAACCTCACTGTCATTGCTACATAATCCAATTTATGAAATCCATAAATCCAATACACGCATTGCCTTAACCATAAAACCGTAAATAATAATCTGGTCTTATATCTAGTTGCGCTTCAACAAAGGGCTTCGTAGCGTCTTAGGTGTCCGCTAGGGGGCCTCATAGCCTAGCGGTCTCATTAAGTGGCAGCTAGGTGAGGGATACCGGGTTCGATTCCCGGTTCGAGGGCAAGTTTTAATTTAATTTAAATTGGTTCTCGGCCTTTGGAAGGGTTGTGGGGTACCGGGCGAGTGCCTAAACCGTACATGGAGGACATGGTCGAATTTCTAAGGCAAAAAGCACGAATTATAAAAATCTTATACTTGACGCTGGCTAATGCACAAGCCGTGCCAGAGCCATATTAAAAAAAAAAAAGTGTCCGCTAGGTTAGGGTTCGATTTCCAGTCGGACCGCAAGGTTATGTAACTTTAAATTTGTTCTCTGCCTTTGGTAGGGTTGTATGGTGCTGGGGGTGTCCTTAAGTGCGGGCACAAACCCATATGTATATAATATGTTTTTTTATATTTTTTTATTAAATGTTTTACTTACTGTGTACCGATAACAATTTCCTAGTAATTTCTTCCTAAAAATATATAATAGGTTTCTTTAATTTAACGATGACATTTTTTTAAATTAAAGAGTTTTATTAAGGCTAAAAAATGTGGGGCATGGCACAAAATTTTATGATTTGGCATTCTGAAAAGGAGGAGCTTGTAGTTTATTGTTTATCAGAATGCCAAATCATAAAATGACTGCTTCACGACTGATTTGAGAGCGACCGCTGTGTGAATTCGAAAAGTGAGTTACAGAATCGCAGGGCTGTAGTATGAATTTCGATCTCTTTGGTCTGTTTTAAAAGTATTGTAAATTATTAAACTCAAATATATGTAGGTGATACGAAGTTCACCAATAATAAACTTTAATGTTCAAAAACCGCACCCATCATGCGTGACAAATGCAAATGTCAAAATATAATTAAATACAGCTAGTCTATCTATAATGTCATAATATGTTAATGTATTTATTACATAACTAGCAAACTCGGCGAACTCCGTTTCGCCACCAGATGGCTTCGTTTTATGTAACATTTCGTTTGGTGATCCCGCTTTTTTGTTGAATTTTTTCCTGAATTTACTTTGATATAAACCTCACGGAGCCCGAGACCTTTCCAACGAATGCAAAACCGTGGAAATCGGTTCGTGCGTTCTGGAGTTATAGCGTCAGGAAGGAAAACCCGACTTATTTTTATATTACATAATGTATACAAAAAATCAACAATCATTCTACGTCAGTTTATCAAACTTATAATCTAAGAACTCCCCCACATCATAAAAGTACCGTTTATACATACATATATACTAATCGGATCTTAGTTCGTTCGACCAATATAAATACTAATATTTCCCCAAGACGGATGATGCAAACTGCGCAAATCGTGATGAGGCATCTTCGTGCTTGAGTCATCGTGTATGCCATGCCTTTACCAGAATTTCACGATTTCAAAATCTTACAAAGGCTTGAATCTTCATTAAATTGCCTCATGTAGTAGGTATTTTGTATAACAAAACTATAACTATAAAGTTGTAACTAGGTTTTTTATAACCACAATTGTGTTTATGCCTAAAAGTGATGATTAATCGCCAGTCTTTTGTTTTGCGTCACTCACCAGGCATTAAAGATAAAAGTTTGTCTGGACGTTGATTTAAGGAAGAACTTTCCAAAACCGTCACTAAAGCCAGAAAATATATTTTTGTAGATAACAATGGCGCTCCATATCTTATAAGGCGAAATATTGAAAGCTTTCACAGAATTTAAACAATATTAAAATAGTATAAGAAATATAAATCAGTGGCGCTGTAACCTCCTTAGGTCTGGGACTCAGATTTCTGTATCTGTTTCATGATAATTTGTCAATCTAATAGGCAAGTAGGTGATCAGCTTCCTTGGACTGATACACGCCGTCGACTTTTTGAGTCTAAGGCAAGCCGGTTTCCTCACGATGTTTTCCTTCACCGTTCGAGCTAATATTAATTTCGCACGTAGAAAGAAAATCCATTGTTGCACAGCTAGGGATTGAAACTACGACCTCAGGGATGAGAGTCGCACGCTGAAGCCACTAGGCCAACACTACAGCAATATAAAAATATAGTCGGAGAAATACTAACTAGCTGTGTATGTCCTTGTCAGATATATCTTAGAATATGCTAAGAAAATGCATGTATTTTAAACCACTAACGACTCTAACCTTGGCTTAATGGCCAGTCTTTTTGAATAAAAACTTTGCTGAAATTCGTACTTAAAACGAAGGTTGAAAGTAGGACACAGACGACTATTTTGTGTCGCATTTTAAATGTTTATTTATTATATATAGGGTAATTCCGGGGGAGATGGCCCTAGTAACTATAAAACTGTATTATGAAGGAATTATGATGAATAAAACAGTGAATTCGTATAGAACATAAACTTTATTTATTATTCTTATCAAATATTAACGATACATCACTTTAGACAACGCTAACAATATAATTTTAAACTTAAAAAAAAAACTAGGACTGGCCATCTCTCAACATCTCAATTATGGAGTTAATTTTGAGGCTAGAACACGAGAAAATTCTTTACTTCACGCAGATATCACGAAAGCGTACAAAACTGTCCAAACTTTTTTTTGACCACTTAATGTGTCAACCCCTTAGTTTAGATCTAACGTGTTAATGAAAAACAAAGTCAAATTACTTACTTTTTCCTATTTTTTTTTTGCAAAACAATTCACTGTAACTTGTTGCCGGTGCCGACATGAATGGAACTAAATAAAAAGTATTGACATCTATGAATTAATACTCGAACTTTTTTCTATTGGCCATCTCTCCCGTACGGCCATCTCCCCCGGAATTACCCTATATATTAAACAACTACCCTTACAGCTAATATCCAATGCGATAGTTGTGTAACTTAATTATCGTAACTTAGGATATTTAACGGTTTTTGCGAATTCGCTCTGGATTTGGAAACAATATGAAGCACTCTCAACGTCTTTGTTAAGAGGGTTTGGTGCCACAAATTCGTTCTACCCCTAGGGACTGAAAATAACCTTCCTTTCCGTCGTCTCAAATAGCCGTTTGGTGCCAATAAACTGAGTTCTACTAATAATTCTTCAAAAACTGTAAGAAGCTCTAACTCCCGTCGGTTATAGGGTCTGAAGTATAGATTTATTTAATTCACTGGATTTTGTGGACTGTACTAAATTAATACTTAAATATTTAAATTCAACGTTTTTAAAGACTCAATCAAAAAAAACAAAAATGTGTGCGTGTACTAGGTGTACAAACGTAAGAAGTGAAACTTCTTTATGACCTTATTTTTCGAAAAATGATCTACTATATGCAACTTAACGAAATTGGTTAAATTAAGTTTAACAAAAGGCTTTTATTATCATAGACATGAATACAAATACAATTATTTCATTTTACCTTATTACTACTAAGATTATTACAGAATTTCATTAATTGTAATAGAATTATTACTATCATTGTTATCGTTATTATATATTTTTGTTACTAATGGCTTCGAATCTCTTAGGATCAACCGTGGTAGGGACAAGAAAAAGATGGCGCGTAAGCGAAAAAATGTTACACTACATTTTTTTCCAACCCCGATAAAGAAGTTCCACTTCAAAAAATCAATCGAAACTCATTTGTTTAAACCAAGTATAAACCCCTAAGTGTTTTTTTTAGCCTGTATCTAAAGTTAATATATATTTTTATTTATTGAATGGAAAATATAAACGTGTTGTTACATAATACTATTGTGTTGTCAATAGTAGTTTGTACTGGTTTTACTTAGAAGTCCACTGTCACCTTCACAAAGGCTTCTATTATATGAGCCTGTTGCAAATCATGTGTGAGAGAGAAACTTTAATATATCAAGTTTGTCATCACACAATATTTGCTGATAATGCTCACTTGTTCCATTTTTAAAATAGAATCTGTGTTGGCCTAGACTGTGCATACCCACTAAAACCCCACGGCGCCACCAGCAATCGCCCGGGGCAGGACACGGTAACAGCGTAGCCTTGTCCTCATCCAGTCACGCAATCATCTTGATGATGGGGGATGGATCTTGGCACAGCAAGGGCCATACTGTCATCGGCCTATTTGCCCTGGTTTGGTAGAGTTGGGAAAGGTTGCTGTTGGTGAGGCCTGAAGAAAGACTCAGTCAACCCGTTACTCAGAAAGCTACGTTGTGTGTTAGACACGATTCAGATTTATCATTTCTTTGACACCAATGGATTGTTCTTACTATGTGAAGACAGCACTGTCCCGACTGGGAAAATCAAAGCTATGTGTCAAGTAGGTACCGAAGGCTGACCACCTTTAAAGATGATGTAGAAATCTAACCCAAGAAATATATTATGTTGTAACACCCCTGGTTGTATGGTTAGTAATTTACCTTACTAATATGTAAATGTAAATTAAATTAAATATAAAATCTTAGTACTAAATTTTAGATTCCGTAATTATATAAATTATAACAACAATAAATTCAAGTTTCTCATCCACAAGATTTAAAAAAAATTTTTTTGTCGAAGTTCACATTTACTATAGTCTAACCTATTGCAACAACTTTTTTTAGATTCTACCCTCATTTAGTTTTATAAACAATAAAATTATAACCCGTTCAAATATTTAATGACAAACAATCTAACTAATTTGTTAAAGACACTGGAAGGAACTAGCGTTTAAGATACAGGCTAGGCCTAGTTTAATCGCTAGTGCACATATAATTATTTTATGTTCGAGGTTGACCAAATTAATAGTGAAAAACAACGCTTCGTTGCATGTTCGTTGCATATTGTATGTTTATAACCTTTAGAATGTAAGTACCAAAAATGTTTTCGTCAAATAAAGTGATTTATTTTATTAATATACCTTCTAGCGATGCTCATGTTGTAATCCTACAGAACCTTGCTTTGATCTTGAATTAGTGTGTCACATGGAATTGAGAACTCTGACAAGTTTAAGTTATGTCATGAACTAGAACTACAGTTACGAGTTTCTTGTGGAACAGTCGCTTGTTCAAATTCAAAACCTTCAAGTTGTTAGTTGATAGTTTATATTCTTGGGATGGGCTTCTTCACTAACGATGATCGTTTATATATAAAGGTACATAATACTTATTTATTATAGAAGAAAACATATAGACAATATACCAAAACAGATTACACTCTCAATGCCAGAAGGCTCGCGAGTGTGTGGCAGGCCTTTTAATAATTGGTACGCACTTTTCTTGAAAGACTTTAAATCGAATTCGTACGGAAATACTTCAGCTTGTTCTACATAGTGGTGGTGCGCGGCAAAAACTGCTTCAAATCTTAATCTTGTTACCGTGAAATTTTCATATATATTGTATGTGCGCATATTGTCTAGATTAAATATATACACAGTTAAAACACATAGGTATTAGCGAACAATGAGGGATAACCATAAATTTGCCATGAATAGAGCTATTTAAGCGTTAACGGCAAAATTGCGCGCAATATTAAATTACTTTGGGAGAATTTAATAAGGGTGTAGTAAAACTTGCTACTTGTAGCCTTTTTTGTCGAAAGTCATATAATATTAGTTTCGTAGAACTAAAGAGGGTCTTATAAAGGTAAAAATACATAAAAATGATAATTTTGGACGTCGGTACAGTCTCACCTCAAGTAATCAATAAGAATTATTTAGCTTAATAACAGAGAAACTTAGTGAGATTTAATTATTAGTTAACGGGACATTAAAAGTGTATAGTAAAAGGTCTTCAAACTCCGTTGGCTCTGTGACCCAAAAAGTGTCCCGTCCCGTCAATTACTGGCTTTCAACTGCGTTAAATCCTGGGAGCGACAAAGGAGTACGGCTCCGGAAGGAAAGTGTGAAAAATGTCGAAATAGAAGACTTGGCAGCTCAGCCCAAAATTATAAGGCCCATCGACTACGTTGGAGCACCTTGAGCGCATGGGCGGTGAGTCGTCGGAGACCAGTAGGTTGGACCACTGGAGCGACAGAGTGAAGGAGGACTGACTGATTTTAATATAGAGTTATTTCTATCTTAATGAACTACTGTAGTGGAAGCCATACTTTCTTCATTAAGGTTACTAAAAAAAGAACATATGTAAATGAATGTGACTAATGTCGGCGGAAACATAACATTGTATAAGGAGGATATCGTCAAGTTCACATCACATAACCTTATCTATTAAAGAAATCGGTCAAGGACTCGAACAACTTTTAAATAGTATTTCAAAATATTTAAACTATGTTAGGTGGACACCAGTGACATTCTAAATCTAGCAACTTCAACATGTAACTCTCATCCCTGAGGTCGTAGGTTTGATCCCCGGCTATGCATTGGTGCATTTTTTTCTATGTGCGCATTTAACGTTCGAACGGTGAAGGAAAACATCGTGAGGAAACCGGATTTCCCTAGACCCATATAGTCGACGGCGTGTTAGGCACAGGAGGCTGATCACTTACTTATAGGTAATAGGTACATTGACAAATGATCATTTAACAGATACAGAAATCTGAGGCTCAGACCTAAAAAGGCGCTACTGGTTTATTTTATTTTTATTTATCTTTTTTTGCACTTGTAAAATATCTTCGATAAATTTGACGCTGGGTAAAAACAATTGGTAATAATATAAATTGATTTTAACAAAAATTATTCTTAATTTATACAGCCTTTCGCAAACGAAATCGATACGGAGATTATTCCACCGGCTTCCATTTTAATTACAATTATCTACTCAAATTAATTGCACTTAATAATTACACTTAACAATCAACATTGAACGCCCACATCAATGCAAACTTTGCACGTTTCATGAATTTTAATACTATACATACTCATCGTGTTAAACGCCTAATGAAATTATCAACTACAGTGGATTAAATTTGTATGTTTTTTAATGTAATTTCTAGATACCAGAGCCCTGCGTTTTCATCCGTATACCTTCCTATAGACCTAACACAAAAGTAACTCGAACCATAGTTTTTTCCTATATATCTATTTAAGTGTCGCATTAAGTCAGCTTTTTAGACTTACTATATAACCTTACCCTGTTTTGTTATCTAAATTGAGTCATTCTTAAGTTAAAACATGCGGCTAATTATGTCTATCTTATCTTTCCAGCCAGCACCGGATGGACCATAGCTGCGCCTCAGTCAGGAGAACTACTACACATCACAACTGACCTTCAAACAGAGCGATATGAAAGACAACCTAGAGCTATGTACTTCACAAAAACTCCACAGTTACAGCAACCAGAGAACGTAACACAAAAGGAGCTGAAGATTTCAACTCCTGTCAACGTCACTGCGACCACAGAGCCAATACAATGGACGCCAGTTAATGCAACAGATAATGTAACGCTCGAAAACGTTGCCAGCATTAACACAACAATTACCACAGACAATGTCACAGAAGCGCAGAATACTACTTTCACAAAGAGACGGAATTTGACGAGACCGGAATCAGGGAGAGCTGTTTTTATGAAAGACGATATTCCGATAGAGGGTCTGTCAGAAAGCCGGATAGTGACTGAAAAGCCTTTATCCCTAGAAACAGCATTTGTGCAGACGAAGATTCCAGCAAATATAGAGTCTTCTAGAAGAGTTATAGACCCAGAGGGAGGTATGGATACAGGAGTGATAGCTGGGATTTCGTTCGCTGCTTTAGCCTTAGCTGGACTAGCTGGCAGTACGGCATTTATTCTCTATAGAAGAAGATATTTAAATAAACCTCAAACATTGAATGACAAATGTTCTAATCCTGATTCCAGTGGATACTTAGATGACAGTACTATAAGAGTAAGTTAGTTTCTTCTATGAAATAAGAATAGTCATCAAAAATTTTGGTATCAAACTTATAGCTGTTATATAATTCATTTTTATTTATATTTTGGCTTATTGAGATGGTAATGGTGGATGGAAATGGCAGCTGCTCTTACATAAACACTGCTTGTTTTAAAGAAAATTGGCTATGAATCTTACTCCTTCTCTAAAATCTTTCGTATTTTTATTTTTTCAGGATAACTCCGAAGAAATGTACAGTTTGGACAACGATTCATTCTTGAACTCTCTTGAAGCCATGACCATCCAGAACTACTGGACAGACACAGTGAAACACACCAAGTTATAAGATATTGTAACATAATTATACTATGAGATAATAATACTTTGTATATATGTAAGTAATTGTAGCTTTTACATTTAGGTTCTTGGGGATTCATAGACTTAGCGCGGAGTTTGTCTCCGTATGTCAAAATCCAAGACATTTTGGACGTGCGGAAATCAGACTTAGCGCTAGCGTTTCTGACTATCACCCTTCATGTCACATACACAAAAGTCAATCAAAGCTTTATCAAGATAATAGAATTATCGATCGATTGCCCATTTTCTTATTCGCAAATTCAGGTTAGAAAAAGTTAACAGCTTCTCAAAAATAAGATTCTGTATTCCACAATTGCCTAGTTATAGTTTAATTACCAATGATTTAAAGTTAATGTAGCTCATTTGATTTATCTACACTAAGTAGTACATTTTAATTGCTTTATGTTCGGTTTTCCAAAAGTCAAAATTTTTATTTTCAATTTTAAGAAAGTTTAAAAGATACTCAAATGCTGATGTTTTTTTTTTTTTTAATATATCACTTTTCTACTCCCCTGCCATTATTTCCAGGGACTTTTTCACATCACACGTCTCGCGAAAGACGCCCCGGCTGTAGATCTGTAATATTTTTGTTTACTATATTCATGGGCGAGCCGGGACGCAATTCCTCGCGAGACCCGTTCTTGGGGTTTTGTTTGACGCCTTTATATATTCAACAATTTTATCGCAGAACCGTTCCAGGCACGATCTGTGCTTTATTAACATGTCCTGTAGGCCGTTACGGTCTACAGTCATCTGCATTTGTTGCTCCAGGTCGTGCCTGGACGATGCGAATATAGGGCAATGTAGGAGCACATGCTGATGTTTCGAAGTAGGTTGTTGAGTGACTTTTGTGTATTTTTGAAGTATTCAAAAACCGCGCTTTTTTACCAAAAAGGTTTTCTTATGTGCGGAAAGAGACCCGGCGTTGGATTTGAGGTAGCAGCAATTCTAATGCTGTTTTAACACCGTTATGTCTTAAACATAATATAAAAAAATTGAAAATTTTTGTGTATTAATAAAATAACGTAGCAAATAAGGATTAAACTAGTTTGCGAAACCGCCACGCTGATTCTCTTACCGCACAGAGTAGCAATTTTTATCTTTATCTTCACGTATTAACAGAAGGTATTTTATACAAAAGAGGTTAACGTAACCTTTATCGACCTTTATTGAATAAAGGTGATGAGGTATACCTACCTATATTTTATTTATTAAATATATAAAAGCGTGTATCATTAGAGTCCTGTATGTGAATCAAAAAATCTCCAAGTAAAGTCTGATAATTTTGACCAAACGACTGATCTTGTCGCTTATTTCGTGTTAAAAATCACAAGCGATGGGGTAGTTGTTTTTTTAATAGACTATCTTGCTTGGGAAAAGGCCCTACACAAATAAATCTTAGTGCAGGAGTGATCGGAAATCGTGTATGCTATAAATGAAATTGACAAAGGCTCGTTTGGTCACGTGACCTTTTCAATACAAATTAACGTATAAAGGATTTTTGTCTAAGGCCTCTATCGATTTGGAATTAATTAACTTCACACCTACATTCTAAAACGTTAATTCAAGTATAGTCTTTGAGGCTGTCAACCATTTTTTTCTCTATGACGTTTGACATTCGACAACTCAAGACTATATTTTAAGCAACGTTACCTAAAACCTGCATAATTTAGAAATAGTGATTGATCTCAGTATTCAAATTAGTTTTAGTTCTTAAGCTTACATATTAATTTAGCTTAGTTTAAATTTAATTGTGATAACAATAGTATGTGTTTGCACTTATATCCATAATGTATTATTTATATTATTATTTTGTAAATAAAATATGTGTATATTAAGCCTTTAGAGCTAATTACTAATGAGAACCGGCTATTCAATATCACTAAGGGTATTTTGACAGTATGAAATATAAAGTGGCATTGAGTTATTAAAACGATTTTAAACAACTTTAAAAGATTAGTCGAATCGACAAAGACGAATGCTTTTAAATAATGTTTTCGCCTTATACAAATAGGGTTTTTTTTTTATTTCGTTGTTGACTTAATATTGTATGTATGTAATATGATTTTTTTTTTTAATTTAAATCTTCAGCTACCTAACAGATTTAAAAGGAACAATTTGTATAGGTTCTAAAGTCATCAATAAATCTGAAATAGTTTTTATTAACCATGGCAATTTTTTTGCATAAAAGTGGTAGTGTGTCAATATCGGGGTCTTAGCGTCAAAGTTTTAAAAGTTGTAATTTGTTCGTTTTTAAAGCTTTATTTACTAAAATTTAAGTTTTTTTTTTGTATCGCTTTCCGTCCATGCTTTTTTGCATTTAGTGTTTTTGGTAAATTAATACTGTTTTATGTTGTTATAAATTAATGTATACTTTATAAATCGTACGTATTATTTCGAAACTGGATGAATTTTTATATTCTTGCAAAATGAAATTTGAAAAACGCTATGTTTATGAAACCTGTGTAACAACACCGAATAGTTTCTGCAGTAGAGCAGCCCAAATTTGTATGATACATTTAGGTAGAGCTCCTAAATGAAATTAAATAAATGGATACCAATTTTATGATATTCAATGGTTGCGAGGAAACTAATGTGAAGTTCATGCTAAGGGTTGTTACAAGGGTTAACCCTCAGGTTTTGAGTCTTTCAACACGACACAATTTTTATGGCAAAAACGTTTAGGATTTGACTTACAAGAGTGGTACTTCGCGAAGTCGTGCCTCATAATCTTACCCTGAAACAAACTAGACTACAGTGCGTTCACATACATTATATATTTTAGATATTAGATATTCTGAAACTAAAAACTTGCTTAATATATTTAAATTATAATTATTACTTCTTCATAATTAATTGTTACATTGTTCTTATTTACATTAGTTTAAAAGCATTAGAATCATTTTGAAGCTATACAAAATAAATATTTTTTTAAATATTACATTTAAATAATTGTTTTAAATTAAAATTATTTTCTTGAAGCCTTAAACATCACAACCAATATATTCACTGTATTTTATATGTTTTTAAATTGGGGTTGTGACTAGAGTTTTGCTTTTTAGTGTTTCATTATAACTCATATCAAGTTTAAATGTACAAAGTATGTAAGACTTTCTAAAATGTCATCAATAATGTAAATTTATAATAATGACTCATTTTTAATTATAAAAATAATTCAAATCATAAAATTTAATATAGATCTCTACTCAAGCTGATTTGTATAAAATATTAGTTTTATTTTTGCTAAGTTTATAATTACAGTAAATTTATTTATATGGATTTTTTTTTATTATAAAGGTCGTGAATGTTAAAAATTCTTTTAATTCCTATTTAAATAATCATTTCAATATCATGAGCTTAAAACAAACTATGGTTATTTCTTGTAGGAAACCCCATGTATTGTAAGATAGATTTAATGTTATATCTATATAGATGAATCATATTGAATAAATTTATTTTTACTGGCATAGCGGCATCTTTTATTTGCAAAATCTAATTTTGTAAGTCCTTCAACTTTAATTTAACAGTGCAAGTGTATTTGAATTATACACAAGTACGAACATGCATCGTTTAAACTTGGAATAATAATAATTTGTATAGTATATACATAAACAAGCAATTGTGTACGCTAATATACAAATACGAGACGAATCTATCTTTGAATTTGTGATAACGGTACGGTGCTGTCCTTCATTATCGATATACCCAAAAGTGCACTTCTGGAATACAACCAACAACATACTGATTGAAATTTGAAATTCGTCAGTTTCCTATACCTACATACCTAGCCTGTAACCACAGACTCGGTTGTGATAGAAATACCTCTATTTTAGTATTCTCGTTTGTTATGCCATAATGATAGTCTGTGGTAAATTGTAAACTGTTAACTGTGTCATCATGACATATAACATATTTGATAATTGATATTTCATAATTCATATTTGTTTTGGTTTCTGCGACTTGTAGAGTTTTGAAATTTATAAATTTTTGCATCCCAAGCGAAGCACTTGCAACAATTTCTTAACAAAATTAGAAAATGGTTAAAGTTTGGTATATGGATAACGATACCACAAGTGACCAACGCTTGGAACATCACAGGAATCCCCCAGAATATTTATCTCTTGATGAACTAGTTCAGAAGACCGGCGTAGAATATTACAGCGTAAGTTGGGGTTATCTAATAGTAATCAAGGTCAAGAACTTTTAATGATTAATTATATTTTTATTTTCGTGTAATTTCTAATTTTTTTAAATATATTGTAATCCACATTAAATTAGTTTTCTAAATACGTATGTTTCTGTTTATAGCTAAATGTGGAGTCTTACACCACAGACGGGGTTCTTGAACAAATAAAAAAAGAACGAGGCTACACTTATGAAGATGAAATCACCTGCTCGGAAAAGTGTCTAGCCAACTATGAAGAAAAGCTTAAATCCTTTTATACAGAACATCTGCATACTGATGAGGAAATACGGTAGGCCTTCATTGAAATTTTTAAGTTACTGTGCAACCTCGATAGTTCCCTTTATTGGTGGGTAATGTTCAACTGCCATGGTACTTTTGTTGGCCAACCAGGATTGTATGTCAATATTAAAAAATCATAAAGTAGAAATAAAACATTTATGACAGTAGACTTAAAAAAAATTGTCTAGTTTAAGGTTTTTAAATTTGAAATCATCATATTAAAACATTATTTTTGTATTCTTAAAGTTGGACTCGCTCCAGCCTATCAGAAGAACCAATGGATGGAAATCTAATAATTTACATGAGTTTAATTCTAGGAAACTCAACTTTTTCTATCCCAGCAATATAATAGGTGATTACTATGTGTAAATATTCAATAGGGAATAGGATTATTTTACAATTTTCTAGTAGATTTTTGGCCATCCTATATTTGTGTGTTGTGTGTTTTGAGTGTTGTGGCCAAAGAGAGCATTGAGAGAATTTGAAAACAATTATAATAGAATTTAATGAATAATTTCAGGCTAGTCATTGAAGGCTCTGGTTACTTTGATGTACGAGATGGTGTAGACCAATGGATACGCATAGCTGTGTTTCCAGGAGACCTCATCATAATACCAAGTGGAATCTACCATAGATTCACACTAGATTCTAATGTAAGTTATAAAAATTTGTTTTTTTTTATCTTTTACCTTTTATGTTATGAACATGAGCTGAGTGCCAAGGTTGAAAATAGATCAATAATATTGGTGTAAAAATGTGTCACTCATGCTTAATTAGCAGAACACTTAGTTGACTTATACACTTAGTATATTATATTTATCAGAATTAATTAGATAAAATTAAAATTTAGCAGAAATAATTAATGTGAACGTGAGTTTGTGTCTCTCCTGATAAAGGTCAAATAAATCTGAGGGTCCAGACTCACAGACATTATGTTTTTATTAATCCCTTGAACATTTGTTTAATGATACAATGTCCCTTAGTTTTACCCTAGTAAATAATTTCGTAAATTCTCTTATTTATGCCTTGGTAATACATAATTTGGAACGTAAAAATCTATTAAAACTAATAGTTCCTAAGTTTAAACCACGGACAAACATAAATATAGATTTTTTTTTATTCTAGATAATAAATTTAATCTATACAATAAATTTTTCAGAATTACATTCGTGCCAAGCGCTTCTTTGTTGGTGAACCGGTGTGGCTGCCATACAACCGCCCTGCTGATGACATGTCCTGTCGTAAGGAGTATGTCGACAAACTGCAAAAGGGATTTGTATCAGTTAATTAAATTAAATATTTTTGCCGTTTGGGTACTAATCGGTCAGTATGATGTAACTTCATGTAATGGTACCTGAGTTATAAACCACACGGAACATATAAAAGGGGTTTTTTTTTTAATGTTCTTTAGTCTGTAACATTTTTAATGTTTCCTATTATCTGGTTCTTTTGCTTTTACTGATTCAGAGTCTGCCACTTCCTTATGTATTAGGGGCTGATTTAGATTTTTAGTGGAGCTATCTGCAGCTCAAGAATGGTAATCAAAATCGAGTCAAGAGGCTTTTGTGTTTTATTCTTCGCCTGCTTCTTGCAAGAGGTGAGACGGGGATAACGCAGCACAAGTAGCATCCCATACCAAAGCATTTCATCATCTCGCTCAAACATTTATTCGAAGTAAAACTAATAATAGAGATCTGTCTCTGTGAGTTTTGACTAAATGTTATCAAAAACTTTGTTTAGTTCGGCATACTTAAGCATTTTTACATCCGGACCAAATAAAACATTTCATTAATTTCGTCTATTGCCTTTATTCTGTGCAGAGAAAATGTATGACCTGCCGAATATGTTTTCATCTGACGTAATTAATACGTATTTTCCATTTGAGAGTTGGATGTTATGTTTACAGTCGAAGTATTGTGTTTACTTTAAACTAATGTTCTAACATCTATTATCAATATTCAGTTCATTCAGTAGTTTGTTGTTTTAGGACATGTACTAAGCAAGGTGCTTTCATCAAACAACACCCTCTTTTGATCCTTTCTGTAATTTACAAGAAGAATTCTATATAATATTCCCAGTAACCCATATTATTAGTAAATAAAACTACTCGAATTCAGATAGTGTATTCCGACTTCATGTATATCTTAATCTGGAATACCAGATTTGCGGGCTTCCATTTTCTTTTGCACTTAATTATGACCAACATTGTTTGACAGAACAATATAGATTTGGTTCGACAATTATTGTGAACTTGTGAAACATAACTCCTTATATTATCCAAACCTAACTTTAAGTGTTATTAGCAACAATTAATATTGTATATAAAATCTTTTAGAACGCTGTCGAATGTTACAGAGTACCAATAAGATGTTGAGTAACGGCCAACATAGATTTTTGTTCCGTCTTATGATATTTTAGTTCAAAAATTAATATTAAGATATAGTGAGAGTTTATAATTGGTATCAATATAATCTCTAATTTGTTAAACAAAAACGTTACATTTATTGTTAAAAATTAAATCAGTCTAATTCCAAGTGAAATAATACTTTTAAAGTATTCTTTTGTCTCTCTCTGTGATGGTAAGAGACATAGTGCTTTAGTTAAAACGGTGTAATTAGGCTGATATTGTCTTTATAAGGGGATCTTTGTGTAAATGTTATATACGAATCTATGTATGTTTTATATTTTTAATATATGATTGTTAATTAATTGGCTGTTTAATTTAACTGTGTTACTATATAAAAACTTTTTTACCTTAGAGTTGCTATTAATATTTGAAATTGAATGATTTTAGTAAATGCATGACCACCTCGTTTTTAGACATTTTAATTACATATTTACACATGTTAATGCATTTATATTCAATATAAAGGACTTCTCACACTTGGTGTATCAAATGATAATCTTTGGGTATGTATGTAATCCAACTTAGCTAGCAGAGATTTTAGAGCATACAGAACATAATTTTATTAAAAATTTCATTACGTAAGTGTAGCGTAACACATCAGTAGTTATTTCATAGCTGTGAATGATATCGTTTTAAGAAACACTAAAAAAAAATATATGAGTGCGCAGTGTTAATTTGGCCTCAGTACGCGCGCAATGTACACTCGGGCAAACTTGACCACAGCACCATTGTGAGAGACCGTTGAGGACGTATTGATTAATTCTCAATCACTTCAAAAAAACATTTTGTCTCTCTGTCGTGCGGTGCCTCTCATTACTCAAGATCGGCAGTCAATTTGCGAAATGTCTCCATGTTCTTGGCCAACCTCCGTCCGCTCTTGGTGCCAGGGATTTTGTGCTTACCACAAAATTATCTGCTGGTTACGGAGGATGTGGCCAATATTTAAGACTTTGTTTCATGGAACAGATAAGTTCAACTGTTCAAAAACAGAGAGAGAAACTAAGAAACTCGTCGTTTGTAATTTCTGTCCATTTCATCCGCAGCATTCTACGTGTTACATGTCAAAGGCCAGTTACGTCGGAGTTTTTATGGTCTAAGCTTAAGTTCTATATACAATACTTGCGGCCATATGTAACATTTAAGAATCCTGGTTCTTAAATATTAATCCAATAGAAAGATAGCGGTATGTCAGAATATTATGGTAGTTTTGCGAACGGATGGCGTAGTCTTGTTCTTTCGTGAATTTTGTAAACGTTGTTGCAATTCATAAGCATGCTCTAAGAAGCATCTAAATTGAATAAACGAATTTTGATTTTGATTTAGTTTTTTTGAATATAGATTACCAATAATTCGCATATAACAGCCATTTTAATTCCTTTTAAAAGCTACATAAGATAAAGTAGTGCAATTTATTCATGGAAATTTAATTACTTTTTTTATGAGACTACCAGTTTATTCATTTAAAAATTAAATTTTGATGTATAAACGCTTTCATTCGTTAAGTCTATATTATTTTAGATGTTGGATAATGTTATCTACAATGAAATTTATTGAATAAAAATATTTCTATAATTAATGCTCACACGAATATCATGAAAATTATAGACACAAAGGAGTATGTATATATATTATTTTCAAAGACTTAAATATGACAAAATGTCAAATACATAAAAATATCCAATTTACACCTCAAACATTTAACATAAATAAATACTCCCAAAACCATGATTTAGTTAGAAAATCGTCATTTCAATATGAAAATGAGTCGCACTGTGGAAAGGAATTTAAAAACATAAACAAAGGTAATGGAAATATCTGTTATAAGGAATTTTTAATTATTTAGTAAAGTCAACGTTACGCTACGGGCCCGGAATAATTAAATGTCTGTACAAATATTGCTAGCCAAAATGTGTCTGATAGAAACGGCCACCTTTTTTAAGCGAATTAAAGCTAACTTAATGGAAGGTAAAATTAACTTTATCCTGGAGTACTATCACTGTAAGTTCGAATATAATCGTAAACTATGAAATTAAGCATTAAGCGAACTCTTGAACTATGAGAAACATTGTATTCATTTATTGTTTCCTATAGCTAAATTAAATTATATATAACAAAAAAACTATATAAAAGATGGAATACATAGTATATACAAGGTCAAATTTAAGAAGGAAAATTCAATAAAAAATATTAAATACATTTAACTAATTAATACCTAATTCGAGTGTGTTGTCTGCTAGAAGTATTTCAGTCCCTTGGGATTCAAGATACGCTGCACATTTGATATAATTTACAGACGCAGGGCAATAAACCCTTTTTGTTTGTTTGAGCGTGAGAATCACAGCTTTGATTATAATTATGTGATATAAGCATAAATAAATGTACCTTTCTTTCTAAGTGCGCATTTAACACTCGCTTATATGATGAAGAAAATACATCGTGAGGAAACCGGCATGCCTTAGACCTAAAAAGTATACGGCTATCACGAAATACATACGGAAATCTAAGGCCAAAGGCAAGAGCGCTACTGGTATTTTTATATCATCAACAGACCTGACAAATGATAGGATTAACTGTAGATAACTGTATCTATTCTGCCGAAATATCTTTCTTATTTTATACATTTATGTAAAGCTTCAATCATACATTACATTTCTATTTATTATCACATTAAGTAAATTTTTGGCGCCTGACAATTTATAGCTTTATTTTTATCAAATTGCTACGTAAATTACAACGTCGTTCATTTAAATTTTTACGTCGGTTCTCCCTTCGTAAAGAATCTGTTTAAGTCCCTGATACAAACTGTTTTAGGTAGCTAAAATTTCAGCAAAGGCAAAAAAACAAATTACATTACAGATATGATTTTATGGAACTCGTTCACCCAGCGGTCACGGTCCGTTTGCAAAACCGGAAAACTACTAAAGAGTCGTTATATTGTCTTTGAGCTATCAGATCTTATCATCTCATGTATAAACTCGACGTTTTGAGTGATCCCTAATACAAGAGACAATTATGCAAATAATATAATCAAAATATTTTATTTGAGAATATATTCATTTTTCAAAATTACAGATCACCTGCCGACCTAAAGAATCATGATTATTTTCATTTTATGGTATGTAGCCATTGCATACAGCTTCTACAGGTAAGTAAATATTATCTGTTATAAACGGTACATTATTTTAATATATAATATTTCTGATAACGCAAACTAGTAAAAAAACTCTATTTTGAAATAGGGACTAGCTTAAACATCTCTTCTGAAGTTAAGGAATAAATATGCAGATCGAATACAACAAATTAAACTAAATTAGGAAGAATTACATATTTTGTCTAGCATTTTAAATGTTAATGAATTTTATTGTTGACTCGTTTTTTATATCATAATAATGACCTCATAGATTATGTTAAAAGAATAATTTTCTGTCGGTATTTAATAAAATACCAACCTTTATCTTGTTCTAAAACGAAGGCAGATAATGCTGATTCTGACGAGGCCTAACATCAATGTAGTTAATTTTACGCTTGGTTAACAGTACAAAATATATTGTGTGCAAATGCAATTCCAATTTAAATATATATTTTAATGCAATTGCGCTACTACCAAGTTTTCTAAATCTCACAAATCTGCGCAGTACTTTAGTAGCAGTACTGATACTAGTACCAACTAGTCAAATTATTATATGGCTAATAGTCGATGAGTTTTTCCAAGTTTTTAAACGCCAAGACGTATTCAGAACAATCAGTTTGATGTAGCCATTTCTTAGCGTTTAACCGTTGTCAACATGATAGTACAGCATGGTCTAATATAAAATATTGGTTGGAACTTATTCGTATACATACTTTATTATAAATAAGATTAGTTTATTTAATTCAGTTAATCCAACTCAACATTACGACATGCCCAATTTAGCTAAGTATATATAAATTATGAATTGCAAATTACTAAAGTACCTGTCAAACAGTTTTATCATTATTACAATCGTGCATGCACGGATATTCAAGTACACGTAAGCAGTATAGCGATAACTTTATCTACAGATTATTCAGTGGTGTTGTATTACACTTTCCCTATTACATAACCTAACAATGACCTTGATGACCTTGACCAATTGTTCATTCACCTGGAGTTGAGCTGGTGACGTACTTAAACACTTGTCGAGACGCACTTGTCGGGTTTCTTTGAGGAAGTTGTTACCTAACGTGCTAATTGACCATTTCATGCATGAATCCTTAGGCAATCATAAGCTGTCGTGAATGTTTCTGACACGTATTCAGACTTCTAGAATAATATGTCAATATTTTTTCTGTATATGTCAAAAGCAGATGTGATGATTCAGTGGTTCTACATAATGGTGGTGCGCGGCAAAAACTGCCTTAAAAAACGCTCAGTTGTGAAACGACGGATATTGAGGTGATGATCTATTTACTGATAACGTGATACTATATCTTCGAATTATACGTCAATACGATTATATAATCAAATGTATAAAAAAAGCGGCTTTTTATGTAACGAATATCCGCAGTTTGTAAGACATTTTCTGACCTAGAAAAGCATTCAAGTAGGAAATGTTGAATTTAGGTCACCCAGCTTTTATGCGCTAGACTCGGGACTCTTTACATTAGCATAACTCCGCCGAGATTTTTTAAAAGTTTTTTGCGAGTACCTAAATTCACCTTATTTCTGGACAAGTACGAAATTTACCAATCTGTGGTACGTTTGAAGACATTAATCCCTTACATTAAACACGATGTCGTTAATTAAATTTTCAAGACCGATTCCGACGTTTTTATGTATTGATGTAGTTGGGTTGTTTGTTGTTTTACAACATAACCGCAAGAAACTCAGTTTAGAACACAGAACATCCGGTCTTAAGGTTTCCAAAAAATACTGAGCAGAATTCTGAAACATACATGGATAGATTTAGAATATATATGTAAATATATATTGTTACGAAGACGGTCATTTTTCAGCAGGCTGAAAAATGATTTATGACCGTTTCAGGAGAGGTTCAATCACGTTAATCAATTCACAATAAAGTGCGAATATAGTAAAGACAAGTAAAGAAAGATAAAGTACTGTGTGAAGTGCGTGTAATTAAAGTAATTAGTGACAGTATTTTGTGTATGTGTATTTCGTGAATTTATGTGCGTAATTTCCCGGTTTTTAGTGTAAACAAATTCCTCGTTGATTTAATTGAAAATAAACCCTTGAAGAAATCTACGGCGTTTTCTATCCGATCCCCTAGCTCGTAACAATATGTATTTTTGTTAATTTATGTAACAGGGGGCAAACGGGCAGGAGGCTCACCTAATGTTAAGTGATACCACCGCCCATGGACACTCACATTGCCAGAAGGCTCGCAAGTGCATTGCCCGATTTTTAAGAATTGGTACGCTCATTTTTTGAATTACACAAAGTCGAATCGGTTCGGAATTACTTTAGTGGACAGCTGTTTTCTCACAGTAGTAGTATGCGGAATGTCTTAAGAAACGCTCATTTGTGGTACGACGGACGTCGAGGTGTAGACATTTATCTAAGACTAAAATCTACAATTCTTGCAATCTTGTTTCCTTTTCTAACTTTCTTTCTTTAATTATCTGGCTGTCAGTAATCGGTACTTTGTAAAGTCTCTGAAGAATTCAAATTAGACGCTCAGAAATCGTCCTTTCGATTTCAATCTCGCGTAGCTGACATTGCAAGTCAGTGATTCCCGAGTGTCGTATCGTAACGAAGATAGACGGCGACTGGCTATTGGCCAACCAAAGAAAGCTATTAGATTAGTTCTTACAATGTTCCTCGAGAATTTATACTTGTTGCTAGTCCAGAATCTAAAAGGAACCAATCGTAATTGCTACGAATGTTAAAGTTTATATTGAAAAAAACGCTGTTGCACTTTGAGAAATTTCTGGTTCGACAATTTTAGTAGCGGATTGAATATATTATAACCAATAAATTTTTGTTTGATTACACTTGGTAGGTTTGTCAAAAGTATTCATGACCATAACTACAACTGCTAAATTCTTAGTGAAAATATTAAAGGCGTGACTCAAGTACACTATAAAAGTGGACCAAGAATTCCCCTCTTTTGGTAGTCTAAGCCGACAGTTCAGTCTTGAAGGAGACACTTATGACCTTTCCTATTTCAAAAGTGAATTAAAAAAAATCTATATAAAATAAAACCTGTACAATCCCGTTTCTATTTATAAAAATCTACAATTTCTTGCTATTACGACTCGTCATTTCTTTTTAATGAATAGAAGGCAACAAGTGATTCTTGAAGGACCCTAAGTGGAATTGGTTCAGAAATACTTCTCTGGGCAGCTGGTTCCACATAGTGTTGGTGCGCGGCAAAAACTGCCTTAAGAAACTCTCAGTTGTGGAACGATGGACGAAATTGAATAGTGCAAAATTTTAATAATATAAACCTATTACATCCATTAAAACACCAATAATTTAATGGCCTTCACCCATAGCCTATTTGATTAACGTTATCAATCGTCACATATTTTATTTGGATTATGTTATACAATGTTGTCTAGTCGGATTCCGAGCAGTGCCTAACAATAGTGCCAAGATATTAGGAACCGTATCATTTGCCAACTATTGAGGATGTCTTGTTTACGTTTCGTTTTCAATGTTAACTATAAATTAATGTAATTACCTTTTCTATGCCGTTTTAAATTGATATTATTAAACTAGTTTTAATTAGATTGGTTAGATTTAATAAACTTTTTCCGTGGTGGATTACAAAAACTTATTTTAGGTTAAATAAACAAAAAAAAGTGCGGAAATATCTATACAAATGTGCGTAATAGTGATGCCGAATTTTTTAATATAAGAATCAGTTAAACGTACTATTTGATAAAGAGTAGTGTTAGTCTAGTGTCGATGGGTCACGAATAAAACTTGGCGGTTAACAAGAGTTGCGGAGAGTTTTTTACCAGTTCTTCTCTTGCGTTCTACGCCCTTGATTTAAGAAATAAGTAAATGTAAAATTAGAAGCATTACTTTTTTTTTTGACGTTCATTGTGTTACCTAAATGAATAAATGATTTTTGAATTTGAATAAACTTTCGTTTCTTTGGACATTTCTGTGTGTTTCTCCTGCTCATATTGTTAGAAAAATGTCTGAGGTCAAAACCAAGGGTTATTTATAAGATACTAATCATCCTAGAAAAATCTTTTACGCAAAATATTTGTCTTCCAATGTAAGACGACATTAAAATCTGTATTTTTTCTAAAAAACTCTTTTGCTAAAAAACGGACACCTAAGGAAATTCACGTTCTAAAGTCGATTTCAGTTAATTAAATGAAATTTAATAGTCTGCCGTAGTCTGTATACTTATAATCGTGTAAATTAGTACGTGTGAAATGAATTATGTCAATTGTTATATTATTTTTTATGAATTCTTTAAAACCGATGTACACGGCCAAACTTAAGAAGATTTTTAACTTTTTTTTAATTAAATAAGTTAGATAAAAATAACTAATAACGAATGTAACTTCCTATTGAAAACCACAGTTTGATTCCTTCTAGAGAGAATCTTCTAGAGAAAAGTTATGAAATCATTTTATATGTTGAGCGAGAGTTTACAAATCGAATTTGGCTAGTATTCGTGGTATGACATTATAATTCACGGTTGCCCTTGCTGGGATCAATTTGTTTTTAATTGTCTGTCGCATATATTAATTGCATAGTGCACCAGATGCGGCCTTGGACTTGAAATAGATATGAGATAGCTCGGAGGCAATTAAAATGCGTTTGCTTGTTCAGATTATTTAATATATAAAATTCTCGTGTCGCGGTGTTTGTAGTTAAACTCCTCCGAAACTGCTTGACCGATTCTCATGAAACTTTGTGTGCATAATATTGGGTATGACAGAGAATCGGACAACATCTATCATATTTTCATGCCCCTAAATGTTAAGGGTAGTCCACTCCTAAATTTTTATTTTTGAGACAACACTTTTTGTTTTTATTTTTTTATGATACAGCATACAAAAATACATTCAACCCTTAATTGTCACCCCTCTACCATGAACCCCTAGTTTTTAGTATAGCAGATAGTTATTTTTATTGAACTAAAAAAAATTTTCCTAGAAATAATACACATGGCAAAACGACGTTTGCCGGGTCAGCTAGTTTCGCTATAAATTCTTCAACGATACAGTAAATATCAAGCCTGAATTATATTAAAATTCATCGAAACTATGCTTACAAAACTATTTTTATTGTAATATATCGCTACTGAAGCGAGTCATCTAAGAAGGACAAAAAACTGAAGAGCTGTCTTTTAAAAAAATATTATTGGCTCATTCGATTAATATAATACAGTCTGGTCAGTACCCTCGTAATGATGGTCGATTCGTAAACTTTTATCGAAGATTTCATTTGCTTATCAAACATTAGCCAAGATATTAATTTAATTATGTTTCTATTATACAATATCCTGAATCCATTTTATAACATAGAACACTTCAAAAATATAATTATATGCAGTGAGTATAGATGTATAGATTGTCAAATCAAATGGCATTAATAACTTGAATTCATTATTTGAATTAAAAGCAACAGTTATGTGGAGGACGTTAAGCGTGCACTGTGCACTAATGAATATCCGGTTGAATGCTTCATGCAGACTTCCTGTGTGCAGTTTTATCCAATCGGAAGAGTAAAGTTAAGATAAGTTACAAAAATAAATTATTGAAAATGTATATATGCCTTTTGAATGTTACTTGTTTATTGCGTTAGGGGAAATCTGGCATAAATTTATCAACTTTTTTTTCGAAGGAAGGAAACGACATTTTTAATAAGGATTTTAAGATGCAACCAGGGTTTAGGGCAACCAGATCCATGTAACTTCCTTACAATCGAGTAGCCCGCGATATCGCAGCGCACATATTATATGTGAGTGACAAACTGTAAGTCAGTTTGGCAAATTAGTTTATTGTTTGAGCTCCCTTGAGACAATTCTCATTCCGCAGCATGTGTCTGTCGCAAAATACAATGTGAAATTTCCTCACGTTTGTCACCTGACCATTTCTATACAAATGCCGCTAGGGCATCTACTAGTCTACCTAGAAATTGTTTTTTTACCTAGAGTTTTACCTGAAATCGATTATGGATTGTATATTTCTGCTATCTATACGTTAGATAAAATGTAGCATCCTTATTGAAATATCAGTGTACCCGCATGTTTTGTTTTTATTGGAAACTATGTGCATTCTTGACAATTAAACTTGATAGTATTTAATACTTGTTGAATTAGAACGTTGGCTTATTATATGTGTATATGTATTTAATATGATCTTTCATGCATTTTCGCTCCCTATATGTAGATTTTAATCTTGGTTATTAGTTTTGAATTGTGCCAGCTACCCGCATTTTTGCAATTGAATTGCGCATTTATATTTAAAATCTCATTAAGAACAATGATACGAGACCTTTTACTCAGGTAGTTTGTAAGTTTTTTCATCGTTTTTTCTTTATTTTTGATTAATAATTTTTGAAAATATAATTTATGACGTAAATTAAGGTATGACGGTATAACACAGATGTAAGTACACTCCAGACAGGGAAGTAATTTATTGAAACACTTAACGTCATCTCAATATGCAGTATTTCAACACTAATTGGTTAATGATAGATTGTATAAGATATTTTTATTGAATGATTGTATCGCCTGATATCTGAATTGACGTCAAAGCATACAACCATGTGATACGTAGATTACAGCTTAAACGACTCTACAATCATTCAAAATCAAAAAGCATTTTTTTTATAGAAAGATAAACAGGCTGGATGTTCACCTGATGTTAAGTGATACCGTCCAATGCCCATGGACACTGAACGTTACGCTGTTTTCTTGAAGGACCCTATGTCGAATTGGTTCGGAAATACTTTAGTGGGCAGCTGGTTCGCGGAATAAACTGCCTTAAAAACGCTCAGTTGTGGAAGATGGACATCGAGATGATAGGGGAGGAATTTCGTATTCTGCTTCGATATCCGATGATAAAACTCAGTTGCAAGTATTGTTCCGAACGACTCCTCTGAACACTCTCCGTGGTAAATGCAGTGGAAGATGCAGAAAGACCCCACGTCTTTACGCAACGCCAAGGAAACCCAAGCTATGTCGTTCGGAAAGGGATTGGTCGTCGACAATTCAAACCGCTCTTCGTTGAATAATTTCAAGTGCAAGGAGCTGGTTCTGGGGAGTTCCCGCCTAGACCTGAGAGCAATGGGTACTTCATGGGGGTACCCACTGTAAACATAAATTACATGCCATGATTAACGACAAGTTAATAGATCAGAACAGTAATACAATATTATCGTTGTTGATGTCTGTAGAAAGAGGATTTAAATCGGATAGTATAAGATCCCGCTATACAACGACCTTCACCGAGATGCTTATTTAATGAAACTTATTTTATATTTAATTTAATATGTCAATAAATATAATCCATATGGGTTGCCTAGCAAATTTCAGTCCAGAGTATGTTTAATTAATATTTAAAAAAAAATTTTTTTTTATAATTTGCATGTAGTAAATTTTTTGAACTTTTTTCAATCAATATTTTTAATCAGGGTAGTATTATATATGTATCACTATAACCTTCTTTTATACTAAAGATGTATATATACTTTAGTGTCTCATAAAAAATATACACATAAATAATTAATTAATTAAAAACAACCTAACGTTTGCATATTCTATGGGCTTCATACTTTCGATTGGTATAGAATTTATCTAATAATCATACCGGTGAAATGTTTAAAAAAATATTTTTTTTTTAAATTAATTAAACATACTCTGGACTGAAATTTGCTAGGCAACCCATATGGATTATATTTATTGACATATTAAATTATATATAAAATAAGTTTCATTAAATAAGCATCTCGGTGAAGGTCGTTGTATAGCGGGATCTTAGACCAGGAGACTATTTCTTGCTGACGATTGCTTAAAAGCTCAAAATGTCGAGTAATGTAAATGTAATAAATTCGCGTTTATATGCATAAAAACATGTTTTGTTTTGTTCCATAAAAATGTCTTTGTTTTTGTGTTCTCGCTGTAATATTGATTAATATATTAGAATATAATTAGTTTATTAAATGAGACCAGCCCTGCGATTCTGTAACTCACTTTTCGACATGCCTCTGAATGTTACAGCGCCCGTGTGGGATAAATACGATAAATATCCATACATTTAATATAAGAAGGAAATGTCATTCGTGGATTCGTAATCTGATATGGTTATCTAAGATAGTATCGCGTGTACTAGTAGTACTGGGTAGATAAACAAATCAAGAGTGAAGATTTAGAAGTAAAGTATAGGAAATATCGAGCACCTACACTAAAATATGTATAGAAAACCTTTAGACATTTTATATATTTCTCTCATTAGGACTATTTGTCACTTGTTACACATGACAGAGACTATTCTTTAATAAAATAACTAGCTGCCCCTCAACGGCGGATCCAGGGGGGGGGGGGTCATGGGGGTCATGACCCCCCCCTGAGCAGGACTTAGGTGGACCACTAATTGAACATAATGATTTTATATTTAAATTTGTCGCCATACAGATTATATGTTACTACATACCTTCAATATTTAATTAATTTTTATATAATATTTATTATATAAAAATTAATTAAATAATATTTTTATAACTATGTATGATGGCAAACGTTTGGGAATGAACGCATCGAAAATTTGAATTTTCCGCGCCATACTTGCGCGCGCTTGTCGTTATGAAACGTCTAGCTAGACCTTACCTCAATCGGAATCGGAACGACTAAACTTCAACATATCATAACATAGTCTTATTTTAAATTGTGACATCCATATGTATCCTAATAGGAAAATTGGATACACTTCCATGTCAGCGAAGCGACAGCAGAAAGGTCTTTCTCTACGTTGCGTAGAATTAAATCGTGGCTAAGATCTTCAATGGTTGAAGATCGCCTAACCGGACTGGCACTTCTCCACGTTAATGAAAACGTACCCGTTGACGTAAATGACGTAATAACGCGTTTCCGGAAAACACGTTAAAGAAAAATTGATTTAGTTATTAAAATATATGTATTTTGTTTGATGGAATCCCTTGTCGTACCATCTCTTCACTTTTGCGAAGTTTAGCGTAATACCCCTCGACATACCTCTAGCTGTTATGACAAATCATTCACCACGGTTATGTCGTATAAATAAGCTGCCTCATTCCGTACGTGATAGTCAGGCCGAGCTAATCTCGCCAAAACAGCCCGAGCTGAGCTGTAAAGGCCCTAAAGGCCAACACCGAGATTCCACTTCAAAAAAAAAATGTGATAGTGTTTCTCTGGATGTCTTCAAGAGAAGATGGTAATATGTACGTGTATATAGATTGGTCCAACTAGTGACGTCAATAATTTTTTTTTAGATTCCTCACACCTGGGGGTATACGAAAATACCCCATGTATGTTCCGCGATTTTTTGTCGTTTTCGAGTTATACATTTTTTTGCGTTTTTCAATATTTTCTGCCAGCGAGGTTTCAAAAATTCATATCTTTCTTTGTTGTAGGTATTTTGCAGTTTTTTTCTGTTAAATGATTCCAGAAAAAAATCCCAGCTTCTTAAAATTAGTTAAAGCTACTCAAAAAAGGTTTTAAAGTTAGAAGTTTAGTTTTTAGCTGGATTTGCCCAAACATTCGACTTCAATTTAAAAATACAAAAAGAAGTTTCCATAGCTTCTGGCTAAGTTTAAAAACTCCACAGGGTTCTAAGCTACCAAAATCATAGAAAAAAAATGGTACTTAATTGGTCTTTTTTGTTGTAATCGGTGGATTTTTTTTGGTGGATAGGCTATAAATCATTGAAGCATTAAAAATGGTTTTTTTTTCGACTTTATTATTCTTATGGTTAATTAAACTTAATAATGTGGTTTTTGAATTAATTTTAATACCCGTAAAATAAATCTAGCTTTAATCGGCCTTTTAATGAGGATAGGCAAAAAATCATTGAAGCATTCAAACTGTATTTTTTTTTAACTTTTATTTTTCTTATGGCAAATGAAACTTTACGATCTAATTTTTACTAATTTTAATACCCATAAAAAAAGTAGCTCGTGTAATTCTTACAATAATTTTGGTCTTACCATTCAAAATTCAAAATGTTATTCGAAATGATTATTGCTAGTTGTGAAATTACCTGTTTTTAAATAACAAATAAAAAACACAATTTACTGAAAAAATACTATTTCTAATATATAAAATTCTCGTGTCGCGGTGTTTCGACAATCGAACTTCTTTCGAACTTCACCGAAACGGCTTGAACGATTCTCATGAAATTTTGTGTGCATATTGGGTATATCTGAGAATCGGACAACATCTATTTTTCATCATTTTAGTGTTAAGGGTAGTCCACCCCTAAATTATTACTTTTTAATTTTTAGATAAAGATTTTTTTTATTTTTTCATGATATAGCATTAAAAAATACATACAACCCCCAATTTTTAATCCTCTACGATCAACCCCTATTTTTTATTATAAATGATATACATGGCAAAACGACGTTTGCCGGATCAGCTAGTATTATAATAAATTTTCAGAACTCCTTCCTCCAACTTGAATACATAATGACAACGTTTGGGGATTTTTCAAAGAGCTGGTTTACCCGAAGGAAAGCTACTTTTTTTAACGGGTATTAAAATTAATTAAAATCACATTATAAAGTTTAATTTACCATAAGAATAATAAAAGTCGAAAAAAAAACATTTTTAATGCTTCAATGATTTTTAGCCTATCCACCTTAAAGGCCGATTACAACAAAAAAATACCAATTAAGTACCATTTTTTTCTATGATTTTGGTAGCTTAGAACCCTGCGGAGTTTCTAAACTTAGTCAGAAGCTATGGAAACTTCTTTTTGTATTTTTAAATTGAAGTCGAATGTTTGGACAAATCCAGCTAAAAACAAAACTTCTAACTTTAAAACCTAATTTGAGTAGCTTTAACTAATTTTAGGAAGCTGATATTTTTTTTATTTACACAACATTTAAGACAATCATTTCATAGAAAAAAGATGCAAAATACCAACAACAAAAAAAAGATAGGAATTTTTGAACACTCGCTGGCAGAAAACAATTCAAAAAACACAAAAAAAATTATAACTCGAAAACTACAAAAAATCGCGGAACATACATGGGGTATTTTCGTATGCCCCCTGGGGGCATGTGAGGAATCTAAAAAAAAATATTGACGTCACTAGTTGGACCAACCTGTATGTACACAATATTATGTGTTAAGTTTTTCAAGTGTACAATAAAGAATAAATATTTTTAAGTGCTATACTTACGTACATTAATAAAATACCTACTATTTACTTGTATCTATTGTTATCAAAATTAAATTATAAGTTCTTTACTTGACCACGACTATGTGACCCCCCCCCTGGCACCAAAGCTGGATCCGCCCTTGCTGCCCCTGCGAACATCGTTTCGCCTGAATATGATTTTTTTACATACCTTACCTTTTTAGTAGGTACATACCAATATATGGAACATTTTCCTATGCTGATGCATAGAGGCTACTCGCTTTTCCGGGATAAGTTAAAATAAATTTTACGATTTTCCGTGGAATTTTTTTCTTTAACCGTTTCTCAGACTTCATGACTAAATAAAAACCATTACTCGAATTGCTCCAGCTGTCGACTTTTGTGTTGCACATTTATTGTTTAAATTTATTTGGGAATAATGTAATATTTATATTTATATTCAACACAATATCACAAAAATGAAATGATATTACAAAAATGTATTATTTTAAAATTCATGAGTCACTCCTTTTCATCGTTCGCGTTTATAAATAAAATTTTATTCAACCTTCCATATTATCGATAATTTAATACAATATGTATTAAATACTTCATTGCAGATAGGCATACGATGACAAACATCAGGGACCTCACAATTATTAGCGTTTTGTTTTAGCCAACCAGTAATATAATATTTTCATTAAATATTGGGAATATTAAAAATTTTATCAGTGATTGGGAACTTCCTAGCAGAATATATGTTAGTAATACCCAAAATTCCAGGTTCCAGTCCAGTTTGAGAGAATTTAATTATAAAATTATAATATACACATTTTAAAATTGACTTGTCCAAAATCACACAATCCTGTCCTAACATGTGACCCTAAATCGACAAGAATGCATATCCAATTAAATAAAAAACAAACAAGAAATTAATTAGGAAAAACAAGCTAAAGAATTTTATAATAAAAAAAATTGCGAACTATAGGCAATTAATATAACTTTTGTCAGTTCACTCAAGACAATAAAAAAGGTCTGTTATCCTATGACATTCGTTTACTAAATGAATGATTAAGCCACCGGGACTTTAATTAAATACTAGAATAAAGCAAATAGAATAAATTTTAATGTGATCCTAGAATCACAATCCAAAGCACAAACCACATTTTCCATTTTGTCGGTGGCATGTGACAATGTAGAAAGCTAAATTTAACCAAAGCATTTCTCGCTAAATGCAACGATGCACTGCGGGTGACTTTTACTATTTGCATAGATACTAGAACTCAGGGCTGCTAATATTTCTAATACAAAGTTATCGAGTACAGTTAAATCTATATTATATAGCTAAGAGTATTTATTTTGGTTGAACCCGTTAATGCCTAGTACTGCGATTGGAAAAAAATTGTATCGGATTTAATGTTTACCGCGAGAGAACATATACTTCAGTATACACTTCCAAAGGGTTTCATATATTTATCTTAGTCAGAGAGAGAAGACTAGTTTTAATCTGACAGGCACTTAGAGGCAAATAATAAACATTAATGAAGGAGGAAGCTAGGCATTATAACCCAAGGCATCTAGTACTTCTAACATACGGATGTAACATGTACATGTACATGTACAATCTTTCAAAGAAACGCGTTTTAGATTGAGCATTCTGATTTACGAGCTAGCTAAGGGTACACGAAATTTACGAAGATTATTAGTTGGAGGCTAGGCTCAATGTTATTAAAACCATTGTCCAAGCAAAGAGGCAAAAAGTAAATCTTTTATATTTTAAAATAATTAATACAAATATTATTATAGCCGTCTAGTGGCTAGAATAGTCTAATTTGCGTTAAGTGTCAAGACTAACCTATGAAATAGACAAATGTCACATACCAGCTACTAATATCTGAATATTTGGCTATATATAAAACCTTTTGAAGCCATTTCGTTTTGAATATAAATAAAGTATAAATAGTATGAACCTTAAATAATCGATTAAATTATATAAAATGAGTTTTAGTTCAGATATTTGCTTTGATCCGACTTGCATTCATTAAAGCAAGCAACCCTCAAAACTGCAATAAATTCTACAGAAAATAGAAACTTTACAGATGTGTCGCAGCTTTGGTCGTCAAGACTAGTTTAGCCACGAGTTCAACCTAAGTGCAAGCCTTGTCTCACATTATATCTACGTAAATTTTGACCAACGTAAATATTTTCTAGAACACTTTCTCTGTTTATATTTATCGTATCTTTATTGTCGACCACTTTCTACCGTTTGTATGTACACGACATTGGTTTTAAAGATTCATCAAAAAATTATATTAAAAAAAAGGGTGCGTGTACTTATGTACACGCGTAAGAAGTTATACTTCTTTGGCATTATTTAAAATAGTTTTTGATTGCATGCAAATAATGAATAACAATTAAATAATCAAAGACTGGAAAAGGAGTCATTATAGTCAATAAAGTTCAGTTTACATTTGAAAAATTAAATAAATAAATATTTATTATTGTTCGCTTACATTAAGTTTAACATAAATTCTATTATTATTCTAATGTTGTTTTTAAATTATGTCCAATGCCGTAGCATCTTCCGTGAGCAACTTCATACTGATAATTTTGTGAAACGGTGCGCGCGCATCGTTTTATTTCACTCTCATCAATTTTTCATAACGCGCCTAAAGAAGTATAACTTCAAAAATCCAGGATTCACGCGTATTTATTTACACGATTATTATTATTATTTTATTAAGTATACGGACAACCATTAAGTTTTATTTAATTAACTGAAATCGACCTCAGATCGTAAATTTCCTTAGGTGTCCGTTTTTTTGCAAAAGAGTGTATATTATTTATTTATTCATTAATTTTGTATTTTACGCCAGTGTCAGATTACAAGTTTTTTTTTTAAATACAATACAGGGATAAAAATTGCATTTAAAATTTTTAGCATTCATTACTAATTTGAATTACCCTATGATGCATTATTACTTTGAATTCTCGTGAATTATAATAAACACAAAATAAAATTTGTGTCTATTTTACATTGCATTAACATAATACTTAACTGATATGGTTCCTATCATTATCATCATCTCTGATCATCGTTCTTTCCAACCAAATATGGGTTTAGTTTAGTCGCATCGGCATCGAACCAAAGATACATTTAGGAATTAGCAATCCCTTGACAACGGGATTGCGAATGCTATGTGTTATGGCTTATAAATGTTATTTCCGGCAAATTATAGCTTCAAGATAGATTTTCATATAATAGTTGAAGTGGGTTGAGGGTCAAATCCCGTCGAGACAAATGGCAATTGCTACTTCCTGAGCCGTTATGCGCAGACGCATGCAATGAAATGGTTAAATGTAGTAGTAAAATTTTTCATTTATATAATAAAGATATTGTATAAACCGATATTTATTTTTAAAAGAGGATTTTAATAGAGGATTAAAAAAAGAGGATTTTATAAAGAAATGCAATACAATCATTTTACTCGCGTAACTTAAGCGATAATTAGTCGAAATATCGATATTACTAAATATAATTGATAATAGATTTCTTTTAGATCTTATCATTGAAATTTAAAAAAACAACATAAATTTATCTTATATTTAATTTTGTATAGGTATTAATACAATATAGTACTACTTTAATTGTTTAAAAAAAATTACCGAGATCCTAGTACGAAAACTTATATTGAGGTAGGTTGGGACATAATACCTAAGTCAATGTTTAAACTTACGAAGCATAGAATGTTACCAACATAAGAAGATCCACTTACTGTGTTTTCATAGCTTTGTTTGCTTACTTTGCATATTTGAAGTAACAACGACAAAGATTTGCTCAAGCGCATATCTAGGTGTCTAAGAAGTTCCTGAGAATACCCGAGTGATGAATGTTAGCAATTATTTTTAAATCCTTTTTTTTATGAAACTAAACGAGCAGGCTCACATACATTTTATGAATATTTTTTTTTTTGCCTGCTGTTTTTTCAATGTTAGGTTGGAAATCCACAATTATTAATGAAAAGAATTACTTGAATTCATGATTACAGCGGAGTCCTGAGTACTGAGGCCAAGTCAGTTTTTTTGTATGTTTCGTGTTCATTTTTGTTGTCAATAGACAAATATTTGCTGCCGTTACCTGTGAGCGGTTATGAGTTCAATTCTACACTCATTCAGCTTCTAGCAATGCATTATCCTATTGCACATTGAACATTTGCTGAGAAACTTAAATTTTTATATTATTTTGTTTTTCCTAAGTAGTTCTTATAATTGTTTTTTGTTTCGTGTGTAAATTTTTTACATTTTTTACGCATTCTTCTCGATAGGTCACCTGTTAGGACAGGATTGTGGTTTTATAAATAAACAAATAAGATAATTAAAAAAATAATAAGGCAAAACAGTCGCGTCGCAGTGATGTTTCTGCCTCATTTGCAAGTTACAAAACTTTAATAGATACTTTTCTCCCGCGGAGCTTATTCTGATGATTTGTTACTGAACTTCCGCGCTAAGATCAATAAACTGTAGTTTAAAATCGTTCAAGGCAGGAGAATCAGTTGGCGCCTAGCCAAGCCAAGGGTTCAGATTGACGATCTTGCCAAAACACCGTCTGCTGCCAGAATTTGAATCTAATGAGCCGGTCGACTTCTCAAAGGTCGAATGTTAGAATAGCAACGAGGATATTGGGAGATCGACCTATAGTAGTTATAGCTCCCTAAAATAATGCTTAGTTATCGGTAAATAGGATTTCAATTCAAAAATACTGTAGGTATTATCTCAGAGGTAGTCTTATTCCTGATTTTTAACCGATACACTGAAAGATTTCTCTCAACAACTACGAATAATAAAATATAAGTTCAAATAAATCGGTTAAAAATATGGAACTGTCCTTAATAATATTTTAAATACCAGCGATGAAGCGTAAGTAAGTTACGGGGATTTCTTATCATAACCCATGAAGAGTAACTATATGTTTGTATTTTTTTTTTGATATGACATGAAGAAATCTAGTTGAGCACAAAGTACAGACCCTAGCTGTAACGCAAAATCGGCTCTATACATCGAGAGCAAACAACGTCTTTGGTGAGAGATCGTTGAGGTATTTACTGCCGCGGCTAATAAATGGAATACCCGGTCAGTTATTAGATATCATAAAGCAACATAAAAAACAAGTTGAACAATTATTTTTATATGCATTTGTCGAAATCTTGACTGCTATTGTTTCATTAACACATTCCACAGTGGTTTTCAAATGTTGTCTAGAATTCTGTAAAATCAAAGCTTATATTTTCGAAGTTATACTTTTTTTGTTGCGTGAGGGATGCGCGCGCACACCGTCACAAAAAACCGACACCCTGAAGTTAGCTATAGTCAACATTTTAGTTTTTTTGAAGTTATACTCCTTTTGGCGCGTTTGGAAAAATGATGAGGGTAATTTGTTTCTATTGTTAGTGTCGTTTTTCCTACGAACGTATAATGAGGCGAAAGATACAATTTTTGAAAAGATTTTTATCTGGTTACGCAAAATGAAGTATAACTTCTAAGGCGTGTACGTAAGTACACACATTTTTTTAATAACAAGTATCAATCAACCCGAATCTATACTTGTTTCGCCCAATGAAACCACGGGCTCCGATACTCTATACGTCAATCACTAAACCACAAAATGGTAATGAGGAATCATACAAATTTTAATGGCGTAGTATTTTGGCACAATTGAATTTTTCCCTACGTCACGTTGACTCCATCTGTGAGATAATTGTAATCACATATCTGAATACCAAAATACCTCATGAAATTGGGTGGAATCCAATTATTTGGAGCATTAGAATCAGCTGATTTGTTACTGGGTACTCTTATCTCGAATATATCGAATTTCAACACTTGTTGGCACGTAAAATAAAACGATGAAAACGTAAACAAGAAAATTTACGACTTTTTTAAATAATGCGGATTCTGTAAGTTTATTTTTGTTTTTTTCGTCACTTTATTTATTTTATTTAGTTATTTGTTTCTATGACATTTGAATATTGCGAACGCCTGTCAATAATCTTTATTCTAACTAGATCCGTGTTTCCCAACCTATTTTCTGCCATGCCCCACCTTAGCCTTCTAAAATTGGATTGCTAAAAATTTTAATATAGAAAATAATTCAAGAAACTAAATTAGCAAATATACAATAATATTATTTTAAAAATAATAAATTTTCGAAAAGACCCCATTAATAATCAAATTTCACCCTCTAGGGCGTGGGCCCCGCATTGGGAAACACTGCACTAGATCTTAAAATTTAATTTAAGTATGTCATTCATTATTATATATAACCTATTAATATAGACGTAATAATCGGTTTGCCCTGTTCCTTTCGAATTGTGTAGTTTATAAATAAAATCTTTCTTTACAGAGACAATTATGAAGCGGAAACTGGCAACAGCTTTGATAAACCTAAAAAAAGTAATTCGAGGAAGTCATTAAATGTGACGACCTTTTCGGCTCCCACGGAAAGTGTTCCACCAATATTGGATGCTGTGGTAGAACCAGTAATTGAAACAATAGCATCGGTAAAAGAAATAGAACCTATAGAATCACCAAAGCAACAAGAACCTTCAGGGATGGAATTTATGCATGAGGAGATTTCGGAACGATTTTCAAACGAAGAACTTTAAAGTTTAAATCCATTATAATGTGAAATTTTGAAATTTTTTGTTTTTAAATACATTATTTGGTTATCATGCTTTTTATTCAACAATGATATGGGCTTGATAATAGTATCAAGCCCATATCATTAGTCGTAACGTGTATAGACAGGCACTGGATGCTTATCACCTACTTGCCGAATAGATTTAAAAATGATCATGAAAGAGATTCAGAAATCTAAGGCCAGAATCTAATGAGGTTGTAGCGCTACTGTTTTTTTTTATTTGATACTATATGTATCCTGTGTGCCAAGATCCAGTGTCTGTAATATTAAGATTACATACTAGAATCTAGAATTAAACTCCATGTTTTGTGTGGCCCGCATGCTTTGAGATGGCTCAAAACATGCGGGCCAGTGTCTTCTAATAAACATATCTTCGTCCTTGGCGCGACATACATTCTCTTGTGCTGAGGAATCAATCACCCACGCAGTCCTGGAATCCGTGGCTGTAGCTTCCAAACGAACAGATCCGCGGAGCTGCGAGGTCGCTTTGTAATGCCTGCGAAGGGACGAAACTTCTAAACTTCTAGAAGGACCTTAGGCAGGCTTGATTAGCAAGGACTTTACGCACAACGGACCAAATAGGCGTCTAAGTGCGGAAACTTAGTCCTAACTACATACAATCCATATTACATTAATCAACAAGACGGGTCCATATACAGGACTTCTATACGGATATAGAAAATACTACACATGGCATATTCCAACCGCGTTCATTTGTTTTTTTTAGGCTGCTAAAATGGTTATGTAATGCATAGCAACACGGCAATAAAATGACAACGACGATTCTAGATGGTTGCAATATGTTAACACATTTTGCATGTGATAATTCGCTAACGTCAAGTCTTGTATGTGATAATTTGTTTATGAGATCTGTTAACACTCAGCGATGATCGAATAAGGTCAAGTTCAATGTTAAAAATGGATTTTTCCAAACCTTGAAAACGTTTTACGTAATCGAAGCCGGATTCACGAATTTTTGGAAATTCTTTATATAGGGAACTTTCAATCTACCGTACAATGGAATTGAATATTAATAGAAAATAAATTATTAATCATCTTGGTAACTTAATGTACACTTATAAACGTCAGTAAATTCACTAAAAGAACTGGCAATAGGGTCTCCGTCATTATTTTTGACCAACAGTTTTGCTACAAAAATCCATTCTCACGTTATTAGTTTTATGAAAAACTATAATTTCCCTGTTTATATACCAGTCATACATTTAGACAATAATCATTTCATGTAGGTTTGAAACAATACTTAATTTTGATTTTTATACATATTATTTATTGTTTACAGTGATGTTGATGTTTATTTATTTTAAATGAAATCTTTTAACATCTCAAAGTTTAGGAATTCTTAGGATTATAGGACTTGTATCTTGTATACTACAATATTTCTCAATCTCGACCGTATTCGGGATGTGTTTAACCTAAAACCTTTGGTTGATTAGAAAGTATCGATTGACCTCATTCTGTGCAAAACCTAGAGCTAGATTGTGTACGTTGTCGTTAGCGAGGAACTATTCTTCACAAATATTTATGTATTATATTTCACTTTTGAATTGCTTTATCTATGTAAATAACATTAGCACCAGCTCTTTTTTTATAGTTCATTCCAATTATTTTTTCTGATACTTCCTTTATTGAGAGCTAAATTTATTGCATCACCTCTTGTCTGGAATCTCGCCAAAGAGTTGAGTGCTTTCGTAACTTAAAATTCTTTTACTATTGATCTTTCTTTTTCTGATAACGCTTTATTAGTCACAGTAACTATCAAGCAAGTACTGCGTGAACAATACTTCAAAAAAGATTACGCGTCCAGCATAAAATTTTACAGAAAGCCGCCACCTTAATTTGCTTCACTAGTTATTACATACCTGGTTGTATACTGTTTACAGAGGTTGGTTACCAGCTGCACCGGCACCAGAAGGGTCGGGAGCTGCCGGACAAGACAAACCAGGTCGGCAATTTTAAATATTGTTTAGTAATTTGTCTGTCACCAAATTGTATTTGTCATCAATTCGCATTCTATTCAACATATTCTTATTATTATTATATATTATTAAAATATGCAATTCAATTAGACACCTGGGCCTACCATGAGTTTTAGGGCCAAGTTTCGGGTAGGTCCACCCATGATTGAAGATCTAGGTTTCATTTTCGTCATTATGAACAGCAGTCTTGTAGGTCTGAGTTAACCAGTTCACTCGGATGTCAGACAATAGGGGACTTTTTTTTCATTATGTTGAATGCTTATGACACAGAACGAGACTTTGGTAGTCGCGCCACCGCTGAACGGCTTGTGTCACGTGATTATTACATTGCTTTGTTTAGTTTATTTTACGAAATAGCAGGACACTTAAATTACCAGCTTTGTCGACTAGCGCTAAGATATGGTAGGCCCTGATTAAAGCCGTAATTGTCTGTGTTATTATTCATTAGATATTGACTCCCCTCTGAAACTTTTAAAAAAGTCCCTACATATCAGCACGGTGCTTTTAGCAGCTAGGCCGTTCTATTCCAAAAAAAGTAGACGCAATATGATTACTATGCTAAAGTTTCCTTTTAGGGAGTGACCCACCACCAGCCCCAGCCGCTAACCCAAGTGGCTGAATCCAGCGAATCGCCATTGGAGAAGTACGCTTTACATTTTACTGTACATCAAAAATGCATGATGCCTAAGAAAGTAACATTTATATAAGGCCAGGATATTTGAGAGCTAATGCCTGTCGGAAAGTGAAATGAGGCGAGGCATGTTATTGTCTTCACTTACTGTTATGACATAAAAATACCGAATTTTCTTATAATGTTTTCATTACGCAATTGGTTTAAAAATGACTTTATTTTTGTTTGAGTCAAATTGGCAATATCTTAGCTACATACAACTGTAGTTAAATCGTATATTTCAAAGTTAGAAAGCCAAACAGAGAAATTACTGATTGTTTAAATTTATATCAAATAGATGTATTTAGAATATTCTATACTTGAATGAATTCCACGCAACAAAAATCAAGTAAAATTAATAATAACTTAATAGTTTAAAAGTTCGTCAAACTATTTATTTTAAAAAGTTCAAGCTTGTTGCTTAATTACTATTATGAGAAAAATTCGATTAAGTATCTTTTGCAAAATATGAATCGTCTTGATGACAGATCAATTATTCTTTTTTTTAACACCAATATATTTTTATTGGTGACAGATTCGTTATTATCATACATTTTTGTTTTGCTTTGCAAACATTTGATTTTTATTTTTGTTTCAGTAGTAGTTAAAATGGAATGTCTAATAGGGTGAGTTATATGATTATTTCGATTTATCTTTGGATCAAACATCTTCGATTAATTCTGCGAGTTGCATGCATTCGATATCCAATCAAATAAATATATAGAAATAAATAAGTATCAAATCACCGGGGTATTTATTTGAACTTATTTCGATCAAACTAAATTTGTTATCGAGTCGTTGAAAAATTTGGACAGGAAGGTAGCTGTAGTAAAAACTGTAAACGTTATCGTTTTAGTTTTTTAAAGAACATATTTTCAAGACTAATAATTAAATATAAATCATGAAATTCATGATTTATATAATAAAAATCATTTAATTGAAGAACTTCCTCGGTGTTAATTCAACCATTATTGTAACCCTTTCTTACAATGTTCAATAATAATTGTCTGTGACATGTGTAACACATAAGGGACGGTGACAGTGAGAACCGATTCCAGAAACAATATTTAAAAAGCTACACAAGACCTTCAAAATGTTTTTGATTTTACACATATATTTTTCTTACAGGCCATAGTGTTGGATTCGAAGATGTCACCCACAAGCTAAAATCAGCTAAAACATTTGTGTATTTCACTCCTATAATAAAGGATATCACAAGCAAGTATTGTCTTTAAATGAGAATTGAAGATTTATTTATTAAGGACGTAATGGTCAGTAAATTCTTTATAATGTAAACAAGAGACTGATCCACTTCAACATTTTTAGCCAAATGTGACGCACGT
Source organism: Pieris melete (assembly GCA_963693345.1). Classification (NCBI taxonomy): domain Eukaryota; kingdom Metazoa; phylum Arthropoda; class Insecta; order Lepidoptera; family Pieridae; genus Pieris; species Pieris melete. The sequence goes on along the minus strand of CAVNZK010000039.1, from coordinate 268,477 downwards.
GCATGAACTATGTAGTGTAGGGTTACCCTTATAAAAAATATACTGGTCTTAATAAACATTGTGCAGTAAATTGTAGGTTTTTAATTTAATTGAAAAGGTGAATCACTCTTTATGTCTATGAAGCGGACTGCAGTGAAAAATGTGGATAGATCCAATATAATTAATTACTAGGTTCAATTTTAATTAAAGTTTATTGCAGTATGTACATAAAAATAGTTTTAATAACAAACATATAAAAGAAAATACGGTTAAAATCCAACATATGTTTATAGTATAATTGAAAAATAATAAGAAATAGTTCGTAAATAAAGGCCACGCATTAAATGGACGGTTTAAAATAATTCTGGCAACCCTAAGTCTCGACAAAAAACCTGGCTATGATTTATACCATTCCTACTAAAAATAAAACTTGTATAACTCTCACACCTCTGTCTGACCTTGAAAACGGTTACGAAATCGGAAATGTTTCAGCATTTTCAGTTCAAAGAAAACTTTTATGCGTAAATATAATTGCGCAACAAATTTATCAACTACACGAAATATACAATAAGTTTTAATAGGATTTATAATAAAATTAAATCTTTATAATAAGGGTATATTTCACAATGTACGGATAAGTTCTACATAAGTTCTAAATTAGCTATTTATTACTTATTGGTAGGATAAACACTATTGTTGCGTTTCACGACTGTCAGATAACGCTATTCGTCACATAAAGTCCATCATAAGTTATGAGTCCGATGAATGTCAACATAGCACAATTATCTTCCAAATAATGTATGTGTTGCATAGCTATTTGGTACTTTAAGGCCCATTTACACGATGCCATCTTCTTGCCTGTAGCATACAATTATATCAACGCAATAAATGAATTGCATAGTCTAAACAAAACGTAACATTCTTGATCAATGGGAAAAGTTTCCTTTCAAAACTATTATTGATGTAAACAGCACGTACAATAATTTCTTACGCAATTCGTGTACGCAATTATCTCTTCATTGGCAAACATGAGTGCAGTGAGTGAGGGTGTGTTAAATTAAATTAAATAAAAATTAAAAATTAATTTAGTCTAAATTTTTTATTTTGTTTGTTATTTCCTTCGGTCCGAAACCGTCAACTTCAAATTCCTGTGAAAATGCTGCAGCATTACGTGCATCGGTTCTTATAATGTACATTTTCGGTATCCCATAAACACTCATGACTGCGATAAATCTCAATGAACTTTATTATATCAGCATAACTGAATTTAAACACCTTTTTACTCATATTCATACCTCTCTGTTGGATGGTTCTAATCTTTTAAGAAGACTGAGCTCTGGTGGTGAGGGTCTATTTTAAAAAAAACAATAATTAATGTTTATAAAGAGCCAAAGATGTTACACTATCTGCGTCTAGAATAGAAGTACTAAAAACAAAAAACAGAAACTATCTTTTTATATAAAATTCAAACAGGTATTCTTTATATTCTAAACTAAAACTTTTTCTTTGTATGATGTAATAACATTAATATTTACATATTCAAACTCCGACACTCTTCTAAAATATTTAAGACTTGAATGAAAAATTTGTCAATGCAAATACGTGCAATACTTGCACGAAAGCGCCATTAAATGGTATACGCCCGTACAAGCCTGTGTTTAGACAAGTCAAAACTTGAAAGCAATAATCTCCTTAAAATAGTTGCATTGGTGTAAACAAAAGGCAAGGCAATTATTTCCTTGTCAAAACTTGAATACAATAATTGCATTCAAGTTTTCAAGTGTAAACAGTTGCATACAATTCTTGAACGGCAATTATTGCGCTTCATTTATTGCATTCAATTATTGCTCTGGTATGTACAAGAAAATGGCATCATGTAAATGGGCCTTTATTCATACATTGTGAAACAGACCCTAAGTATCCAAAAGATTTATGTCTCAATTGTTTTCTAGATAAATTTTGTACAACAATATAGGTGCAATCTCCGGAAAAAATATTAAAAAATGACGACGTTTTATAAGCATTATCTTGCATCAAACGCAAGCGCATCACTTTCTATTTCTCCTTAGCAACGTGATATAAATATATTGTCTCGTTTTAGCCATACTTTTAGTATGCAACTTGGCAAGCGAGTAAGTTCATCAACCCGTGATTCATGGACACCATATTTGGTTCAAACCATAATTAGTCGAGTACCCACTGCAGTAATTGTACACTAAATTTGATGACGTAATGTTTCGACATTTTTATAAATATTTTTAATGCTTTGCTTTGAAGACAAATTTGGTTCCACCTTCATTGCACTGCAAGCCTGGGAAGCGTGACGACTGACGCATGATTGAACAATCATATTAGTCCCGGCTTTTAACTTGTCATATTTTGAGTGGCGGAAGGAGATTCGCGAATGTTCTATTAGAAGAAAAAAACAAATGCAATAATACCAACCGCACAGACAAGATTTTGTACATGTGATAATATTATGGTACTCGAAGCAATACTGGTTATAAAATAAATTTTAACCCTATCAATCATTAACTTACTTTGAGCGCATGTTCTTTTCTTAGAGGTCCTTTTAGTCAAAATAAGTAATACTTGCGCAAACCAAAGCCAATATAATCCAATAAGTAATGTAAATATGATCACGCTTAAAATATGACCCAGAATATACATACATATATACAAAAACCTACAGGTCAATCAAGGTTTTAAAGAAAACTTATCATAATCTACACGTTTATCTAATATGTAAAATTGTCGTGTCACTTTGTAAGTCCCCCGAGATGGCTCGACCGATTTTCGTGAAATTTTGTGTCCATCTTATCTATCCCATCTTTCATCCCTTTAAATTTAAAGGGTGGTCCACAACAAGTCACAGAAAAACTTAAAAAGTTTTCATTCCGGAAAACCGAACAGTCTCTGGGGTAGCATAGCTAAATGTTCCATGTTGGTATGCAGGTACTAAAAAGGTAGGCTAAGTAAAATAACATTAAGGAGAAACGAAGTTCGCGGGAGTAGCTAGTAGTTTTATGAAATTGTAAGTGGTTCCATCAGTTTTACTAGTTCAAATCCACTTACAAAGGTTAACCGTAATGTGATATACGCAAGTTGAGACGGCTTAACTGGAAATAAGCCAGTTAGATAAACCTTACGTTAATTGCTTTATCGAAAAAACTTTATAACGCAGCTAAGTATTGCATTTTATCTTTTGCCCAATCAATATAAAACTCAGTAGTTTGTGTATTTAAAAACGAAATGAAAAATAAATCGCTGTTTATTGGACAGTAATCGTTGTAATCGAAGTTTTAACATAAACTTTCTATTGGTTCGTGTTTTACGTCTTTGTAAAACATCTGCAAAGCGTCATCGGTATTTGTTACCATGGTTACCAATCTTTGCTATAACATTACCATGGCAACAAGGACAGTACTAACGTGCATTATGACTAGGGTCATGTATCTTTAAAAGAAAAATAATTACAGCTAGATTTTAATTTACGCATAATTTAAGTTTTTATTGAATTTTAAAATGAATTTTATTCGGTATTACTTGTTATTCAGTAATACTTATTTCTTAGACATTGTGTCAATAATATACGACACAATAGTTTAGATCTACAGGCGTAACCAAAATATTGGATATTTAAACCAAACACAGCTGAAAATAACTGAGCAAAAGACAGCTGAATGTGTCTTCATTATGGTTTCATATGACAGTGAATATTTTAACAGCACAACCGTATCGAATATTGATCATTGGAAACCTTGGTTTTTCCAGTGATTTGCTTCAGTCTGAAGTCACGCTTCACGAACACGATGAATCATATCAAAAAACTAAAAATAATTGCAATATAAAAATTTTGGTATTCATGACAGAATCTGTTAACTTTTTACAATACCTCCATTCTTGTCCGATATAAAAAGTCCAGCAAAAGCAGACAAGGCATTTACTGGCCTATTAAGAAATCATATAGAATTAATGTATCATATTTCATAGAGAAGTAGGGAAGGGGATGACGGGTCTGGGCGTTACTGCATACGATTTTTTGCATTATCTGAGAAGATTTACTATGGTAATATATATATATTTTTACCATAGGAAAGTAGAGATTTCAACGAACTGAAAGCACACCAACATTTTGAAAAAAGCTGAAATTTTGACTGATTTTCGATTGAAAATTAGGGTGTTTTTTCGATATTAATTCAAAATAAGGTGAAAAAATAAATATTTTTAATCAAATAAATTACAGCATATTTGGGACATAGAAAGGTAAGTTTTCACCAAATTTCGTTAAAACAAAAATATTTTTGTTAAAGATAAAATTAAAAACCAAAAACTTGGTTTTTTGAATTTTTCACATAAATTTTGAGGTTATGTGAAAAATGTTTGAATACAAAAGTTTTAGATCTTTTTATTACCTCCAACTTTGCCATTTAGTCTTCCCTTCCCGACCTCAGATCGCCCGTAAATTATTTTTCCTTTAATTTTTATAATATTCTCCTCCTTTTCCAATAGGTTTCATCCTACTATTATTATTTTCACTTTTTATTTATTTTTAAAGGCTTGTACCCTGGTCTATAGTCCCAAAAGATAAATCAAACAATTTAATACAAATTAAGTCAAAAGTATCCAAAGCTTTTTACTTTCTTGGTATATAAGCAAAACTTCTCAAGCTTATTTAAAGTCATTTTTTTGTATTTTATAAGTTTCTCACGCTATCAGAAATCAACTTACGCATTAATCTATAGATTTCTTTTATCTAAAGACATTATCCGATGGCCGAGTTTCCGTGTGAAGGTGCGCGCTGATTGATATATGGCATTATAATATGTAATATAAGTATTAAAAATCATTTGAACTCAAAGCATTGTTGAAACAGTTAATGAATTATCAAAATATAATTGGGGTAACTCAATGAACACTAATTATGTAACGTCACTAATAATGCTTCTAAATTATTGACTGCCAGTTCTCAAATCAAGGGCGTAGAAAGGTCGAGAAGAACTGGCAATAAACTCCGTTGAACTTTTCAGTCCCCCTTTTTTTAAATTAATTTTTAGCATAGTGCGGGGTTCGATCACCGGTAACAGTAGGACGTTCCAAAGCGTTTGTTTGGTTATTTGATTGTGTGGGATAGCCTATTTATCAACGAAGTCTATTACACTTCGTTCGTTGATGAATTAATGTGACTAATACTTTTAAGCCTATTTATAAATGATTCATCGTTTATCAGGTAATTGCATCATTTCTTAGAAACAAATAGGTTTATAAGCAGAATAAGTCATAACGAACATTCCTTATCCACGCATTACCTACTTGATTAACAAAACCATTGGTATTCGAACACTGACCGACCACTAAAATCGTGGTGTGAATTTTCTTTCTACCCGCAAACAACATTGGTAAGAAAAACAAGGAATTCGATATTTCCTAAACCCGCTTTGATGGTCGAGAAAATATTAATCAACACTTAAAGCTTTTAAAATGTGTAATGCATATTATTTACTTTCATTGTAAGGGGCTGTCCATTAATCACGTGAGGTTCGAAGGGGGGGGGGCAGGGGTTCGGCAAAAATCACGAAATATCACAAGGTGGAGGGGGGTATAGTAATATATCACGTGTACTTATTGTTGGGACTAAATGTAAGATCTTTATATAATACAATCATAGAAATACCAAACTGTTTGCAAAAACCATAACAAATTATGATGTAAGTATTTGTGCGCAGGATTCACTCACCGGTTCAACTTGTTATGCCTCACAAACCAAAGGTTAATGAACGATATATATTTGCATTCAGAAGTTTTTTATTTGTGAGTCATGGAGCGCAGATTTTGAACTAATATTCTATAGTTATGGTTCAAGTAGTAATATAGTGTGGCTTCAGCGTGCGACTCTCATCCCTGAATACACAACAGTTACATTCACAACAGTAAATACATATTAATATACTAAAGATAGAAGCAAATTATGTCGCGTATTTAGATATGCCATTTGACATAGGCCTCCTCTATTTCCACAGCTTATCAAACGCGACTCTAGTGCATGGATCCAGCGTGTGAATTTCGTTTTCCCACTTTCTCATCAGGCGTTCACGTTTCCGTTTTCACCTGCTTTATCCGTTTGTTGGAGCCATAGCATCTAATCTGGCACATAATCAAAATAGTTTTACTTAAAGTTTTAATGGTTGAAATAAAAAATCTGAAATTTATATAAAAATCCTTAGAAACGAGAGACGCGCAAGATAGTTTTATATACAAACCTGGACAGATGTTTGGCCACAATCCCACCTGATAAGTGAGATGTGGCCTATTCGAAAGCACGCCTGTCCAGGAGATGTCTATCTAATCGATAGACAGTATATGGCATATATTGTCTAGGAGAGATGGAAGAGATGTTTCATTCTTTTCCTGTTTTTACAGTTAGGATCCAAATCATGCAGTGCTTCTAAATAAGCATTAAAAATTAAACCACAAACTCTCTAACTACAGGAATAGTTAATATTTTTGTAAGAATGTCTTATCAATAAGGGAAGTACCGTTTCCAATAAACTTCTTATAGTTTATAATCACAATCTTCAATAGACCATCGCATACTTACAAATTTACCGTTAGATTTTACTTTTGCTGCTAGGAAATAAACTAGACAATAACAAGATCAACTGTATATTAGATTTTCATTAGAGTTTAACATATGCAAAGTCACAAGGACGGAATTATGTAATAAGGGACAGAAAGAATACGTTGAATAGTGATTCATACAAAATGGTAGGTGGAGTGGCCGGATGTTCGCATTGTCGCAAATTGCTCTTCCCTCGCCCAGTCGCGGTACAACGATCGCGTTTTTCGATTATAATGCCAGAGACAACATAGACCTTCAATTATAATTGACTAGATGACCCATTAACTTCAACCAAAATTCCTACCACAAAATTTAACATCATGGTGGTTCCTAATTGGGGTCCACTCTATTCTCGTAGGTCTGATAATTTTAATCAGTTAATTTTAGTGGGCAGTAGTCGATTTTAGGTTTATTTCTAGTTAACTACACCTCACCACAAAATCTGATCTAGATTTACTAATTACGTCCGGATATACATATATTGAGCTTTTTCATCACAATAAAAGACTTGCCTGGTGCAATTCGGCCATGGCGGCTATACTGAGACTTGCCGTGTAAGCAGATAATATTAAAATGCTAGAATGCGTTCTCCTCTGTGCCCTCTATTCCATATAACACTTATTTTGATGGAATGGATGCATTCAAAAGTTAGGTCTACAATTCCAATTTATTTCAGAAAAATCGATCCCAGGACCTCCTGATCTGCTGTCGAACATACTACAACACTAATAACTTACTTGAGTTATAAAGATGTAGTACATATTTTACACAAAAGTTTGCTTTAATGTATTACATAGGTAGATCAAATTAATAAGGGAGTATTCATGTATTAAAAGAAAGTGTTTGTTGTTCCTTTTCTTGATTACTATTTATTAATTATACGAACTAGGGAACGAATGTCTGGAGATAAACAATTAATCAACCTTTGTACTATAATGTATCGGTACCGTTGTGAGTTTAATCTTTAAATTAACACTATTTATAATTAACATGTTTTGTACCATGAACTGTATATATAATTATTTGTATATTTACTGTAAATGGGACTGTTATAAAACGCGTCGCATGTTTACGACGCATTTTTAAACTATAGGGAACTCTTGTAAGATAACAACTTTCGTTAGTGATGAAGCACAAATGAAAATCCCATGGAGTATTTTTATTGATACGGCGGTTCAGCCTTGCGATTCTGTAACTCACTTTTCGAACTCGCACAGCGGTTTTCACAGCGGCGGTCGCGCTCAAATCAGTCGTGAAGCAGTCATTTTACGATTTGGCATTCTGATAGGAGGGAGCTTGTAGTTTATTGTTTATTAGAATGCCAAATCGTAAAATGACTGCTTCACGACTGATTTGAGCGCCATCGCCGCTGCGAAAACCGCTGATCAGCCGAATTATATTTGATTTGAAGGCCAGCTATTCATTAACCATACATTTTACTCATTGCTATAGTAAAACCAAATATTTTCCTGTTTACAAGCCGCGGAAAATTTTTCGTGAATGGCAATAATTGACAATGAGTGGTCACGATGACTGTTTGGTTACTTGGAATTCGAATATTCAATCTAGGCATATAAAGGGAAAAAGTCTGTCTATATTGGGTATGAATCATAAAATCTCTAATCACTATTTATATCTCCACGTGATGCAACCACAGACTAAAGTTATAGATACTAAAGATTAGGTATTATTTCATACAATCGGCTATTAGAAGATTTCAAGATTTTAAAAGCGGGTACAAATGATTTATCAGTGACTATAGAACTATAGGTTTCTTTTCAATTATGTTAAAAAGCTTTAAACATTTCAATTAACGATTTATAATTTCAAGAACCCGCCATAATGTCTTTCTATCCGAGATGGCGTCAAACCAATCCCTGTGACAGAACATGCTTGAACACGTAAGTAATTGTAGACAAAGACTTAGATATAACATTTATTACTAACAAAACAATCTCCAACGAAATCCTACTTAAAGAAACTGCGTAAAAACTTCAACACTTTATTAGAATTACACAGGCGAAGATGCCACGTCGTTGTTGATTCGATTAATCTGTATAAAAATCGTTTTTTTTTAAATATATTAATAATCTATATATATAAAAATGAAACCCGTTTTCCGTTGTCACGACATAACATGAAAACGGCTTGACCGATTTGTCTTATTCTTTTTTTATAATATTCCTTAAAGTACGAGGATGGTTCTTACTTCTTACGGAGAGAAAAATTAAAAATAAATTGTGTGAAAAAGTCTAAAAAATGTATTTGATGTATTATCAACTTTCTTTTTTTTATCTTACTAGCTAGACCGGTGTCCCGAATAACAGAATAAGTATTAAAAAAAATAAAGAATCGACTGTTAGGCGGTACGATGTTCGCCAGGCCAGCTAGTGATTATATAAAAGTGTTTAACTCCATAACGCTTTTTTTATACAGCTCTTAATACCCTAGCAAATGTTTTCAAAATATAACGCTTTTCTTGACCAACAATCAACAGAGATATCATTAAGACATTTGTTAATCAACGAATTGTAAATATCATTACACTAAACCTCAAATTGTAAGTCAAACAATACGCTCCAGTAAAAATGATAATACATAGGTTTTAATATCTTTAGCAAATTTCAGCATTTTATTACAGTATCACTGAAACTAATACGGTGATAGCACAATCTTGTTTATCGGCAGTATCGGACATTTGGACATTTCTAGAAAATTCCACGATGGCTTTATCAATTAATATCAGGTACATGGTGCGAACATACTTTGCCATAGCGATTATTTATCTTGTGTGTCAACTGGCGACATTCGCGAATCGGTAAGTGATTTTATTGATAAGGTTCTGAATTGAATATGGAAGGTAGAAAAAGACTCAGGCAGTGCCGGATAAAGCCAGCGCGGGGCCTGTAGCAATTCTGCCAAGGGGCCCTTGGTTAGGATTGAAATAGTTCGCCTGTTTCCTCGAAATACTTGTAATCGATATTATATTAAAATCGATTAGAAAAAATTACAATCTCGGCTACGTAAACTCGCAAAATAAATGTATACCTATATAAGAATAAAAATCTGAAGGGTACAAATAACATGCTAGACTAAATATGTATATCGAGTATAATTAAAATTTGAAAATTAACGTTAAAAAGTTAAATACGTACTTATTTTTACGATTATACTTGACAAAGTCGAGTTTATTTTTATGTGGAAGTGAAGCATAGACTAAGCACTTCGCGTTAAAGGTATGCAAGATATTTTACGCTCCTATCTAAATTAATACTTTTTTTATGACGGTCAGACAGGCGTTGGAGCGCGGGGCCTCTAAGTTCGCGGGGCCCGTAGCATTTGCTACTCTTGCTATGTGGCTAATCCGGCACTGGACTCAGGGCTGTGTAACCTCCAATAGAGATCCCAACTTCAACTGAGTTTTTTTAACAAATTTTGATATCTTTGCACACAAAATCGCAAACTTGGTATAAGAACATACTTGCAGTAGAAAACTCATTATGAAAGTTTGGATCGCTATACCTAGTGGAAGTCTTTAGAGTATTGGCTCATTAAATTATCTAAAACACTATCGCCTTTATAACAATTCAGTGTTATAGAATGGAAGGTGGAATCTTTTGTCTCTTTCCGTCAAATTGTATTTACGCTATAATAAAAAAGGACGGATCAGTGATTTGTATAAAAATACACGTCGAATTGATACCCTCCTTCGGATTTTAGAAGTCGGTTAACGGTGTATTGACTGAGTGATGAATATTTAGTATATATTTCTATAAAACGTCTTGTAGAAACATTGACATAAGGACAAGCAAACACTTTTTACAGCATTAAATCGAACAAAAAAGAAAAATTTAAAAGGAACCGTTTTGACTGTCTCAAATGTCTAATGTGTCTTATGCAACCAATTAATTTACTATTATTATATTATTATTATTATTGTCTTTGGTCTTACGGAGAGATTTTTAAAGGAAGTTCCTGTAGACTTGTATCAACTCATATTTTATGAGTTTAAAATATTAAGCTTTCAGTCGAAATTGTTTCTCCAAAATTTATCTTATATTATTATTAATAATATTATTATTATTAGTTGCCTTTATAAATAATTTGTTCGTGTACAGATTTACGGACAACAAATGCACAATAATATAAAAAATCGTGGATAATGTACTAAAGTACATGTTCTGAGTGTATTCTTTAACAATGTATGATTTGTTCATAGTTATTTTTTAATATGATATTATCAAGTGATATCAGCTAAAATATAATATATAATATCTATAATCTATGAAACAATTTTACTATTCGATAAAATTATAACCCTAATAACATTGACATTGAAGGGAATATCAAAATTTAGGGCAAGGTAACACGAAAACCTATTACCATAATATTTCGGTTCAATGATGGATCACGAACGTTGCATGGCTCAACCTGATTTCGATCAATTTGTATTCCTAGTCAAAGGCAAATTTCTCTAAAGTAATTTTATCCATTCTAAAGTCTCATTATAATATAATTAACGTTAGAACATTTTATAACCATATAAATAAATGAAGTATTAAATACCAATATGAAAAAAAAACATACACTTATTAAGTTTGTTGTCTGGGGCTAAAATAATTGTCTTAGTATTTTTCTATTTTGGCGCGAAAGCTCGTTTGGTGGCGGGCCGTGGAGCTCGTTCCAATTTTAATTTAACGCGGCACAAAATACCGTTATTGAAGGTCGCGAGCCTCTGTCACTGCCAAGGTCTACGAGAAATTTCAAATAGCCTGATAATATTGAGAGAAGGTCTTTTATAATGAATAGTAACAGAAATAGTACCTACCGCAAAATTTAAATATGGTATAAACACTTGAATTTTTGTTATTTTATGTTATATATATCGACGTATCATCTATAAAGAATAATATATAGTATAGAATTTTATTTATACACTGTCGAAACTCAGACACTTTATCTACTATATAAAAATAAGTCGGGTTTTCCTTCCTGACGCTATAACTCCAGAATGCACGAACCGATTTCCACGGTTTTGCATTCGTTGGAAAGGTCTCGGGCTCCGTGAGGTTTATAGCAAAGAAAATTCAGGAAAAATTTCAACAGAAAAGCGGGATCACCAAACGAAATGTTGGTGGCGAAACGGAGTTCGCCGAGTTTGCTAGTTGTATATATATTTATATTTTAAACTTTATAATTTATTCACATCTTTGAGGTAAGTAACTGTAATTAAATTTTAGGTTACACAAATGTATATTTTACTAATTATACACAACTTAGTAGGTATACTTTGAAATAGGACATTTAAAAAAAACCGTTACATTAAATTATAACGTCACATTTTCAAAGAGAATGAGATCTAGTGATGTACCATAATATTCTAATCTCATTCAGCCGAACCGATAATTTACTTAATATTTTAGTGTTTTCATCATCAAATCTACTGCAAGACGGCAGCTAAATGTACAAAAGCCTAGTTTTTGGACAAAATCCAAACTCACACTGTAAAATATAAAGGTAGACTAAGTACCTATATTATGAAACGAATAAATACGTAAATCAAACATTTATTATATTATTTGCTATTTACTATTGACTATTATTTATTATACAATAAAGGGCGTTTAATTTCTATTTTTTGAAATTACGATAGTACTAAGATTATGTTCGACAAGTCTTCATCGGTATATATCTTATCTTCTAGTTCCAATAGATTTACGAATTTAAGAATAATGAAATGTTTTAAAACTAACAAGTATTGATTACAAATTCCGTAACACGATTAAAAATATAGTAAGTCTGCAAAGAGCAGTCATTGTGCATCTCAGCAAGGCCAAGGCCGACAGGGCTACGGTGCGGGCAGCGGGAGGCAATAGGCTTAACGTTCAGCGCAAAGCCGTACCAACCATTCTGCACCTCGCAGTCGACTCTGACGGTTGTACAAGCGCAAGGTAAGCGGTAGATAATTTATATCTCATCCTACCGCCACTCAAGCTCTAAGCCACAACTGCTGTTTATTCCAATTCTGATATCAATTATTGAGTGACAAATTAAACCGTTTCAAATATGTGCAATGATAATTTTAAGTGTTCTGATGCCGATAAGGTGATACTATCAAAGTCTAAAAGTTTGTGCTGCATTCAAATTTACCGCGTTAAGGTAACTAGTGGCATTGAAGAGCGGTAGGTTTCCCTCCGAAAAGTTTTGAAGCAGTTCCCGAAGGGCGGGAAGTAAGAGCCGCGTGCGTGCGAGAGCCGGGAATCGATCGGGACACCCCTCGCCCTCACCGTTCCCTACGCAGACACATTCATTAGGACAAAATATCATTCCATCATTGCATTTAGTATCCTGCGTTAATTTTGTTTATTTGCTGTAGTTTTAGTGATTTAGTGCATGTATTAGCGGCTAGTTATTCAAAAAAAGATTTGTGAAAATGGGTGGATGTGCTACAAAAGAAAACAAAGCTAAACCGGCGGATGAATCCGATGGGTGCGTATATCTAGTCGGCGCGGCGTACATTTTCAATGCCCTCTAAATAAAATTTCTTTGTTTTACATTCAAATCAGTGAGTTAAATTTAAATTAATAGAAACGAAATGAATAGGGCTGCAAAAGTTTTTTTTTATCTTTCTAATAGAATCAGTTCTATAAACATAAGGTTCGTAACATCACATACATTACAATTCAATAGTAGGTACCAATTTTAATAGAAGACTACATAAATGTTCTTAATTTTAAAATTAAGTGGAATCTTATTGAAATTGTCTGGTTTTGATATGATATTTTATAATATTAGTACTGTACAACCAAATTGTTTTAATTGATACTGTTATAAAATTAACTCAGTAGTATTATTCTCTTAAATGTAATTTCTAAAGATTCTAGGTATTTAACTGTCGGTAGCATTTTTTTTATTGTGTTGTGATTGGCTGTAATCTGTTATACAATAGGGGCATTGTTAAAATGTAACTTGACGATACGTGAAAGAATGCATAAACTTAAATGAAAATGAATGCAATTAGGTAATAAGAAACTTGTGATATGATCGTCAGCGGGGACTGAGTGGGAGGTTACCGGCTAGCTGCGCGCAACCAAGCAACACCGGTGCGCAGTAAGCTGACAAATACGTTCGACTTGCGCGCGTCCAAAGCGACCTCTGTTTGAATTACGTAATTCTGCGAAAATTTAAGCTCTGGGTGTGTTCAAGGAGTTATTGTATTGCCGGCACTCTGAGTGACAATTTATACACCCCTTAGCTGATAGATCCTTTGCACTCCATAGTAGAACTAGTCTCATCGTCATGAATTATAAATTTAAAGTTACGATTCCTATTGTGGTTTGTGGTGGCGCTGTCCTTGCGTATTACCTCATAAGACGGTGTGTATATTTTACTAATGACTTCGACAAAACTATCTACCTGCTTACGAAATTATTTAATAACATTTTCAGTTTTATTGTGATTAGATTAGTTTTACGTCTTACGTACTCGTACCTAGAAATTTAATTTAACGTTTGGCTGTAACTTTCACATTCACCTTGACTTGCACAACCCTACGCACGTAAAAACTTTTTCAAAAGCAATGGAATTTTAGCATAAATATTTGACAGTTGTCATAATTTACCGGGCATAGATGCTAATTGCAAAGCAAAATTTCAAAATTTTCGGATAGAACGGAAGAGCCATCGTGATTGTATTTCTTGTTAAACAACTTATTAAACATTTAATTTATTTTCTTGTCTTGAACTAAGTTTTATTTCTAATATAATTAATTTGAACAAAATAGTAGAAATGTGTACAAGAGCGACATGCGCTGCTCTCAAAGCGTTAGTTAATTTAAAAACGATACTTTCGTGAATAATCTGCATGTTGAAGTAAAATAATTAATATGTCTTACAGAAAAGCCGCAGCAATGGTGGACGCCGCAACTATTGAGAAATTGGAGGCTGGATTCGCCAAGCTCCAGGCCTCCGACTCCAAGTCGCTGCTGAAGAAGTACCTCACCAAGGAGGTCTTTGATGCTCTTAAGAACAAGAAGACCTCCTTCGGATCCACACTTTTGGATTGCATCCAGTCAGGTTAGTTGTAATATATAAGAACAAATAAATACATACAAGAATTGTAAACTAGGGATGTTATGAAACTCCGTAACCGTAACCGAAATAATCGGATATCCGAAAAAAATATATATCCGTAACCTTAACCGTATCCGTTTCACAACGTTCGGATAGTTTCGGATAAAGGCAGAGTCCAAAATCTAGATAAAACCACATGTTTCGACAGGCTCATGTTAATGGTTTCATTTCTCACAAAAATAATTAAAAAGAAAATATTTAATAATTAAATTATATACTATTTGTGTTTATATTTTACTTCAAACTAATAACCGTAACCGAAACTATCCGAAACTAACGGATAATCCGAAATAATTACATATCCGTAACCGTATCCGAAACCGATATGATTTTATTCCTATATCCATATCCGTATCCAGATCCGAAATTTCATATCCATAACATCTCTATTGTAAACCATATTCAAAATAATTATGAAAATTATATTTTAATAATAGCATTTCAATTATGTAAAATATAATATAGTGTTATTTCTCATAATTATTAAGCACAGTATGTTATTATTATTTGAACTAAGTTAAAAATAGTTTAAATGAATAATATTAATAATTTTAATAGATTTTTCTAGAACTTTTGTCATAGGATTTATCTTTATTACCTAGGTACATTATGAATTTATATTCTATCCATTTTTACAGGTCTTGAGAACTTTGACTCTGGTGTTGGAATCTATGCCCCAGATGCTGAGGCATACACAGTCTTTGCTGACCTATTTGACCCCATCATTGAAGACTACCACAATGGCTTCAAAAAGGATGACAAGCACCCTCCCAAGAACTGGGGTGATGTAGAAACCCTTGGAAATCTTGATGCTGCTGGTGAATTTATTGTCTCCACCCGTGTCCGCTGTGGACGTTCCATGGAAGGTTACCCTTTCAACCCCTGCTTAACTGAGGCTCAGTACAAGGAAATGGAAGACAAAGTCTCTGCTACTCTGTCTGGCCTTGAAGCAGAACTTAAAGGCACATTCTACCCCCTCACTGGTATGTCCAAGGAAGTTCAGCAGAAATTGATTGATGACCACTTCCTTTTCAAGGAAGGTGACAGGTTCCTCCAGGCTGCCAATGCTTGCCGCTTCTGGCCTACCGGACGTGGTATCTACCACAATGAGAACAAAACCTTCTTGGTTTGGTGCAATGAGGAGGACCACCTCCGTCTCATCTCCATGCAGATGGGTGGTGACTTAAAACAAGTATACAAGAGATTGGTGACAGCGGTCAATGACATTGAGAAGAGGATTCCATTCTCCCACAATGATCGTCTCGGATTCCTCACTTTCTGTCCCACCAACTTGGGAACAACTGTTCGTGCCTCGGTACACATTAAGTTGCCTAAACTCGCTGCAGACAAGGCTAAGTTAGAGGAAGTAGCGTCTAAGTACCACTTGCAAGTACGTGGAACTCGTGGAGAGCACACTGAAGCCGAGGGTGGTGTTTACGATATCTCCAACAAGAGGCGTATGGGTCTCACCGAGTACGACGCCGTCAAGGAAATGTACGATGGCATCGCTGAACTGATCAAAATCGAGAAGTCCCTGTAAGCTTCGATCTCGCTATCAGTATTTTTTTGTATTCATTTTCATAAGTATTGAATGTTGTGGGTTGCTTAGCGATACTAGTCAGCGGCGCCCATCGCGGGCGACCGGGCGCGCAGGCGGCCCATTATACTGTTTTTCTTAAAAGTATTTTCTATAAGGAAATGGAAAATAAAGACAGCTAGTATTAAGTCCAATAATGTTTTTTATTTATGTTACCTGATTAAATTCAAAATTGTACTAAGTTTGCATACTTATTTTATAAAAATCCAGACAAAAATAATAATTCAATTAAAATATAATTGTTGCCACTGCGTATGCAGCATAGTGAAGTACATATATCCCTAGAAAAAATCATTTAAAATATTTGTGTCGATGTCCGACCCAAAAATATTTTAGTATGTATACAGATTACAGTGCCACCTAGCTCTGGTATATACCATAAATACAGATCAAGTAGAAAACGTTTTGTAAGTTGTCAATGCCAAAATTGCAGCTTTAGGCCGTTTCTCCACTGCTCCGGTCCGGCAAACGTTCATTATCGATCCGATTTAGAAACTCACAATAGTACTTACGTGCTTCTCCACTACTCCGGCATCCGGTTTTTAACGATCGGTTGATCGGATCGGTTGGTAGATCGGAACGCGACGTTTTATCGGTCCAAGTTTATCCAAGTATCCAAGAGGTTATAAATTATTATTCACAGGTTTATTTGTATAGTTTGTTTAATTTGAAAGAATCTGGATAACATGGACCACATCAAATTCTGTTGCTATTTATTTTATTTTTAAACCATAGTATTAGTGAACCATTTATTAAGTAGATTATAATATATTAAGATAGACAAGGGGCCATCCATAAAGTACGTCACACGTTATTGGGGAGGGAGGGTATCACCGAAGTGTGACATCGTGTGACAAGGGGCATGGGGGGGTCAATACTTTTGTGACGTCACATATCAAAATTTAAAATACCTACTAAAACGCAAAGTTTGGACGTGAATTAAAAATTTTACGAACTTGATCTATATTTACATTGATATACAAAAAATAGAAAAAATATAAATATTTTTATCTTTAATTAATACAGTAGAACCTCTATTAGTCGAACATCAAGGGAGACGCCAAAAAATTCGAGTTATAGAGTTTTCAACTTATAGAGTTTGAGGTTTATTCTTATAAATTAAGCTAAATTTCAAAGGGAATCAAAATTGAACACCTGACACAAAGCACGCAAACACGTGTTTCCATGAGTCATAAATTTATTATTGTATACTCCTAAAATGTTTTCTAAGAAACAATAGTGTACTCACATTGTCGGCAAGTTCTTAAAGTCGGTAACTTATTTTTGTTCGAACAATAGAGATAATAAATTCCAAATGATCAAGTTGTAAAGGTTGTAAAATAAAACGGTCCTATGTTCGAGATACAGAGGTCAAATATAATTTTTCGAGTTATAGAGTGAAAATATGTACCAAAATGGCTTGGAGGGACTCGGTGATTATTTCGATTAACAGAGGGTCAAGATTTCAAGTAATGGAGGTTTTGGTGTTTTAAGGGAAGGGAACAAAACATTTTTTCGAGATTTGGAGGTTTTTGACTTATCGAGGTTCGACTTAACGAGGTTCTACTGTATAATTAATCGTTTATTATTTTCTAACTAGTCGTTTGTTTTTTCGGTTTTATGAAATGTTGGACTTTATGTTGATTTTATTAGATTATTATTTAATAAAAATAAGTAAAAAATGAAAATAGCTGTTTTCTCTCGATTATTTTTAAATACATACATAAATTTAAAAAATGTGTGACGTCACATCACAAAAGTCCTAAAATTCGTGTGACGTACTTAATGGATGGCCCCCAATATAAAAAAGTAATAAACTTGCCAGGGCAATAAAATATTCAGAATTTAGAACGTTTTATTAATAATATAAAGTATATGGGCTTTCGTTAATATAGATAAATATACAAGTATCGATTATTGTCGGATCGGATGTAGTGGAGAAGCGCAATCCGGCCATCCGATATTTTTCTAATGACTCATTCTGGTATCCGACGTCGGACCGGAGCAGTGGAGAAAGGGTCTTAGTCTTCAATGTTTAAACTTTAAATGATTAGTTAGAACATATGATTAGTTAGTTTTTTTTATAGTATTTACAAGTTACAACTTGCGTACTGGGGGTTTATCAGTTATCAGTAGTGTATGCAGAAAGTCGAGAAATAAATAATATATCGACACGATCTGTCATTTTTTTTACTAATCTACTATCATAGAGTATCATTAGCATTTCACATCGGTCTATGATTAGTGATTACGTGTTATCTGTAACAGTCAAATTCAAAATCAGCCTTTAAATTTAATCAGATATTATAACATTTTAAAGTACAATTCTATCTCTATTCTCTTATTAATATCATAACAAGATGTCAACACCAAAGCCAGAAAAGGAATTACATTTACCACTTTCAAGAGTAAAAACTATCATGAAAAGTTCACCTGAAGTAGACGCTGTCGGCCCCGAACCTTTATACTTAGTTACTAAAGTTACTGTAAGTTTATACAATTAAAATTGCTCCTTCCCTGAAAAATATATCACAAGTCTTTAAACACATTTTCCTAACCTTTATTTTTTTTTAATAATAGCCATAAATACTCTAATTTATGGATATTATTAATACAAAACTGTAGTAATATATTGGTGGTAATATATCATTAATACAAAATTGTTTGTTATATATTATTGACTGGTTAATTTTTTTGTGAGAAGTGTCTAATTTTATTTCTTTACTTTTCCAGGAATTATTTGTGATAGATTTAGCCAAGCGAGCATTTAAGAATAGTTCTAACAACTTGTTAGAATACAAGCACATAGCTGATGTTGTACAAGAAGATGATAGCTTAGATTTTCTACGTGAGATAATACCAAGAAAAATCACAGTTAAGCAATTTAAAGAAATGATGGCCCATAAAGCGGCTAAAGCAAACTCAGATGATTCAACTGAAGAGTCAAGCAGTGAAGAAAGTAGTGATGAGAGTGAAGAAAGTCAGGAAGAATAATATATACTATATTTTCCTAAAATGTGAAATAAAGTATGGGACCAATCACGATTGTTACTATGATAGCAATATAATTTGGTGTTAATTATAACACTGCTGTCTTGGTCGTTTTTGAGTATAACAGAATAATGTATTAAACGGCTTTTGTACTTTGTATAACGGGGGAAATTGTAAAGCCTAAGGAAACAACTATTAATTTTTTTTGCAATTATAGCATCTATATACAATTGCAACCTTTACTTTGCATTGTGTGTGTGTTTTACGGATTGAATTGTATTTTCTTCCTTATACTTTAGATTATGGGTATTGGTGAATATTACAAATAACAAGCCTTTTAAGAAATTCAGGTTATTGTGTATGTTCTAATATTTGCAAGTTTTTTTTTGTGTTATGTACTTATTCATGTATATTTGGTAAATTTGATGTAACATCACCTAATTCAACATCAAACTGTCAAAATTAATTGACATTGGGTGTATGAAATGTAAAAGAATGAAAGTATAAAATGCATTTAAATTGTATACTAGATCAGGTATGTTCCACAAATAAATATTGAAATTTTTGCTGTATTTACTGTTTTGGTAATGGCAATAATATAGTATAAAAAAGAAACGATTGAAAACTACTCTCAATTTTATTCAGTTGAATAACAGGTATGTGGGTTTTGCCATACATTTTTAGGTAGGAGCAATTTTATAAGTATATTATCAATAGCTTTCAAGCACCTCCCTGAAATTTAGGACATTAAGAAATTTGATTTGATTGGTAGGATGTCTACTTTTAGCGAATATTTTTCTTAATAATAAAGCGAGGAATGAGTAATAACAGTAATCACCTTACGCCTTACTTCGAGACTGTCATTATATAGATAATATTGAGATTAAAATGAAAAGTGATTGTGTGCAAAACAGTCGCATGACATACTGTTCTGCTCTCATAAACACAGGATGTATCTCAATCCTTAATAGATCATATTACATTGTGGCATAAACTATTATACACATTTTACGTCTGTTTGGAGTTCACACTTGTGTTATACAATTATTATATAACTTCAATTGCCCAAAGATTGTTTCTGTCTTTTAAGGAACATAAAATATAATAGAAAGTAATTCAATATTTGAGATTTTTTACATTTATTATTAGGAGATTTTTGGTCCAATCAAACGATTAAGATTAAACGTCAGCGATTCCTGTCCGAGATAGAAAATAAGCATGTTTGGAATTCGTATTGGAAGTCAACTTCGCAAAGACGTCCAGTATGTAGTCAAATATGATTTCTGTTAAATATATACTCTCATGGATTTTTGATATGATCGACTGGTCTATGTTACCCTAAGTATATATGTAGTCGTTAAATTCAAAATCTTGGGAGAATTCCTTTATAAATCATACTACAACCTTTATTTGATTTAGATAAACAATATCACCTTATTAGATACCTTAGGAAAGGGATAGTTTAGAATCAGTTCTACTTTCTTTACAGAATAACTGGTTAACTATAGATTAGTCCAAAGAAGTGTAAAGCCAGGTATCCACTATGTGCGCGAACCTCTTGCGCTCTGCGCACTTGCAACAGCTCCGCGTAGTGGATACGTTCGCGAACATCGTAGATACCTTGCTTTAAGATAGTAAGAGTAACTAAATATATATAAAACTTAATATATTGAATACGCTGTTTGGCTTGGCATGCACAGCTACAACCAAATATTTAAAACACCTTAAACCAGAACAGCATAGTTATAGCACAAATATAATGCGTTTATAATTTTTAAAACAACGACGCTGGAAAAAGAAGTGATTAAGTGAAAGTAGCGACTTTGAACTAATGGTTGCTAGGTATTAATTATTTTTCTCTTTTGATTTTTCCGTCTTTTCTCACTTATTTTACCAGACCTTGGTCACCGCCTCACTCCATAAAGTTCAGTGTTTCTCCTCTCGCAATTATTTATTTTATTATTTGACAACTTTTATATGCATAAGTACCTACTTGTATCAAAAGCTCCCCATGAATGTGGAATTTTACGAGTATATAAGAGACGAATTTAACCTGAAATCAGTGTCGGTCTAGAGGCTTCAACGTCCCTAAGGTTGTAGGTTCGATGTTCGATCTGTCTATGTGCGCGAGGCTTGCATTAACCCATAAAGTCAACGGTGTGTGTCAAAAAACAGAAGTCTTGCTTGTGAAAAATAAATCAGAGGCTGAAAGGGTTCAACCACTGTAAATGAATAGTCTTATTCTTAGATTGAAGAGAGAAGAGAGTTATACAAAAAGCTGTCGGGTCTTGTCTATTGCAAATTATTATCCTATCATTTTACCACTTAGACAATTGTAGTTAATATGAATACCTCGGAGACAAAAAAAATTACATGATAAGTACGTAGATAATTACTTAACACTTATCACAGCGAGTAATCAAAGTTCTCATTGTCACCAAGACAGGTGTAAACATGGTCTAGTAATTGCACTATTGTACTTGGTATGATTGTTAGCTAGACATTAGAGGATAAATTAATTTATTATGACCTTCATAATGACCGTATTTACATATTATAAGTATGTTCGATGGTTTCTATAGGTACCTATGGTGAGAAATTGTCAAAATCCTTCTTATTTATCGTAGAGACTTAGAAAAGCTGTTTTTTTGTGTAAAATTTGACGTTACTTTCCGAGACCATACTTATTCTTAGCTTCAACTATATGTTTTAAAAGTTACTTATTTAAAAATTATAATCAAATAGGAAAACTCCTTAACTATTCACAAGAATTTTTCTATTAAATATCTACGGAAAGACATAGACAATACAAAGCACCTTTAAATTGTCTATGTCTTTACACAGACAAAAAAAATTTATGTCAGAACTAGAGCAATAAGAATTAAATACAAGTAGATACCAAGCAATTTAAATTGTGGTCACGTAGGTAAGTATATAATGTTACGTTTACTTTTCTATTTTCTTAACACTGTTTGACCCAAATCCTTATGAAATATATCTATTGCGTACCTACTATGTAAACATTGTTTTGGTCATAAAAAATCATATTCAAATCATATTACCGGTTAAACAAAGTACAGGTTTTTTGAGGTTAAGTCTATATGTTTTTAAACTAGACTTATGCAATGTATATCTCAATCCTTATTAATATTTCGAAGGTGGATTCGATATATTTAAACCGTTTAAAGTTTAAAACGGTTATAGTATAAATTGTTTTAGGTATATTAGCTTTTCATAAAATTGCCTAAGTACATTTTTACTACTTCTAGGTACTCGCAGTGAGGACAAACATTTTCTTCGATTTTTGAAGTAAACATGGATTTTTGCGGTCGTGTAAGGCCTAGTTAAACTCGTTCGCACCCTGGTTATGCACTAATGGATTTTGCTACTGTTTTTACACGCTTCATATTAGCCTCACCTGTATGTATGTATGTATGTACGTAACCGACTCCTTCGGACTCGATTTTGACCCACATTAAACAGACAGATTCAATTTGTACACTTATAAAGCATCAGCGACAATATAATAATTTCATAGGTTTATCTCGCAAAAACATTGAAATTTTTTAAAGTCCACAAAGCAATACGATTAAATTGAGACAACACGTATTGCTGCTAGGACTAAAAAGTGGAAAATAAATATAGTTTAAAAAAATTGATATAAAGGAATATCGTGTGTTAATAAAAAAAGGTTCGTGTACTTATGTACGCGCGTAAGAAGTTATACTTCTTTGGCTTTCTTTATTTTTTTTAAATATAATTAATTAATAATTAATATTTAACGTAAACAATTTAATAATAATTAATATTTAGTATATTATTCAATTATTAATTAATATTAATAACAATTATTATTATTATTTATTATTTTATTATATTATTAATTCAATTTAATAACTTGGTATGTTTATTAACCTTTTAATTAAGTAACAATAGGTCTTTGTGTAAAAACATTACTAAATTTCTTTGAAAAAATAATTAAAACTCCTTTATTTGTTTAAAAGGTAAATGACAAATGTCATTAATCATTATGGTCATTCAAAATTTGCGATCTTCAAACTTCACGCATATTCTATTTCTATTTACTTGTAGATTGTCTTATTCCCATCTCGCTCGCGCACGCTATAATCACACTGACAACTTTGTGTCACGGTGCGCGCGCAATCTTAAAATTTCACTTCATCAATTTTTCATAACGCGCCTAAAGAAGTATAACTTCAAAAATCTATGGCGCGCTCTGTGTCATATTTTTCGTCTATCAAGCAACCCACGCTTTTTCACAATAACACCAGTATTTTTTGTTCATTACCATTTTCCGCCTAGTTAGTTTTTTTAAACTATATTTATTTTCTTCTTATAGTGCCATCTCCTTGCAAAGGTTGGCGATCATCATGGCTAGTTTAATTTTGGAAACCGCTCTTCCAAACAACGCTTGATGCTTTAACCAAACCATTGTGTAAGGTTTTTCAACCTAGCATCTGGGGCCAGGTCTTCTTCTACCTACCACTTTGCCTTGTATGATCAGTTGAAGGAGCTCATATTTTTTGGTGTTACAAAATACGTGTCCAAAACACTCAAGTTTCCTTTTCTTAACCGTCATATGCTAATAAACTTCTTTGTCTTCTTCTTCTGCATTCTATCTAGCACGGTTGTATTTCGTAGACCGCATACGAAGATATTTGGTCCAAGATATTTTAAGCATACATGGAAAAACCCAGATCTCGAACGCTTCCAGTTTTTGTTTGGCGCAATTATAAATAATTGGAATATTATTATTTGACGAAAAATTCGTGTTTTGGTCTGACCAATGTCTATGCCTTCCATGCTTTTTAAGAATCAATGCTACAACATTCTTAAATAGGTACCAAAATCTATTACAATTTTACTCATGTAATTTGTCATGCTTATCGATGCACGGGTCGTGCTTTCAAATCATGCTGTGTATTAACGAATTCATTTTCCTATGTCCACAATTGAAATTTGCTTGGTAGAGTAGAGGAGTATAACTTAAAGGTAGAATGTCAATTTAGTGGTTTTAACGTCTGCCATCCTTGAGGCACAGGCACATCCGTCAGGCACAGGAGGCTGATCACCTGTTAGATTGACAAATTATCATGACAGGATAGATCTAAAAAGGGCCACTGATTTATAATTATTAAAAAAAGTTAAACAACCTACAACTAATTTAAAGTGTATAGAAGATGTAATTTGTGAGGTTTCCGTTAAGCAATTGCGGTCATTCGTGACGGCTGCAACGATGCGTGTTGCACCTAATACTTACTTATCTTTATAGGTGTTATTTATCTGTATAATGAAGTTTGTTTGAAAAGTGTTTAAGTAACAAAAAATTTTTTATAGAGACTCGGAAACATAAACAATTCCAAATTCGATCTTTTGGTGGTATTGTCGCAAAAAAGTTTTTTTAACATTTCCTAATAGACAATATATTTATGGCCTAATATAAGTTATCTACAATATTATATATGTATATATATTTGATTGGTCTGTCTAATTCCTTCATTATTTCGTGTGGTCGCATGACTTTGACGTTTGATAAGACCTTTTAAGCTTTATGGCACTTGGGTGGAAATTACCATAACATCCACATTCCTCCGTCATAAATACATATAATTGAAAGAAATCCCAGTGCGTGCAAATAATATAATAAGTAGTAATATTTATTATAAGTACAATGTATATTTTAATTATCTTTTATAACCTTAACCCTACTCGTTTTATGGACTCGAGTCACGTTCAATTTGTTTTGACGTCATACACCAGTCATTATAGACATTCGAAATCGAAAATTTGATAATAATTCCAAAAGTTTTCAAACTTCGGTCAAGTGAATGGTACATTGGGACGACAATAAATCTCATTTTGCAACCTTGTCCGCAGTCCGGAACATTGTTAAAATTGCAATTAAATTAATTTTATGTCTGTATGGTCGTGAAAAAAATTCCAAAAGTTCTGCAAACTTGGGGAAGTTTTCGATATAATATTTCATATCACGTATAAAATTTGCAACCAACCTAAGTGTACGGAACATTTTTTGTTATTTATTTTATTTTCGATATATCTGTCAAATTTGCAGAACTTTTGGAACGTTTTCCTTCAGTTTAATAAAGAACAACATTAATTTTTAATAACAAAAAATGTTCCGTACACTTAAATTGGTTGCAAATTTGACACGTGATGTAAAATAATATATTTAACACCACTCCAACTTTGCAGAACTTTTGGAATTTTGGTCTCAAGAACTAAGCAAATTATCATTTATTGCATTTTTAACAATGTTCCGGACCGCAGAGCAGGTTGCAAAATTTTATAGTTTGTTTTAATACCACTCCCGACCTTACATCCAAATTTGAAAACTTTTGGAATTATAATGAATTAATTGTCTTGACTGACTGGACTATCAGGCTTCGTAGTCTACAAATGTTGTTGGCCCCGGTTTCACACAAGTAGTACGAGGTATTATAATTAAAAAAATACAAATAATAATAATACTAATATAAATAGATAGGTATCTAACTTACTCACTCGTAAAGGTTTTACAATAATTTTTATACGGACACCAAAAAATAGAATTTTTCATTATTCGACTCATTAATCCTACAAGAGTTTCCTAACCTTGCCCTTCTCGCAAGTGCGAACATGGATTCGCCAGAGATCTGAGGAACTCCAGCACCGACGTTGGTCATTAAGTGTGGACTGCAGGCAATCCAAAATAGTTCTGCCAGTGGCTAACCCAAGAATGACAAAGCATCTTCTAAACCTAAACAGAACTAACCTCCAAACAATGATAGGGGCAATTACGGGCCATTGTCTTCTTAATAAACACCTTTATGTCCTAGGCGCGACAGACAGCCCCATGTGCAGAGGCTGTTTCAACGCAGAGGAATCAGTCACCCACGTAGTCCTGGCATGCGAGGCCGTGGCTAAACAACGTACAGAAATCCTCGGAACAGGGAGGTCGGTCCGTGAAGCCTGCGAAGTGCCCAGGAAGCTTCTGTGCTTTTGGAAGGAGTTAGGATGGCTTAGTTAGCCAGGACTTACGTACAACGGACCTATTTAGCGTCTAAGTAGAAGTAAAAGAACGTACCAATTCTTAAAAGGCCAACAACGCACTCGCGAGCTCTGTGGATATTATCCACTTTACATCAGATGAGCCTCTTGTCTGTTTGCCCCATTCTATAAAAAAACAAATTTTGTATTCGTTTAGAACTTATGCCCGTAGATGAATCATTTGAGTCGTCATCGAGTGATTTTTTAATCTATATTTCACAAACTGCTATAAAAGTATCGAAAATTCATTAAAAAAAAAAATGGTGCGTGTACTTATGTACGCGCGTAAGAAGTTATACTTCTTTGGCTTTCTTTATTTTTTTTTAAATATTAAATAATTAATATTTAGTATATTATTCAATTATTAATTTATATTAATAATAATAATTATTAAATTATTAATTCAATTTTATAACTAGGTATGTTTCATAACCTTTTAACTAAGTATAAATAGGTCTTTGTGAAAAAGCATTGCTAAATTTCTTTGACAAAATACATAATTAAAACTGCTTTATTTGTTTAATACGCGCACGCTCGGCGCCCATACTGAATTTTGTGTCACGGTGCGCGCGCATCGTAAAATTTCACTCTCATAAATTTTTCATAACGCGCCAAAGAAGTATAACTTCAAAAATTGTGAAAAGCTGTTTAAGGTTTATTATTAAACGGTATATTTACTCATATTTCTTGGAAAATAACACCTAATATAGTAAAGCGGATATCCTTTGCAACGTATGAGTAAGACAAATAGTCATTTATAATGGATTGAAAATTGTAACTTTGTCCACCCAATACTTTATTTTTTTTAAATACTGAATGTATTTAATTTACTGAATTTTTTTGGAACTCCTTTATAGTGATATAATTAATTGCTTTTTAATTAGCTTATCTAAAATGTAGATTTTCTTGTGTTTAGTACAAAGGCATAGTTCATGTACCGCTATACAATACTCGTAAGTAGAAGAGAATAGAAGAATAACAAAAGAATTTAGCCCGCCATGTTCGAAAAACCGCGCCAAATTTCGCTTCACTAGAGTTATCAAAGCTACCAAAGAGAATTTTAATAATTTCATTCAATTATCAACGTAATAGACCTATTTAAATTGAAAACGGCTTTTGTGTCACAATGTTTATTAATGTAACTAATATTTGTTATGTTAACTTAACTTTTAGCCATAAACCAAACTTAACGCATACAGTGCCAACTTGATTTACTAGTTATTATAAGTAAGTCACTTCCTTAATAGATCTGCCCTATCAGTTACATAAATACCGTAACTGCAATCCTGTTTTAGCGTAACACTTTTACTCTTATCCTACGAGATAGTTTAATTACGTGCTAGTGAATACGAACTCGGCCGATATAGGTACGTCAGTTTATTTTTAATTTACAATAAGGAAACAAATCACACAAATACTTATAAGATATATAATAAATACAAGTTAAAATTAGAAAAGTGTTATTAAATAGCTTTACATTTAAAAGAAATGTTATAAAAAGTTATTTTATTTTTATTTTAACAAAATAAGCTACGATTACAGATTACTCTAATGCGACATCTATTTACTTTTTATATCACACACATAACAGTAACACAGAAAAAAGCAATACAACATTAAACAGTAAAATATATTCAAAAAATAATAACTATTTCTTACAGTTAGATTTGAATTATGTAGAAATTATAATCTTCCGTTTAAATTTACTATAATTCTAGTTCACCACATAATATGGCTAGAATAGTTCATTTATTATCTGTAGCAGATTTCACTTCATAGCATTCGTGGTCATGTGCCAAATTTTGGCGGGACTCAACACTTTTGTTACATTTTACGCTGTCGGAGAAAATTCTCAATTTATTACCAGCTACGTCGAGAAAATGAAAGGTTTAATGGCTAACTATAAATTACCTGAACTATTATAATGTTTATGTACTATACTCATTAATTATTTATAACTATTAATTTTAAATGTGGTACATAAAATTATTTACAGAGGATTTATGGAGAACACAATGAGTCCCCGATGTTAAGAAAATAAATATATACTTTAATTCCTTTTATTGAATGTCATACTTTTTGATCTGGTGTACTCACGGAAGAGATCATATGCAGGCAATAGCGTCTATTATAACTGTGCAATTTTTTCATTGTTCGTTAGCTACATAACTAGCTAGATATATAGCTATGTAGACCCTTATTTGGAATGGCCCAGTAGGAAGAATAAAGAGAGGTCATTTACCAGAAACCTGGGAAGATGAAATAAAAGAGATAGCAGGGAAGGATGAGAAAATAGAAGCGAAGATAAGTCACAAATGGCAGAGGAGGCCTTATTTTATGTTAAGAATACGTTTTTTTTACCGAACAATTTTTAGAGACGAGGAAGCTTTTTTACAAAAACATCGTCGTAGTTTCGTCTCTTTCTGTATAATTGAGTTTTTGCGGTGATGAAAAGGGACAACTGAGTAATTTAGTTAAAAATTATGCTACGGTGAAGATGATATGGATTAGGGGGTAAGGTTTTTTTGTATGTAATCACTAATTAGTTATTTCTGTTTCATGATCATTTGTCAATCTAATAGACAAGTAGGTGATCAGCGTCTTGTGCTACACGCCATCAACTATTGTGGTCTAAGGCATTCGGGTTTTCTCACGATGTTTTCCTTCACCTTTCGAGCGTATGTAAAATGCGCATAGACAGAAAGTCCATTGGTGTACAGCCTGGGATCGAACCTACAACCTCAGGGATGAGAGTCGCACGCTGAAGCCACTAGGCCAACACTGCTGCTGCGAGGTGCTGCTCTATTTACTGTTTATCAAATAATGTTTTATTCCCTTAATCGGCGTAAATACCAGGAGCACGAAAGAAAAGAAATTTAATACAAAGTTATAAGATATATAAAACACCAACATTTTTTGAAACCATTTTGCTTACACATAATGTAATATTACGTATATTATAGGAACTGCAATAATGCAAGTTGCATGTCGCGGAGTCACGGTGGCTGAAGACGCCGGTGAGAAGGCACATACGACCTACTTATTGCTTTTATTAGTTAAGGACTTTAAGGGTGAGATTCAGCAACGAAACTTAGCGCGAACTGTAATCAGAATAAATTCTGTGTTTTGTATGTCAGAATCCAAAACATTTTTGACGTACGTGAGTCAGACTCAACCCCGCTTCTGAATCTTTCCCTGAATCCTTACATTGGCCACATCATATTCTCACGAATAAAACATGCGTAGGTATCCATAAAGTATCAAAATGTGTTGAAAATTAACTCTTACACAACATGGCGTGAATGTTATTGTTATTGAACAGTCTTGGTTTTTTAGCTTTGTACAGTGAATAACCCCAAGCCAATGATAATTAGAATTGTGCATTGTCGAAATTTAACTATTCAGAATCAGACCTTTAAACATTTATTTAGTTAATAATTCAAAATCCATTTCTATATTGTCTCTAGTTTGTTTTGACTAACTCTGATTGGCCAGGTTACCAGGCTATAAAATTAAAAAAAACTAAGTTTGATTTCAAAATTAACTAATGTATTTACCAAAGATTTTATTAGTAAGAACCATAAACAACTGTGAATTAATTTTGTTATCTAGATATTTTAGTATTCTTCACATAGTAATTTATTAAGTTAGTATAAAATTGTACGAGCATCATATGGATGAAACTGTATCATTCTATATTATTTTATAACGGATATGTTATGCAAAGTGCAATTGAAGTTAAAGGAAATTCAACATTTCCTTTA
Organism: Pieris melete; assembly: GCA_963693345.1. NCBI lineage: Eukaryota > Metazoa > Arthropoda > Insecta > Lepidoptera > Pieridae > Pieris > Pieris melete. The sequence goes on along the minus strand of CAVNZK010000039.1, from coordinate 238,327 downwards.
CGCAAGCAAAGGAAACTCGGATAAAAAGCAAAATTCATTGTTCTTCAGTACCAATCACTGGCAGCAAATACGCGAGAAAATCAAGGTGATTATTTTTTTATATTGCATAGACAATTCAACCCGCATTCATTTATGAACCGCGCTAACGTTCAGTAACATTTCGCGCGCAATTTGACTCGCGGGAAAAGTGACAGTTGTCAATTTTTTTAATTAAAAAGTGTTCAACGGTCTGTGACAATAATTGAGTTTTCTAAATGTGATGCAACACCGAAAATGTCAATTTATGGTAAACTTGTTCAAATAATATTGATCAGTGTTTAATAATCAAGGTTTGTAAATACTTTATCTTTAAAGAAACTATTTTTTTATGAATTATATAATACATAATAATATTTTTGGTTAATATTATATAGGTAGTTTATTTCTTTTGAATCGCCTATAATTATTATATATCTATAAGACACAGTTTTTAAATTATCTAGTCGACGGGCAGGAGACGAACTTATGTTAAGTGATGGCTACAGGCAATCGGACCGCTCGCGAGTGCGTTGCCAGCCTATTAAGAATTGCCACTCTTTCTTTACATTGCTCTTTTCTTTAACGATATTCATCATTTGACATACATATACAGTAGTAATTTTAAATTAAATTTACCCTTCGATCATTATTTTTATTTGTTCACAATTTTAAAAAAACAATAGAAATATTAAATACTTTAAATTTATTTGAGAAAACGAATTAATCGCAACTAATATATTTTGCGAAGTCTAATTGTATGGTAAGTAAATGATTAATATCTATATAATGTGTTGATATTTTGTCAAAAGTATAAGTTAGCCTCATCGCGTAACCCTAATAATAACCATCTCCTTCAGCAAAACTAAAATATCAAAAGGTAATTAGAATTTTGTATAAGTTAGGTATATACAGCGCGTAATTGTCAGAAAAAAAACACCATTACCAGCAAATTATATTGTCATACGCTCGCGAAGGAAGCATCTTCAAGGACAGAGGTCACAGATGAGCGTCACAACATAATTAGTAATTACCTGTCGACTTTCCGTCAAGACATCTTATTTTTCATTGTCATAACACTTGGTTTTTGAACAAAGGTTACTTGGTCCATGTTATTGTCCATATTATGACAAAATTAAATTAGCTTATTTCTTCAAGTTCTGTAATTTGTAGGAACATTTTTGAAATCTTTATTAAGTAAATGAGTATAAAACTATAGTTTTTTTAAATAACACGAAATTATCAGAAGAATCAATTACGAACAGTTCAAATCTTATATATGTAGCAAACAAATTAGAAAAATTTGTAATTAATTTGTATATACCTACTCTATACTCATAATTTCGGTATATATTTCGAACATTGCAAAGCATCTTATCTAACTGCAGAATAATTGAAATTGACTGTATTTCATTATGACTATTACCAAAGACAATTAATATTGTCTTTTCTATTAAATATGTGTAAAGGACACAATTCAAAAATATTGCAAATATAACAACATAGTATTAATAGACTATAGGCCTGAAACAAAGTGGTCTAATTGCCTTGTATCGGGATCTGCTTCTAATAAAAAAAATAGTTTTAACGTAATGACAATATTTATTAAAACAAAAAAAAACCTAACCAAATCGCTTATAATTTTATAAAAGGTTGTCAAAAAGTTTTGTATTTAGGCATCTAAGTAACCCTATATTAAATTAAACCCAAACAACAATACTATCGCCATAGTTCGAACCAGGATCGCCATATATCGAAATATATAGCGTTCTATAGAAAGGATAATCTATTTGTTCTTGAAGACTTTTAATGAATTTATAAATGCTTCTTATGTCATTGAATCCCATACATAAGAAGCTAATGGTGCTTCTGTCATTAAAATCGCATACGATTTGTGCTTTATCATTACCATTAATCATTAACGTTGATTTGGAATTTACATTATATACAAATATACACATACTGCTATATGACCCAAAATGTGTGCCTGAAACACCAGAATCTTTCACCATAATAGTTTAAATCATTATTAAAATCAGACTGATCCGTGCTCTTGTATTTTCTACCTTTCTATAAGGAGCAGAAACGTGGACAAAATTAGCCTGAGAAAGGCAAAGGATTGGTGCTTTTCAAATATGGTGCTATATGCGGATGTTAAGAGTAATGTGGACCACTAAACGCACTCATAAATAAATAATAAATAATTAATCGTTTATTTGCCAAGATAGTGGTACAATTAGATCGAACAATAAGAAAAATCAGCACAATCAGCCATAATATATAAATAGGCATGCAAATGTCATATAATAAGAATATTAACATAATGTCATAATAAGAAGTTAAGACACATAAAACTAATAATAAAATAATATACATTGAAATAAATAACTAAACTTAACATAAACTAAAATATATCATTAAAAGGAGTCCCTTTAGGCAAGGTTCCGAAGATACTGGCAGCGTTCCCCCTTAAGTTAAGTCATTTATAATTGTTTAACTTATGGTCTAAATACTCGCTCACGCTATAAAATCACCTTACTAAAACCTAATGCATCCTTACTTAAACCCGTTTAAGAACCATATGCTGACGTTTCATTTTGTACTTTATACATACAATGCGTAGGTGCGACGAGAACCTACAGCTCATCGTTATTGCCAATACTGAAAGCAAAATATGCCGTGGACGTTCGCCAACGAGATGAACTGATTAAGTTAAAGATTCGTCGTCCTCAAAACACACAGTTGTAAAAGAAGCGAAGGACTATTGGTAGACGAAAATTTTTCGCGCTAGGTCTTGCTATACTTCTATATGTTGGTTTTGAAGTCAAATACATCATTATTACTACTAAGTCGGTAAACTGTTAAAATATTATATCATTTACAAAAGGTAGCTTGGATCTTCACAGAGGTCGCGAGAGATAAAATCTGTCATGATCTTCACTTTTTTAGATCTAATGTTTAAAAAAAACAAAACGTACAACATATGGTGTTTTTTCTATAGTTTATAAAACTGCCTAAACTCAAGGTTGTCGGAGTGTACGGTAACCGGAAACAAAAATACTAGACCAAGTACAACGAGCATTCGAAAGACATTAGGGTCAACACTTTTTCGTCGATGGTCGCAATTCGAAATTTAAAATATTTTTTTTATAATCACATAGGCATAAATATTCGGTTATAGATAATAAATTTTAACTTGTCTAATCCCTTAATAAAATTTGCTACTGGCTCGTTGAATTCTTTTCAATTAATGTCACGCTTTACCTTGTCTATGTATTTTTCTAATACATATTCATGACGTACATCTAAGCGGCTGCATTGTTAGTTGATGATTTTCTAAAAATAAAACGCCAAAGTGTTACTAAAAATACGATTTACACCACGAGAGCTGAGCTTTTCTTAAATCAAAATCTTATATTGGGTAGCTCAACAGCATACATCAATATGTAAGGTATGCGTCCATGGTTCGAAAATTAAGAAAAATGCAACTATGATATAAATATTTAATTCATTTATTTACAGTTTAAAAGGTTGTTAAATTTTCACGAAAAAATAGACGACAATCATATAGATATTTTGGGAAATAAATTGTACCTACTACTATAGTTATTGTAGGGTCAAGTGACAACCTTATTATCCATGGAAGTAGTATAAACGTAGATGGTCAACCGAATCTTATTAGGAATAGATAGTAGCTTAGGAGTGGATCAAGGACTTCAGGCGACCCGCAGGCCTTGTAAAGGCCTAGGTACACTCACATGTGTGTTTAAATCATCGAAATATTGGGTCATAACATAAGGTGATTGTATTAAATTGTTAACGATATTATAGGTTTTACTCTGTGTCCCAAGATTATAAAATATATGCGTCTATAGACTTTGTGTACTTTCCGCAGATATATCATATATTATAAGTTTATTTCGTAATCCTACAGCTACCAAAATTAATATATAACAAAACCAATATCTAACCTTAAAATATAATAACTAAAATATATTATTAAAAGGAATCCCTTTAGGCAATATTCCGAAGATACTGCCAACGTTCCCACTTTGAATAGCTAAACTAATTCTTTGTCCGAAGTAGCTGTCAGCTCTTCGGTCTCCTGTGATGTCATATATCATATAATAAATTATAAAAAATATTTGTTGTTAGGAGCTCCAGTATTCTTTGACATTGATAATTCTAATAAACTAAGAGATAAATTATTAGTTTTGTTTGAAAACAATAGCTCCTATTGGTGACCTTTGAGTTAAACGTTTACGTTTGCATTTTATTAAATAATAATTTTATAATTTGTATATTAGTGAAGAAAATTATTCAATAAACCTAGAACTATGTTCGTTAGGAAACTACGTATCATGCATATTATAAACAAAAGGTGTATTTATTTTTTGGGGTCGCAAATATGTCAATGCAATTTATCAAAGAGGTATTAGAAATACGTATTTAATGTATTATGCTTACAAACAATGGCGTCAAAGGATGTGACCAGGCATATTTTTATTAATATCAAGTCAGTCACAGCCGTCTCAGAAAATCGATTGGTACACAGCTAGGGGTTGAAGCTACGACCCCAGGGATGAGAGTCGTACGCTGAAGCCACTAGGCCAACACTGCCGTCTGTATACCATGTGATAAATATTTTTATATTAAAACTTGTGTTGGCCTAATGATTTGAGCGAACCCGAACCCCAGCCGTGCCAAAGAACTTTTCTATGTGCGCATTTAACACTTGCTCGTACGCTAAACGTTGTGAGGAACGAATTTAGGTCCATAGAGTCGATGGTGGGTCGGGTACAGAAGGCCGATCACCTGCTTACTTATTAAAAAATGCACATATAGCTAATACAGAACTCAGCGCCAAAACCAACGGTTGTAGCGCCACTGTGGTTTTTAGACTTTAGTTGTTGTTATATTTTTGAACAAAGCCCAAAATAAGATGTTGACGGTGTTAACGTCCCTTTGCCTCGGATGACCTAAACTTGTTCTGCGCCTGCTACGGACATTCGCCCCATCGAAGCAACCGACTTATACAATAGTCTTCTGGTGTCCCTGCGCACAACCTTTAATATTATCTTCTACGTACAATAATAATAATAATACTCGTAATTAAGCCTGTTTATTTCTAATCCCTACAAATGCTAACAATATACAGTTTAAATTTGTTATTATACATTGTTTTTCTTGTAACTCGTTATTTTAACTTCCTTTCGTACCATTTATAGGATCCCCTTCACGGGTATAGGCCTCTTACAGATTTTTACAAATTTCTCTATCCGTGACATTTATCTCTAATTGCTTCCTGCCAATATCTTCTATCTTTTCAAATGCATACAATAGAGCGTTAAAATATAGCAGATTACGTAATTCATCTTTAAAAACACAAACAAAAAGAGACAAAAATATAGACAACTTTCACTGATTGCTTTTACGAGAAATCTTGTGTAGTATATTTACAGTTTTATAATAAGAATAAACAAAGCAGGTTTAATGTCAGTGAAAAAGTATTCGTACTAGCCGCTTACGATAAAAAATATTCCAAACAACCACAGATAATTATTAATATATTGCAAGACCCATGGTTAATAGTACAAATTGTTGTACATATTAATTTGTACCATAACACGAAAATCATTAATATATTTAAGGATGATTGAAAATCATTTCAATAAACCTAAAATATTTATTTACAAGCCATTTATGTTAAGTCAGAAAAGTGGTCTAAAACTATGTATTATATTACAAAAATAAGAATAGACGATATATTAATTACTATATTTATATTATATCAAGCGTTTACCATAGATAAAGGTTTCCTAAAATGCTTAACAATTATCTAGAGGACGTTGCCAATAATAAAATAGTTCGCTGGACGCACATAGGCGTGAGTGTCGAGTGTCGAGGCTATTCAACTCCTTGACACCACGGGCCCAAATGAGAAGACTGAAAAGAACAAAACCATTTGAAGTAATGTAAGTCAATAGTGTTTGTGCACATTAAGTGCTAAACAGTGAGCAAAAAAATAGAACAGAAGAACGGAGGGTCTTCCCTTTAATTTAAATTTAAATAGGTTAGACTTAAATTACTTATTAGTCTTAAGTTAGGCTAGATCGTAATGTTCCATTATGTCTTACTAAAGACACACGTAAATAAAAAAAATATATCTTAATAGCTTTTACTTTCAAATAAATTTAATATTGCACCAACAATTTATCTATATATCCATGAAATTAAATCGCATCTCAATAAATGGTATTAACAACAAGTTAAGGCTCAGTAATCGTGTTGCAATAGACAAATGAAAGGCTTAACATTTACAGTGTATTGTTCCTAGTTTAGTAGTACTTTGTTATTGTGCGCATTTATCTACCATAAACTAGTTCGAGGATTATTAAATGATATTTTTTATGCATTGAAACAATATATTTAAACGATGTTAAATATATTATTTAAGCCGCCTTAATTCTGTTACACAATAAAGTGTATTTCTCTTTAATTATTAAAACATTGTGTTTTAAATTTTAAGCACGAATTTATGACGAAAACCACAAAAATTGCATTATTATTCTCAGCACGTTTCACTAATTACAGACTAAACAATTTTAACTTTAAAGATTTATAAACACACTAAAGTACCGATGGAAAATGTATGGATGGTTGTTTACAACTATTTTCCATAAAATATTGGATTTTTGTTGTAAAGTGTATGTGAGAGATTACAATTACATTACACATGACAATATTATATAATGATTATTATATTTTTGAGTATTATGTAAATAAAAATTTAAGTATAAGTGATATGATCTGATAACCGAAAAGACAGAAAATATTCTACTTGAATCATTGAACTGGTGGTAGGACGTTTTATTCCTTAAATTACTTAAAATTTAGGAAAAACGTGAAATATGATGTCAAAATTCTAAAAACGTTTCCTTTATTTCGCGCGATTTTAGTAGGTACGTCAATCTTAATAATAGATTACATATAAACAAGCTTATTGCGTCATGTAAGACAATTTCACAACAGGGAATTTACCTAAACCAAACAAACATTTATAATGAGAACAAAAACATGTATAACCTATGTACAATACCATTATTTCGTATTTCGACTATTAAAAAACAAATCCTACATTGTTCAAATGTTTACGGTCTCATAACCTATTTTATATAGAAGTTACAAATGCTAAATTATGTTAGACAATAGTTTTCAGAATAACATTTAAAGTTGTTGACAAAATAAATAATACTTATCGTATCACATCTTATATAATTAGAGAATAGGTTTCGTTACATTTTTATTTAATGTGATATTATTTAATTAATAAAAAAAATTAAAATATTTATTTTGAGGGTTAGAACTCATTTCTTTTGGAAAAATAGTCTCGGTATATCAAGAACATATTTAAACTAGCCGTTGTTGTCGACTTCAGGGTCGGATTTAGAGGTCTGGAGGCCTCGGGGCAACATAGTAGCTGAGGCCCCAAATTGTTTTCCTAATAAGATAAAAAAAAATCGGTCGAGTTTTCATTCAATAATTTATTGTGACACCAAGCAGATTAATTTAGTATTTAACAAACATAAAAATATAAATACAGACTAATGATTTCATAAAGCAAAAAAAAATCAAAAAGTTGTTTACTAGTCGGAATTTAAAACATTTTTTTTCCGAAGTCTCTATTGTGGGGGCTCGGTCAGTTGTGGAGGGTCGGGGCTACAGGTCTCCACAAAAAAAAGCCTGGTAGACTTTAAATACTAGGCGTGCGAGCGTCTATTTTCAACTAAATAAACCGGGAATGTAAAGAGCCGCTCTCGTGTGCTCTTGCAAATGCTTCTATTCTACAAAAGTGGGGCCTCTCGGCAACCTCCGGGAATGTGGAGCACCCTTTATGCCTTACTATTAATTCTTAAAACATCTCTCTATATAGGTACCAAAATGGGGGATGGATTAGAATCTGGAGCAGGTCTAGCCTGGAGGCTGTTAGCGACACTAGAAGGTGGTTCCCTGTTTCTGGCAACATCAGCGCTGATAGCCTACACAGCGAGAGCGAGGGTAAAAAAACATAAGCGACGACGCAATGTCAACAGTGTTCTGGTAAGTATAATGCGGGCAATAATGTAGCTATACAATCGAAGTAGCTTTGGTAGTACTTTAATTGTTTTTGCTATAATTCATATACATTACACTAATACTCGTATGCACTTACAGATGCACTCACGCGGGTTACGCGTCGCGTATGTTGTATAAAAATAAGTTTTTTTTTTCAAATTGTAATTTAAGTCAGTCCCTATTCGCTTAGCTCGTTCTCTATCTTCCTTTAAATTTCTTCTGTACAAACATTACTTGTACACATCGTATCCCTAACTTTAAAAATATCTACCTACTGATCTGACTGATCTTAAATTAAATTATAATGATTCATGTGCACTTTTTATCATTATTATTTTTTTGTTTTTTTTTCAAGTACTTAGGTATCCTTTATTAGTTTAGTTTGTTTTTTGTTCCTATTTAGTTTCTTTTTCTTAACAATGTATTTTTGCACTTCTTGCCTACCTTATTGTATTTCAGATAACAAACACAACAAATTCTCTAGGCAGAGAAGTGAAACGAAGATTAGAAGATTGCGGTTGTGTGGTACACGCATACGAGTCGAGCGGCGCGAACATTCCCGCTAAAGTCGACGCTTTGCTTGTCATCGGCGCTGAAACACGTCCCGGCTTGGATGGCATAGTCGAACTTGTTTCTACTGATGTCTATGATAATTTGAAGGTACCTATTATACTCTATTTCAATTTATGGTACGACTAAACTATTATTTTTTAATTAATAACTCTTATATAGTTATGTAGTGTGTTTGAATACATTGTCTTTTTCTTGCGAAAGATTCAGGAAAATGAAATGAATAGCTATGTGAATTGATGTAGGTACTTAAATGTAACACATTTACTTTGTGAACCTTTGCTTCTCTGCCTATTCAAAAATACAGGAAAAATCTGTTTTTAATAGACGTTAAATTTAGTACTTGTATGTTTATTGGCATACAAGTTGTGGATTTTTGTGTCCGTTGCGCGATTTGTTACACATGTGAAGAGAGAAACACTCAGCAAGGGTTCAAACACACAGACACATACAGAGCTGGTTTAAGTAAACAAAGTCCATTTTTAGAGAAGATTTGACTCTCCCTTGTAGCTTAGCGTCTCCAGACTCTGATCGTTGGTAAAAAAGGATCGTACCTATGTAAAAAAAGCTGAGTGAAGATTGGCTCACATACGTGTAATTTAATCATGTGTATTTTTTAGTTATTAGAAACCCTGTCACTAATAGTACAACGTGGGGGCTGCATTGCCTGGGCATCAGCTGGTGTAAGAAGTGACACCTTCAGTGAGGCAACACACGCATTTGACGCGGTTCTTCGTGCTAGTTTAAAATACGTCTCGAAAAAGTATCCCTTTTTGTTTCTTTATTATTTCATTGAATGCTTTAATGACGTTATAAACTTTTAGTTTTAATTTAATACAAGTTTTTTTAAACAAACGGGGGCAAACGGGCAGGCTCATTAATGTTAAGTGATTCCACCCATGGGCACTCTTCTGTGAGTTTACTTTACTAACTTGGCCCAGTCACCGTTTTAGTTTTTTAAACAAGTAGGTGATCAACTTTTTCAGGTAACATTGTTGCATTTGAATTTGAACCCCTCCTTAGCTATAAAAATTATAATTTACCAATCTGTCATTCAGACCATTATATATTAAAGGTACTTAAATTGAAAATCATTTATATTTTTAAGTATATTATACTATACATATTACTCATCTTGATTTGTTACAATACTATATTATTATCTTTATTGAGGAAATTGAAAACGTTAATAAAAAATATACTTTTGAAAGTTTCTTTGTTATTAACGACTTTAGACATTACTGGAGTTCAGTTTTACTTAAATTGATATATAAACATAATTATATAGGTGTTATAGTCTTTTCACGATATTGAGATTTTTAATATAAAGCCGTTTAATTGAAATAAAGATTAAATGTAAATAAAAACGCCTGAAAATTAAATACTTATTCAATTCCTTAGGGCTCGTTGTGAAGCGATTTGGATCGATCGAGATGAATGCGTAGAGCGTGTAGCGGGTAGCGTTATCTCTACGCTCGTGCCTTGTGACACCAGACAACGCGTACAAACCCATCCCGTTTATCGGTAGAAAAAAATATTATTTTAAGAAAATTTAATAAGAGAGAAGAAACCGTTCCTTTGAACCTTCTTTACATGTATATTGTGACTTAACCACTAAGCCAAAACAAACAATCCAGTGGCGCTACAACCTCTTTACGCGCGAAACATACAGAAAAGGCGTAAGGTGAAGGCGCGGCGCAGGCGCAGAGCCGGCGTGAAAGTTGGAACAGATAAGGCACGGATGCGACTTAAATTATATCAGAGGCAAAGAGACGGCACAAAGAGTCATTACGCAGGCTGACTTTATCGTGATAATGAAATTCCACTCTAGTCGCGACTGCTAGCAACGCGGAACAGGCGACGAAACGACGTGCCTGTGCCACGCCGCTTGAGTATAATTAACAACGTGCCGCTTACGTACATTTTGTATTGACGCGTTTTGAAGCGGCAAGATGCCTTCGCCGCGCCTTCGCCTTACGCCTTTTCTGTGTGTTTCGCGCCTTAGGTATGGGCCTCAGATTTGTGTGTCTGTTTCATGATAGCTTATAAATCTAATAGGCAAGTACGTGATCTGCCTCCCGTGAGTGATAGACGCCGTCGACTTTTTGGATCTAAGGCAAGCCGGTTTCCTCACGATGTTTTCCTTCATCGAGCGAGTGTTACATGCACACATAGACAGAAAGTCCATTGGTGCACAGCCGAGGATCGAAAATGCTGATGCTTCTAGGCCACTGTCAGTTTTAAAGAAATTAATATCTTGAAATAGTCCATGGATAAAATTGTGAAGAGAGAAAAGCTTTAAACGTGTTAAAACATTAATGGCCTTCATTCAATTTACACGTTTACCTGATAACCCTTTACCCTTTTAACCCTTAACAAGAATTCAATGTTTTAATTAAAAGAAAATATGTTATATAGTTTGTTATGTCTTAAATAGTAATTCGAAACGTCTTAGAAAATAATAAATTATATTCAGATTTATATCCGTTAATAATTTTTAATCACTTAAATGTTACAGGAATATTGCAGTACAAATAAGCAAGTTCCTTGCGAGATGGCTGAAGAAAATCACTTGACTGGCTTGAGATTGTTTTTATTGTAATTGTAAATAAAGTTTGACATATTTATAATTTGTTATTTTTATAACACAACCGTTACAAAATAAACTATCTAACTATAGCGGAAGGAGCACGCAATTAAAATTAAAAAAAAACAATTGTCGAATTTAAATAGTTGAATAAATTGACCCGAAAAGTCAGTTCAAGGGGTTTAGTCAAGATCCCTAGAAGATGACCAATTTTTAGTCGAACAATTTTTAGTGCTATATCTATAGACTATACTGTTCCTATTCCAAGCTTCAAGAAAATTCTAGCTAGCCTAAAGTTCATAGCCTAAAGTTAGAAAGAAGATTCTACTTTTTATTGTTGAATTTATAATCAAATTTTTCTTTTAAATCTGATAACCTAAGGTACTTATTACTTAACCAATATACTTCTATTATTTAGGCAAGATGGCGTTACATCAGTCCCTATGACGTATCCTCTGTAACCCAGTAAACAAACTTCAAGATTTTGAGGTGATAATTATCATTATATTAATCACATCAAACAAATACAGATACATTTTATTTTGATCCAAAACAATGTTTAATGAATTTAAATACAAAACAATATTATGATATGACAGGCGAAGACATGCTATTTACGTATGACGTCATAATGGATTCTATTAATCTGTGACACAAGTGATGACTGACATATAATAAGCAGAATTTTTATTTATAAATTTAATAAATTAATGATTCTTTATAAGTAATTTTACTCCATAACGCTTTTGATTTATTCAGATTACTGTCACACTTTATTTTTCATAATGTCTAAAACCCTATTGAGAATTTTTCACTCCATACTGTGAAATGTCAGATCACAGATATTTAATATACGAATGTGTCAAGTTTCAATTGTCACGTAACAAGTTCTAGTGGTTGAGATGGAGTGTCAGTCGTGTCCAAAATAAATAAAACCTAGTTTTTATTTCTTGTGTTTCTTGTAATGATATAGTGTTTGTTATCACGCTAATTATATTTTCGATTATGTTCATTTCTTGCAAAGGTCAGTTTCAACTGCGTTCTCATCAAAATTATGGAAGAGGTATGTTGAGGTTATTATATTTTTGTTGTGTCACAAGTCACAACATTGGTGCAAGAGGCGCGTGGAATTTTGCAATTTTTTATTGTTTCAGGAGCTTAGCGACCATGATGTGGGGCAAGCTTTGTACCCTATGCTACACGATAGGACGAACTACAATCAGGCTCACATAAATGGATATACGAATAAGAAAGATGAGGTTCAAACTCCTAATCTTCCGCGTACTCCCATACGCCGTTATTGGCACACAAACGCCGATAACTTTTCAATATATCGAAAAATTAACACATTACCCGATACTACAAACAATTCTAACAAACCAAAACCACAAGATAACATTAACGAGTCTAAATCTGTATCCCAAGATTTGGCCCCATTGAAAAGTAAACCCCAAGAACAACTCCTTCAAGTATGTCAATCTTCTAAAAACGAAAAACAAAATACTGAAAAAGCAGATTTATCTATCTTTCAATTGCCTGTACCTAGCAATTTAAAGAAAACTATTGAGATCTTGGATAATGATGAATGCCATGTTGTAAGTGTTGAATCAAGTGATGACGATGAAGTGATTGAGGTAGCTTTGCCTCCAAAACCTACTATAACTATTGAAAGTTCTGATGATGAAGTGTTGCTTCAGTCATCATCTGAAAACAAAAATGCTAAACAGATGGACAACCCAATATCTGACAGGGCAGTATCATCTAGCCCGGTCCCATCAATTGTATCTTCTGTATCAGACGATTTCATCAGAGGTGACTGTATTGCACTTAATATCTCATCCCGTCATGTCAATAATGAAAGTTTTGACTTTAGCCTGCATGGTTCTGATCTGAATATACAAAAACCATCAAAGAAAAAGCGAAAAAAAAAGAAAGATACTGCAACTTCTACACCCTTGCAGACTCAAAAGGATATACCAAATCAAAATCAAATTGAATCTTGCTTTGCAACACCTAAAAGCAAAGCTAAGAAGAAGAAAAAAGCAAAAACAATTAAAGTTGGTCCCATCCATCAAGCAGACATTTATGATTCAGACAGCAACCATTCTACTAATGAAGCTACAAAAAATCAGAAGACATATCTAGTTACAGAAAAAAGCTTGCCAAGTACAGATGTGTATGAGTCTGATTCTAATCAATCAGAACAACAAAAAGACCAGAAAAAAGACAATGAAATATCCAGCACAGAGATCGACAGTTCTGATGGTAGTGTTCCAGAGAAGCAAGATGGTATACCAGCTGCGGAAGATTTCATCTCCATAATAAACCATTCAGACCTTGTTGATCTCACTGCTCCAGCACCTGAAATAGATGAAAATATTGTCATGGGAAATGTTACTGGCTTTTCAGGAGAAACAGTTGATGATTTCAATCTGTCTATAGATGGTTCATGTAGTTTGGGTTCAACAAAAATTCCTGCAATCCTTTGTGAAGATCTTGATTTTGATAATTTAAAAGGCAAAACTCAGATGTCCAAACGACGACGGTACTCTCTAACAACGCTACGAGCAGAGATGGATAAGTTCTATAATGAAAGCTGGGGCGGTGAAAACTTTAATCATAGAGAAATACAGAAAAATATGTCACGTAAGTTGAAGCATTCTTTAATATATTAATGTAACAAATAGGTCTAACATAATAGAAATAATTATAAAATTTGTGTTGTGATTTTGCACTTTATACTTCTTGAAGGTTTCAGAATTCAGAGATCATCATTTTAATTCAGCTTATCATAATATATGAATATTATACATTTTCAAGATATTTATATGATGATGTAAATAACTTTGCATTGTCCTTCCTTGAATAATGTCACCTTCCTATATTTTTAGTTCATCAACCTAAACAACCTTGTCTTATCTATACAACAATTCATATAACATTATTTGTAGGAAATAAAACAAAACATTGCACATAAATATAGTATATTCCTTGATTCATTACTTTCCAATTTCAGGTGATAAGAGTCTGTGGGTTATTGACCCAAAAGACAAAATGCCACCAACAAAAAGGAAAGTGACGTAAGTAAATTTATGCATTAGAGTTCCACTCTAAATATGTATATGTAATAAACAAAAAACAGTGTGTACCGTAGGGTCATCTGTGTCATAGAATACTGTTTTGTCAAACATGTATGGGAATATGGCAGTAAAAGGAACTCTTGATTTTAATTCAAATATATTGAATTCATTACACAAAAGGTGAAGAAAGTTAAAGATTTTTTTTTATTATTTTCTTATAGCGACTATGTTCCTTTTTATGTAATTGTAATAAATTAATAATACTTTGTGATATCTATATTCTTGCTAAATCAGTACCAAATATTTCTTATAAAATGTGGCTAATTATGTGTTTTCATAATTGTATTGCAAAGCCATTGAGTAATTAAGATATGTATAAACTTGTTTGTTAATGTTTCCTGATAATAATTCATAATTACAAAGCATATGGAAGTCATTATAATTATTGTTGTTGCATAATAATCATTAAATAATGTGATGTTTAAATAGATTTGACAAATTTACTACTATTATGCAATATTTTGTTAATTACATTATTAAAAACCACTTTTTTAGAATTTGCATATGTGATAAACCATAGTTATTGTACTAGCAACATTCCAAAGCTAATTTAATTACCTAATTGTTAAGGAACTTCATTGATGAAATACACTCTATATAAACCCATCATTCCACTATGTTGTTATTTATATCAAAGTCTTCTAGCATATGTGATGTCTATAAATCAATTGGATCCATATATATGTCTTCACCTTTGATATGTAACATTTCACGAATATTTTGTCTTTATTGGCTGATAAATGTGGGCTAACAATTATTGTTTGCTGGAAGTTGGACCAGCGCCCGTACTGTGTAACTTACAACATTAATACCAATCCTGAAGATATGTGTGCATGTTTAATGTAGTTCTTTTAATGTCTGTAGTGCTATAGAAAGCTTAAGTTTAATGTTCCTGGTCATGTACCTACTAAGCCATCTAGTTGAACAGTAAGGGATAATCCACAACTTTTACTTCTAGATGTAACTACTGCAACCGGTCAGGTCATCGTGATGACATGTGCAGAGCTAAGCCACCTGTCTGCTATATGTGTGGCTCCACGGGACACTATGAGACTCGATGTCCCCACAAGATTTGTGTCAATGTGAGTATACAAAAGATATATAGACACAAAATAAAAATATTTTATTGATTATAAACAATACACTATAATGTGTAAGATTTGGGAACCCTTTTAAGTTAAAAATAACGTGTCTATGACAGCCGACTCTGGTCACAATATCTGCATGGAATTTATAGGAATTTGTTACAAGTGATTCATTAACAGTCGCTATACACGAACTCGTCGCTATACAGTAATTGTAGCATGAAATATGGTATAACATGACAAGGGGCCTTAATCAAGATGCCTTAACAGTAGTTTATGTAGAAAGTCAAAAACTAATGGTAGGGGAGCCCAAGAGGGGATTTCGGGATTTACTAAAGCGCGGCAGATTAATATATAGGGGGATACCTTGTACCCCCCTGTTGTGTTGGTTAAGTACCTCCACAAAACATGAGGCCCATATATAAGGCCGCCCGTGAAGGAGACAGGATCAGATTAGTAAAAAAAAATTGACTATCAGAAATTCCCGAGCGCGTCAGAATAAGGTAGGGTGAGTTAATTACATCCTAAAAAGTGTATATTCCACTAATCTGACAATTTGAGAGTGACGTAAAAAAAGGGGAGGGCAACAAAGTTGTAAAAAAAAACTTCATCTCGACGTTCTCGAGCGTAGCTAATTTTTTTTTATTTTGAAGGAAATAATTCAAGAATAATAAAAAATATATAATCTGACGATTTCCGCAAGCCGAAATAACAAAAATTCGTCGATAAAGTTAAATGCGCGCAGCTGCGTGATGCCTACATTTCCTTAAACCGATCGGAATCTACTAAACGGCGTTCTAAATATTTCCCTCAAAATTACATTTCCTGTGAATTTGAACCGATTCGGACCGATAGATTTTGAGAAATTTTGAAAAGTGGTTTCTTTATCGATCAACTTCAAAAACTAACCCGCCTTTGAGCTTGAAAAATAACGTCGATCGCCACCAAGCTGGTCAAAAGCGGTTGATTCGTTCGAGAGATATCGTGAACGAAAGAAACCCGAAAAAGTGTTTTTTCGGGATTACTCCGAAATTTGTGGTTCGATCAATTAAAATTACTTATGAGGATGATAAAACTGCGTCGAATGCCGCCAACCGCGTGAAAATTGCTTGATCCATTCAAAAGTTATTGCGGTTTGAAAATTCCAAAAATAGTGTTCTATGAAACTTCTATCAGACTTTCGAGCTGGGAGAGCTCAAATGCAAAGAAATATATTTCTTTGAACTCAGCGAGCTCAAAATATAAATTTTAAGCGCCCAGGAATGGAATTAGCGGGAAGTTGCAGGGATGGCCCTTTAGGTGAACCGTATTTCTAATTTTTTTTGTCAGATCAGGCGAATCCCTCTAGATAATCGTCAGATTATGAGACAGTACGTTTAGAACATAAAGATGAACCACATATATCTTAATCTGACGCGCTTGAGTATTTCAAAATTGCGATTTTTTTTTGCAAATTAAGAAAATGGCCGTGGGTTTGCGTCCCATCGAAATCGTCAGATTAGTGAATGAGAGCTTTTTTTTGGTGCACTTAACACTCCCTTAAAAAATCTGACGCGCTCGATAATTTTTTTTTTTTTCATTTTCAACCCTTAAATACAACCACCCGCATCATGCAAACGATCAGATTAACATACGTACATTATTAAAAATACGTAGGGCATTGATGCTATCAATATCTGACGCGCTCGAGGATGTCCATGCAACAGTTTTTTTTTACATATTTAACAATCTATAGCCGCTTCGCCCACCGATGAAAAGGTATATATCATATAACATTTTTTTCTTCGTATCATCTAAGCTTTGCATCCCAATAGGTCTCTACGACGCTCGAGTAAATCCCCATTTAGCATCGTGGGCTCCCCTACCATAAATGTGTATGAAAACTTTTCGACACGAACTGTCATTTCCATACAAATAGTTTTCGATTTTCTACATACACTACTGTTAAGGCATCTTGACTAAGGCCCAAGGATATAGTGTCATAGATTATTTCGCATACAGCACAGCCTACCACAGCAAGCTACGATGATGCAAAATTTTCTCCACCGAATATTTTTATCTGTGAATTTAGTCAATGCATAAATTACAACCATACTCATTGATAATTTCAGTGCGGTTCCCCGAATCACATATATTCGAATATGTGTCGCAATTGTGCGAATTGGCGCTACATTCGCTGCTCGGAGTGTGGCCAAGGAGGGCATCCGGCTTCTCACTGCCCTGACCTGTGGAGACGATATCATGATACGGTAATAATTGCAAACCCATGTTGCTTTACTCGCGTCGAAGTCCTGGATCGGATCCTGATTTATTGAGTTCGGCACCAACCATAGTATCGCTCGACCCGGGGAATAAAGTCGTAAAACCAATCAATTTTTTTTTAGGAAAAATAAAAGAAGGTAATGCTATTATTACAGAAACTAGAACACTACACATACAAATATATAAATATCAAAGGACAGTTAAAAAGTTGCTATTTGACGATTTAAACACAAAATAATTTCCGTAGAATGAAGGGCATCCTCATGTTCTTTTATAACAAAATGTTTAGATAAGACTCTGAAATTAATTACAGTTATAGTACTTCACCCCAGGAAGTTAAAATGGTGCTTTGTTTCCCGGGGCAAGAGATATATAAGCTTTTACAGAAGCTTGTCCGAATTTTACAAAATACTAGCGTACCCTCCAAATGTTGTCTTAATAAAAAATTTCAAACTTAAGAAAAAGTATCATCTAAGTGTGAACCTAAACCATTTGAATCCAATTAAGCACACAAAATCTTCAACAAAATCGGTCCAGCCGAGTTTAATTACAACCACACTCATAGAAGATTTATATGCCGGCTTTTTATGAATTGGTACGCTCTTTTCTTGAAGGACCCTCTCGAATCGAAAGCCTTCAATGGGCTGATTGTGGTGAGCATAGTGGTGGTGGTTCATATTTAAATCATGATTTATTAAAGCCTGATACTTATTTAAATATTATAAATGTAACCTTTTGGAGGGATGTCTAAAAGTCAATCGCTTTACAAAGAATAGATCATGGATATATGTACTATTAACAATCTAGTGAAATATCTAAGATTTCCACGCGAAAAAGTCGTGAGTTTTATATAGTATGTGTCAAAATGGCAGCTGTTTTAATTTCTACCCTCGTATTTATAAATTCTATTTTTTTTTAGAACAATTTGACGTTTTTACTGATAAGGTGAATCTAGTAAAACCTTGTACTAGTTCTTGTGCAAAACCATTTGGTAGTATATAACTTTCTATACGAATCCACAAATTTCTATCCGAAAACTGATCTGAATTTTAATTCTTCTTTCAGACCGACTTGTCTATGGCACTTGAAGAGAACCACCAAACAAAGAAACATTACCAACACTACTGCAGCGGCTGTACCCGACGCGGTCATCTCGTCCACAGTTGCCGTATTAGCCATTTCTTCTCGGGCCTCCCAATTAACGCTCCTTACGTTTTCTCCTACAGGCCTCTCTTTACTTTTAACTCCAACGAAAACTCGAACCTTAATGTGAGATCCTGCCCGCAAGACATCACTGTTGACTCAAACAAAATCAGCAAAAAACGCCAATCCAAATCACCAGTGGCTCACGACACTCACCAACCAAAGAGGAGAAGCTTTTGCTCCGAGTCTGATGGAAAATTACTCAATAGCCCCCTCAACCCAAATAAAAATCAAGTCGTGGCTGTCTCTAATACTTCAAATAAAACACCAGAAAATCCGGTTGAAACTGGGAAAATCAAATGTTCGAATCTTGACGAGCAAGGTCACATGATACAAGACAACGAAGTTTCCGACACGAGTGAAGTTATAACATTAGCTCGAATTTATTTAACTAATGAACTCAGAGACGCCCTAATCACTGATGAGGGTAAAGCGTGGGTGGAGAACGCTCAAGAAAAGAACCAAATCACTCTCGACTGCAGTAACACTGATGTTCCCTTCTTAAACATCAAAGGCACTATTGGCAATCAAGAGACGTTCCAAACGGAACTTCGCGAGTGGACCAAATCGAAACAATTAAATAACTGCACTATCGACATTGACAACACCTCGCCTAACTCGCTTCAATCGAGCGATATTCCCAAAAACAAGAACGCCTTGTTGCGGAAATTGAAGAGCTCACTCAACTCTTTGAAAAAATTCTTGGGAGAACCGACTTTGCTATACAAAGAGTTGACGTATCATCAAAACCGCCGCGGCCATCTTTTGAAGGAAAAAGTGGTGAGCAGTGCCGCGTTGGGTAATAACAGAGATAACATTAGGGGTATGATTAAGAAACTCAACATGGTTTTACTTGGACAAGCCGGGCTCGCGGGTGGATTGCATCATTTGCATCAACTGAATATGCTCCAAGAAAAAATAACTAACCTGAGACAACAAACAGTTTCCCAATCGCTGCGGGACGAAATTGGAAAGCATTTCCATTGTATTTTCTCCGCCTTTCCCCGCGATGATTATGCGGAACTCGTTCAAAAGTATAATCTGATTAAAAACGGTCCCTCCATTTACAAGAAGAAAAATAATAATGTGACGTTCCCCGTTCGTCCCAAGCAGTTTGCAGTTTCGCCTTCTGTGAACAGTATCCAAAAAAAGAAAATCCCTATCACAGATGATCTAGCTACACAGCAAAAACAAGCAGTGACGAATATCTCTAATAAACTAATGTTCTGCCTAAACAGGGTAAAACATTTTCAAACACTCGATTCGAAGTCCCTGAAGGCCCGCCACCAACTCGACCGAAAACTTCGTCTTGGTATTGCGAAATTGGGCAGGCTCAATCGCATGTCTGGGAAAATTAAAAAGAAGATGAAGAAAATACAATGGGAGGCGCAATCCTTCTTGTCTACGATTTAAGTTTTAACATATAACGACAGATGCGCGTAATGCGCTTATTGTAGATAAGTGACTATATTTAACCCATTCATGTGATGGGCTTATTTATGATGGTCACTTATCTTGTTGGTGTTATTGCACCACATTGTGCAGTGAATATACTGCATAAAATAAACTTAGTGTAAAGCATAAGCATGCCGTTTTATTGCCTCCCATAATTCTTTAACTAATACGGGTTCTTTTTGATAAGTTTTTATTGTCCATTTGCTAAATGAAATATTAGGAATATTCTTATGAATCTCGAAATGCGATCCGATAGCTTTATTTTTTCCTAGACATTTCCTACGAGTAAAACTCTTGATCTAAGTACTAAAATTCGGGGCATATTTCTGCTTCTGAGTTAAGATATTTTTTGGTCGGAAATTGATCACTAGACCCGTCATATCCGATATTATAAATATGTCGCAGCCAACTAGCTTAATTAGCCGTTCAATTAACAGCCTAGCCGTTTAACTAAAGATATTCAGCCGTAGTGTTTGTTACAAT
Organism: Pieris melete; assembly: GCA_963693345.1. NCBI lineage: Eukaryota > Metazoa > Arthropoda > Insecta > Lepidoptera > Pieridae > Pieris > Pieris melete. The sequence goes on along the minus strand of CAVNZK010000039.1, from coordinate 217,412 downwards.
ATTTAATCAAATGGCTGGCTAATGCTTAGGCCTTTCGTACGATAAAGTCATTATTTGTCAGAAATAAAAAATATAAACATGCCATAAAAAAATATTTATTTTTAACCCTTAACTTCATGATTTATTGTAACTACTATTGTGGGGGTCGCGCGGCCCTCAATACAGATTAGCTTCTACGATGCAAATGTCCCTAATTTTATGTAAGTTTTATTTAAAAAAAGATAAACAACAAGCTTGTTTTATTGAATAAGTACTTATTAATGTAATTCTTTTTACTTAATTACTACAAGAGATCACAAAAATATTACAACTTTTTGGTACTGTTTTTTTCTTAAGATAAACAAACAAAAAAAAATGGTGCGTGTAGTTATCTACGCGCGTAAGAAGTTATACTTCTTTGGCTTTCTTTACTTTTTTTGAAATATTAAATAATTAATAATAGATATTTAGCGTTAATAATTTAACAATATTTAGTATATTATTCAATTATTAATTAATATTAACAACAATTATTATTTATTATTTTATTATATTATTAATTTAATTTAATAACTAGGTATGTTTCATAACCTTTTAACTAAGTAACAATAGGTCTTTGTGAAAAAGCATTGCTAAATTTCTTTGAAAAAATAATTAACACTGCTTTATTTGTTACTAGCTGATCCGGCATACGCCGTTATTGTGCCTCACTCGACATAGATAGGTATAGTGTGTTGCGGACTTTTTTGTAGATATTTATAAGATCTACAATTACTTAGAACATTTTATGGTTTAGGCAGGGTACGCAAAATAAGTAACTTTTTTGGTTGATTTTTTACACCTTGTGTCCGAAAAACCCTAATATCTTACGGAACCCTAGTTTTGTTCAAAATTAAATATAGCCTATATTACTCGTGGATAATGTAGCTTTCGAATGGTGAAAGAATTTTTAAAATCGGTCCAGTAGTTTATGAGCCTATTCATTACAATCAAACAAACAAACAAAGTTTTCCTCTTTATAATATTAGTGTAGAAAAAGGTACTACAAATGTCATTATGGTCATACGTCACGCATATTCTATTTCTTTTTACTTGTAGATTGTCTTATTTCCATCTCGCTCGCGCACGCTCGGCACCCATACTGAATTTTGTGTCACGGTGCGCGCGCATCGTAAAATTTCACACTCATAAATTTTTCATAACGCGCCTAAAGAAGTATAACTTCAAAACTCTAAAGCTAACATTTACATGTTTTCTTATTCCTCAGAGAATATACTAATAGAATAAAAAAACCTCTAATCAACCTTTTTAAAAAAACAACATAATTATAATTGTAGTGACTTAGGAACATTATCAGTGAACCAAGTTCAGTCTTCACAACTAGTACATAGTGCTCTAGACTCTGGCTGTGTCCTAAAACTGGTTCACCTTCACTCTCTGAAGAACATACTGCAATTTCGGGACTTAAGGTTCTTCACTGCTATCTGAACTGCTCAATATCGCTTATTTCATCATTGTCGCTGATATGTTCTCTCTTCGCACTCAACACCGATTCAGAGTCGAAATCCGCGTCTAATATTTCTCTTATCATCTGATCACATAAAGGTCTCACCATCTTGACAAAATAACTGTAAAAAATACGAATAAATGAAATAAAATATTTACTAAAAAAATACGTAACTGGTATAGCGCAGCGCGCCCGCGCAGCCACCATAACGTACGTGCCTCGGCTCTGGTAAAAGCTGCAGCGCCGAACTTCTGGCACTCGCCGCGGGGGGCGACGAAATGAGATTACTCAAAATGTCGCCCACGCACGGTGCATAGTTTTGAAAATATTCAATAAAATAACACGCATCGGGGCGGCCAGAGTTTGGTTTCGAGTTTGAGAGTGGCAGAAAGTGGAAAATTTGTTGAATTTAATTTAAATTAACAGTCAACAGGCTAGGCAAGTAATGAAACGTCATCGATCCAAGTCATTTGCCCAGCGGTTTTATCAACTGGCTTAACGACTTTCAGGCCGCTAATTAAACGGCTAGGCTGTTAAGTGAACGGCTGATTAAGCTAGCTGGCTGCGACATATTATACAGGGCCTTGTTGTTTCTATGATCGTCATCAGTGTTTTCTTTCTGTCAGTTAACAGTTGATACTGTCATGTGTCAAAATATAATAACTGTTTGTGAATCGAATTAAGAATGATTCTGATATCTTGAATCAATGTATTAGTTTTTCTCGTTTATTATTAACTTGTTAGTGCTATTTGATTATAATTTGATTTTTTTAATTGACTATCATGATCAAAACCTGTATAAGCCATGTCGTAGATTTAGTGTTATTATTATGTTTTGTGAATTTTGCAACTTCTCGCCGTGTAAGTGTTATAGATCAGTTTTCGGCTTATATTATTTCAGTAAACATTTGACATATATTTATTTATATTACTTTTAGTATCCAGAAGAGGGGTATTTCTCAGGAAATTACTTTGATAATCAACAATATGCCAAAATAAATGCTGGTCTTGGAAAGTTAGAGCACTGTGAGTAAATAGTTTAGTTATATTACAACATTATGAATTTAATTCATGCAATTCCAGATTTGATTTTTTTGTTTAATTCTATATTATGAATCTTAGTCTACATAAAAATGAAATTCAGTGATGGAATATTACAATTATTACAGTGCCAAAGTTGGTGACTGATTGGCCAGATCCTGCTGTAGAAATGGGCCAAGTATCAGGAGTATCAATAGATAATGCTGGCCGGGTGTTTATATTCCATAGAGGAAAAAATGTCTGGGATAGTCGCACATTCTCTGATCGAAATGTTTATCAATCTATAGGGGAACCACCAATTCCACACCCAACTATTTTAGTTTTCAATGAGACTGGGGAGCTTGTTGATATGTGGGGTGAAAATCTGTAAGTAAAATTGATGAATATTTATCTCAAACAACAAGTTTATCAAGTAAACCTAGGCCATGCTCTAAGTTCTCAATAGTTATAATATATATCACTATTTAGTATAATCAGTATACATAATTGAATAATGAATTTTTAATGTATACTTTGATAGTGAAAATTTACTACACAGTAATTCCCCCTGGGGAAAAAACAGGACTGGATATGATCATTGCTTATTATTACCACATATTTGTGCTAATAATTAAAAAGTACAACATTGCTCAAATTGTATTTATCTCTGAAGCTTACAAAAATAATTACTTTTTGCAGTTTTTACATGCCCCATGGTATAACAGTGGATGCGGCAGGGAATGTATGGGTGACTGATGTGGCTCTTCACCAAGTTTTTAAATTTACACCAGATCAGAGAGAGAAACCTGTAATTACACTTGGAGAAAAGTATGCACTAAATAATATGAGTTTCATATTATTTACTATTAACCAATAACAAATTTTTAATCAGCTAAAACCCTTTATGTGGATGTATGTATGTGTCCCTAAGTTAATTTATTTTCCCGATAAAGAACCAAATTATTACTTTGACAGATTTGTACCAGGCAATGATGATAAACATTTCTGCAAGCCAAGTGCTGTTGCCGTTCATTCTTCTGGGGACTTCTTTGTATCAGACGGATATTGCAACACAAGAATCATTAAGTATGCTGCAGATGGGACAAAGATATTACAGTGGGGACGTCGTAAGTAGAATGTTTGAAGTCCCGTTTTCCTCATCCATAACTCATTATTTTTACAGTTGGTTTTCTTCGCTTACCAAACCAATTAGTAATTGACCAATGTAGTGATTGAAATATTTTTAACAATGGAATGATATTTATGAACAATTTAAAGTATATTTAGACATTCTGCTTTCTAGCGTGAACATAAGAAAATCTATTACTAATTTCAGAGTCCGGTCAAACACCATTTACTTTTTACATACCACATGCATTGACAATAGCTGAGGATCAAAATGCTGTATGTACTGCAGACAGGGAAAGGGGTAGAGTCGCCTGCTTCAGAGCCGATAATGGAACATACATACATTCATATTCACATTGGCTTATTGGGCCTAGGATATTCAGTGTTGCATATTCTCCAATACAGGGTGAGTATATTATTTATAGTCAGTGACGAACATAGAATAAACAATAGTTTTGTCTAGTATTATGTCAATGTGTTATTCTGACGTTGTATATGTATATATTTTTTCTAAGATATGTACTTAAACACTTTATTAGTGGCGAAAGTTTCTTGCCAGTTCTTCTTGCCCGCTCTACGCCTTTGACTTGCGAACTGGTAGTAAATGTAAATTTACAATTAATTTAACTTCTTTTTTGACGTTCATAAGTGTCACTTGTTTACCTATATGAATAAGGTTATTTTGAGTTTGAAAAAAGTATGTTCTTGTTTTCACTAGCAATAGTCCAACAGTGTAGTGTGTAGTAACAGAGTGCTGCTTACGTTTGCTCTCCAAAAAATTACACTATGACTTAACAATTCCATTTTACATATAAATTACGTAATACTATACATTTTTTCATGTATTATTATAAAATTATGATAATAAACGCATTTTAAATAAAATTTCATTTAGCTTTCAGCACGAGTTCACTAACTACATAACTCATTACAATAGGTTCTAACAAAAATATCTGGTCTGATTAACCATTGACATTGGCTGACATGGCTCAAGATGGAATCATTATTTGGCAATAATAAAAAATATTTTTTTTAAAATTATGTTGCTTGAGTCAATTCACAATATTATTTATTGTCACTACACTCTTCCATTGTACTTGTTGGTTTCAAGAAACTTTGGAAAAACCATCAAAGTTATGGTTTGCCGACGCCATATTGACAGATTGAAAAGTTTCGTTTCGAGTTTGAGTGGCAGAAGTTGAATTCAAATTAAATTAACAGTCAACAGACTAGGCAAGTAATGAAACGTGATCGATCCATGTAATTTGCCTAGCTGTATAATCAACTGGCTGAACATCTTTTAGTCCGATAGTTAAAAGCTAGTCTGTTAATTGAACGGCTTACTATGGTAGTTGGCTACGACATATTATATTTAAGATGGTGTTTTATAACAATAAATTAATTATATTTGACTATGGCTCTGTCTTAATCAGTTCTCTCTTCCTCTCATAGTGGCGAAGAGTACTTCAAGCCCTTAATTATCGTGGTGAGCCTGCACGATTTGAGAAAATCCCAAGTTACTTATATATTCACTATTTATTTGTTAGGGTACATCTGTAGGGCTTATGGATCCGTAGAGTTGTTTGGTTCTTAGGTCTCACCCTCTCGTATATGTAGTTATATTGTGCAGTTTGCTAACAATTACTCCTGAAATTTATTACATACAAATTGAAATATACATTTCATAGTCCACTGGCTAGCAAGCTGTACAATGATATTTGTCATCTGGCATCAGTCTCTACGCTGAAAAGCACTCGAACACAATTAAATTCGCGTTTAAATCTTATTCAAGTTCGTACACATTTATTAAGTATTATTATTGTTACTTACCAGGCGGCAGACTATACTTAGTAAATGGGCCTTCAATGGGAATACCAGTTAGAGGTTATGTCATTGAATACACCTCAGGACGTCTCATACAGACTTTCGCCCCCGGATCTGCCTTCCATAATCCTCACGATATCGCGGTCACCCCGGATGGCAGTACTGTCTACGTAGTCGAACTTAACCCTTATAAGGCGTACAAGTTTGTGGATGACGGGTTGAAAGGGAACTTACAGGTTGAGATGAAACCTAATGGAACATTACATACAAAGCCAACGGCTACTATTGGTAAGTAGGTTTGTATAATTTCCAATCGGTCATTTAAATATAAAAAAAAAATGTGGTGTCGTGGGACACCAGGTAGGAACGAAGTTCCTTCGGCTAATGTAGAATCGACACAATTTGCAAAGAAAAAATCGTTTTTTTTTTTTTTTTTTTAATGTAATAGGAGGCAAACGGGCAGGAGGCTCACCTGATGTTAAGTGATACCGCCGCCCATGGACACTCACAATGCCAGAAGGCTCGCAAGTGCGTTGCCGGCCTTTCAGGAATTGGTACGCTCTTTTCTTGAAGGACCCTAAGTCGAATTGGTTCGGAAATACTTCTGTGGGCAGCTGGTTCCACATAGTGGTGGTGCGGGGCAAAAACTGCCTTAGAAAACGCTCTGTTGTGGAACGACGGACGTCGAGGTGATACGTGGTCAATTTTATGTAGGTTTTCTTGATTCTTGTCTTAAATTTTGCTGATTAGTTTTTATTTAACTACTGGAAAGTATTTAGGAAATAATAAATTACGTAAAATAAAAAAAAAATCGTAATTCAAATTATCAACTAAAATAACAAAATATGTCCCTTTATTTTTCTTTGACAACATAAAATTACATAGAAATAGAAATACAGTCAAAACCGGTTATAACGACATTGAAGGGACCGCATAGTTGCCGACGTTATATCCGATAGTCGTTATAAGCAATGTCATATACACAAGTACAGTACATATGTATGTACATAGTTATCGATCTAGAATAGGTAGGTATGGGTTATAATATGGTATGTTAATATTAAAATATGTAAACGAGTCAAAAAAGAAACAAAAATATTTATTACGAAATAATTAGGTACAAAAGTAATCAGTCAGTATGTTTTTTTTAGCCTAGTCTCAAATATTTTTTGCATTTTACGTTTCATACTCCTCAAGGTATGAGTATCACCAGTATCAAACTGTTCGTTAAAGGCAAAATTTTTGCAAAATCGTTACAGCGTTAAGAGCCTCGGAAATCGTTGTTGGCTGAAACTATTCGTTGGGAGAAAGTGCGTAGGTAATAATATGCCTAAATATTCATTCAACGCTATAGGCGTTAAATGAATATTATTATAATAAGATTTAAAATCGTTTGTATTGTTTTGTTTTGCTGAGACAAGAAGCGGTTGGTCGTTATAGCCGATGAATATCGATAAACTTTCGTCGTTGTAAGCGATACCGCGCTGTATCCGATGGTGTTATAAGCGGTTTCTTTACTGAATAGTTTACTAGGGATTCGGACGGGACCATACAATCTGGTTGTAATAACCGATAGGTCGTTGTAAACGATGTCGTTATAAACGGTTTTGACTGTAATTCCAAAAAAGTTTATTTTTATTCTTATTATAAGAAATTCTTGTTAATCAGTCTCGTCATTAAATTATAATGCTGAAACTATTGGCTTGTGGATAAGAAAGAGGGAGAAAGAGAAAGGTATAATACACTACTCGCTTGTGTATACGACTGTCGCGCCTGCGCACGTCTCATTTAACGGTTTTATTCCACCGACATTTTCTTACGGTTTTTCTAACACATTTTTTTCAGTTCGGTCGCGCAGCAAAATCCCTATCTCCTCCAAGTCTGCCGTAAGGAACTTCGTTCCAATAATATAAATGGTTTTATTGTTTTACAGAGAAATAGTTTAGAAACTATCTAAGTTTTAAGTGAATTAATTAAAAACAGTGTTTATATGTAGTTCTATGCTTTTTAACTTTGAAACAAAAATTTAATTATAGAAATCGTAATAAGAATTAGAAATGGCATAAGCCTTCATTACTTCCAATAAAGACCGTACAATGCAATTATTACAACACGCACAAATAATTATAAAACTTATTTGCTAGTGTTAGCGTTACATTTTCTTTGGCACGAGAATTCACCGTCCTATATTAGACAAGTGATAATATCTAGCTTTATAGAATAATTGCAATATGGAAGTAAAAAAAACGACAGGTTGCACTCCGGGAGTGCCGGCAGAAGTGAAAACTTGAATATAAACATTGTGCATTATTGATATTTTGGAATGGTTAGGGAATAATTTTGCACGAATTACTTTAATTATCAGTATAAAAGTACTATCATTTATGTGGTAGAATACAATAATCACCCGTCTTACGAATTTTCGATCAGGTCACGTGTCCTGACGCGAGTTTAACATTTTTCACCCATTCCAAAAAAAATGTACAACGCCGCTAAAGAAGTTTTCACTTGAAAAGTGTGTTAATTGGTCAAAAGTATCTCTAGTTGACACGCAATATGATACGGAGTGTCACGCATTTTTTTAGTGTTTCTATTACTATGGGTTTTTATGTTTTTCAAAATTGTACGTGACAGAAGCGAGTGGCGTGGCGTTAGCCGGCGAAGGGGTTTTAGAGGGGTGGGGTGGGGCTGCGGGAGGGGCGTTGGGCGCGGGGGGAGCGGCGCTTGTGGTGCTCGCAGCGTTGGCGCTTCTCAACGCACGAAATCGCGGTAAGAGAGACCCACTCTTGTGCACGCAACACGATGATATGCCCTGATTTAATCACTATTATGCTAGCACGGATTCGAATTATTTTAGATCTGAAGTAAGCGTTATTGGTTTCAATATCTTTAATAAGAATTGTATACGTAATTGCAACGGGTCGTTGGTTTTACTTGAGAAAAACGCTCCTATAATTATGCTTTTCAAGGCTTTTCAATGCGCTCTCGATATAAATCTATGGCTTTTGATAATTAACTCGCGTATTTAAGATGATGAAGCTGTGCTGATGTATAACGTAAATTATTACGTCTGACTGCGCTTACTTAAATAATTAAAAGGCATTTTTAATTCATATTAACGTAAAACGTAAATGTTAAGGGGTGTGAGCAGATAGAGATATGTTTGTCTCGTTCACACCTATGATAGATTTTCTATGGGCTAGGAAAGCAGAAGTTGTTTTATATTCCTAAGTAACTTGCCAAGTATTGTTGTTTCTGTATGATTTAATATTGTTTTCTCGAATTTTACTCACAAAAACACACAAAATATTTATTGTTGTTTGTTGAATTAGTTGAAATATGCACAATTTTGATTGCATGCTTTGTATTTGAAGGGGATCTTTTTGTTTAGATTATTTATAATGAGTTCTAAACTAAAGCAAATGATTAAAATCATTGTTTAATTATTTTAATTTAAAATAATTAATTAATTTAGATTTCTCTTACTTATAAAAAACTTTATTCGTTTTATTGAATTGTTTTAATTTATTTGTCTCATCTTTGTTTTTATGAAGTGATGAAAAGATCAGTGTTTTAGTTAAAACATTACTATAACGATTTCACGTTAGAGCTCAAATTTATTATTAAAAAATTAATAGGATCCTAAAACCGATGTATTTCTCATACATTTGATCTGATCCTTCTATATTTTTTATATCCACTTTAAGACATTCCGTTGATTTGGCAAATGAGACATATACAGGTATATGCCATTTGTCAAAATACATATGGCATTAAGTCACAAATCCTGTAGAGCAATAACAATTTATCATGCTGCAAAATTATTTTATTGTTCTTAAACCTAAGAATTAAAATGTTTTCTACTGTCAATAACTTTATCAGCATACTATACAAAGTGAGTAGTGCTTTTATTTTTGAAGTTATACTTCTTTAGGCGCATTATGAAAAATTGATGAGAGTGAAATTTTACGATGTGCGCGCACCGTGACACAAAATTAACAGAATGAAGTTGCCCACGGAAAATGCTACGGCATTGGACATGATTTATAAACAACATTCGAATAATAATAGAATTTATGTTACACTTAATGTAAGAGAATAATAATAAATATTTATTTATTGAATTTTTCAAATGTTAACTGAACTTTATTGACTATAATGACTCCTTTTCCAGTCTTTGATTATTTAATTGTAATTAATTATTTGCATGCAATCAAAAACTATTTTTAATAATGCCAAAGAAGTATAACTTACGCGCGTACATAAAATATAAGTACACGCACCCTTTTTTTTTGTTTGACGTATAGTATCGCCATTTACATGAATTAAAAATTTTATTCGTTATGTTTAAGTTAAAATGCTTAATGTATACTTTATATCATTGTTGTAGTGTATGTTCACATCGAAATATATTTTATTGACTGATGCTTTGGTATTTTTATTTTTTGCACCTTTGGCATGCACGCAATTTTTTTTTTCGGAAATTAGCTAAAAATGCAATTGATTAGCTTATGTTATATGATTCCAAATACATATTTTAAATATATTCTGCCACACAGTATGTGCTCTGAAACTGACCTATAATAACCTTACGAAATCGTTTACGTATGAATACATAACAGTACAAGGCCTTCAACAAATTTAGAATTCCAATTTACTTTTTATCACGTACCTACACTATGTTGACGTGACAACTGCTGTACGCATGAAAATGCATGACGCATTGTCCCGTTGCGCTCGTTATACCTATGCGCCGCATCTATCTCTCGTCCACAGATTGACCTTTGCGTCCGAGGAGAAGAATATCTTAATTATCACTAAGCACTTGAGAAACTTATAGAGATTTGTATATTTACCATAAACGTAAATTTCGTCATCTCAACTCAATTACATATAGCGTATGCGACTTAATTGTATTTTCTTTAAATTCTACGATCTAACACCCAGTTAGGCAAACATACCTTATTTTTTAGGAAGAGTGGCTGTAATCTACTAAAAAATGCTGGTAAATTTATCGAATCACACGGCTCTATCTTAAAACAGCTCCAAATATTTTTCTATCGACCTTTACGACTTGTATGTAGTATAATTAATATTAAGGAGGCGCATGGCTTTGGACCCCTTAAAAAACTGATTATATTACATGCATGATGTAATTATATTGTCTCAGATGCCAATGGGTTTTAAAAAAAAATATGTTGAAAAATAATGGTTGTCTGTAAAGTCGGTTAACGGACGATAGTTTAACGTGACAACGTCATAACAAAACATTGATGAAATGATTGCAGACTTTTATGAATAAAATTTATCACTATCGTTTTTATTGAATTATCACTATTTTGTATGGATACAAAGAAGGAGTGAATCCTCGGACGCATAGGCCAATCAAGTGTAAGAGAGATAGATGCGGCGCAAGCGTACAATGAGCGTGACGGGACAATGAGTCATGCGTTTTCGTGCGCGAAGCCGACGTTCATCGATTTATTATAAATTTAAAGCTATTTTAAGGTATACCTACCTAATGAATTAAAAAAATGCGAAATACATCTCATTGCTTCCCCTTACCAATACTGGGGTTGGGAAATGGGTAGTTAAATAATTCTAAAACAGGTCGCAAAGGTGTATCGCTTCGGCGCTGGGAATACGGTCACGGAGAATTCAAGTTACGTCGTTTACTTGACCGTCGACGTTTCCAACGAGTCCATTCGGATGACTCTGATGAAGAACCGGCTCCGATGCTACCCCCTCCAGCAGCCACTGCGTGATTACATCAACTACGGTAAAGAAACTATGTAAATATGGAAAACGATTTGGCAAAGGTAAAGGGTAGAATAGTGTTGTAAAATCTGAGCTCGTGGTGGGTATGAATTGAGCATTTTATGTTATATATTATATTTAATTATTAAATTAATATACATATTATATTACTCCTTGGACAAGTCTATCCATATATCGTTGTTCGATTTTCTAAATTCTATCCTAGTCATTTTTAACATTTGGCTAGTAAAGAAGTTGCTAGCCAGCTCTTCCCGGCTAAAAACGCACGATTTATTGCGCAAAAGCTTAATTTGAATTCAAGTTTGCTTTTACAAACTACATTTACGACTTACTTCTGGATTTTGAAGGCTGTTTTTAATGTTTTTTACAAATCAGTATAAGTTACAACGTGGGTCATTTATTCTTAAATATTTTTAGGATTTTGCCTTAAATTGTTGCTGGTGCGCTTTTGTTTGTTGTGTGTTATCTATAATTCCTGGCAAATACTATATAATAAAAAAACTAATTATTCATATTACTGAATTAGTTTTTTTACAATAAGTAATGATCTGCGTGTTTATATCCCATGGACCGTTAAAAAAACGCTAAATGAAATCGTTGATATATATAAAATGTTAACCAAACAGCGCATCTCAGAAATGCATACTTAATACTAAAAAAAGCTTGTATCTTTTGATATTTCAGTGGTCTTGGTAAGTAAATTTTGATTAATTAATTGCTAAATATGCGTGTCTGGATCAGAGAGAATGAAATTCTTTAAGGCACAGATATACTGTGACAGAATAATGTCGCTATATAAAAATTATTTGTTTCTAATCTGTTTTAACTTTAACGTCTTCTATTTCAATTGGCCACTGTAAGCAACCACTGTAGCAAAAAAACAACAAACAGTTCTCTTTTTAATAAAAGAATTTTCAATTCTTAAGATTTATTAAATCAACTAAAAATAAACTTAAATAATCCATTGTCAAAATCCTCTTCTAGATAGGTTTTATTAAGAAATATTCCTATTTAATTACGGTCAATTTAAATCTCGTCATATGCACATTCTTCTATTTACACGATATTCTGTAAAAATGTAATCCATTTCTTTAAATATCTTATGTCGGTACTCAGAGTCGTTACTTCAGAGTTTACAGATATTTTTATTACAATTTTAATTATTAAAAAGGTCCACCCCACACTTATCTCCAAAAAAAGATCTTTATGCTCTATACCTCTTCAAGTTGCCCCTACCTACAAATAAAATTGAAAACTCATTTCTTTTGACAAATCATATCTATGATGATACAGATTATTACAGTAATTATAAGCATATAATGTGACTGATTTAGTTTTTATGAATGAGTAAAATATAATAAAGTTATTAATTTACGATTCAAAATACGACTCTTAGCTCGGCTATTATAAACTTGAAACCACACTATTTGAGCAACATCAGTTTTTCGCACCAAATTTTTCTATATCTAATAAAAACACCGAGATGTATATTTAGGTCTAAATAAATATCAACTAGTTTTCTTTTAAAATAATTTTAGTAGGTTTATGCGACTGAGTGCTAAATCATAGTATTCATGAAATCATTTTAGTTTAATTTTTGTCAGATCTTGACCAATTTTAGTAATAACTGTATATACACCAGTCATTATAGACATTCGAAATCGAAAATTTGATAATAATTCCAAAAGTTTTCAAACTTCGGTCAAGTGAATGGTACATTGGGACGACAATAAATCTCATTTTGCAACCTTGTCCGCAGTCCGGAACATTGTTAAAATTGCAATTAAATTAATTTTTGTTGCTGTATGGTCGTGAAAAAAATTCCAAAAGTTCTGCAAACTTGGGGAAGTTTTCGATATAATATTTCATATCACGTATAAAATTTGCAACCAACCTAAGTGTACGGAACATTTTTTGTTATTTATTTTATTTTCGATATATCTGTCAAATTTGCAGAACTTTTGGAACGTTTTCCTTCAGTTTAATAAAGAACAACATTAATTAAATAATGTTCCGTACACTTAAATTGGTTGCAAATTTGACACGTGATGTAAAATAATATATTTAACACCACTCCAACTTTGCAGAACTTTTGGAATTTTGGTCTCAAGAACTAAGCAAATTATCATTTATTGCATTTTTAACAATGTTCCGGACCGCAGATCAGGTTGCAAAATTTTATAGTTTGTTTTAATACCACTCCCGACCTTACTTCAAAATTTGAAAACTTTTGGAATTATTATGAATTAATTGTCTATAATGACTGGCCTAATAACACCAAAATAAATGTCATGTGTGGTTTTAGTGACAATTAAGTATAATAAAAATAATATTTTTGTAAACCATTTTATTATACATTTAAGCTACAATTTTTTTCCAATCATTATGTGATTCCTCGGCGAAATATTTGGATCAAACACTGCATGTATCTCGCAGTGAATACCTGAAACCAAAAAGATAGATTTATTTTATATTTATATGCGTTAACTTTTTTAATGGTAAGAATTGATAAAAGATTACATATTCAAGACTACAATTTATCCTTTAAAAAATCTATAATTTCAAATTGGAATTTGTATTTCTTTAGTTTTAAAGTTCAATAAAAGAATGCGGAAATAGTCAGTACGCAAAATCCAAACCATTTGATTAAGAATTCAAAATCTTTCGCATTCCGCGTCAATAAAAAATTACGATGTCTCGTAACACAATTATTTTCAATGCATTCCAAAATATAAATTTATTTAATAAATTACACGTATTGTGCCAATTGCGTTTTAGTATTTAGTTAATTATCATGTATAGAATTGTGTGCAACATATGTATTATATGCAATATAAAATGTGTATTAAATTTTAATAAATGTTATGTATTAATAAATACTTTCTTTTTTATCAAATTTTATGCCTGCTGTCTCATAGGGAGCGTTCAAGTATTAAGTAACGATTTTGGGGTTTAAATTACGCGTTATTGTTATTATTATTATTATTTTCGGCTTTACTACACCACATAATGGTAACTTTTAAGTATAGTATAAGTCACTGGGTGGTCACGAAACGTTTTACTATTGGATACAGAAAAAAGTTACCGCGCGTTACATGGGGAGGGGATAATCTCCAAAAATTGCGTGACGTAAAACTTGAACGCTCCCTTCTTCAGAATTATGAACATATTATAAATTAAGCTTTGATTTATTTAGGCATGCATCCGATACCGATATATCGGCGACACTTTTCGTTTGCCAATACATTGGCATCGGCAATATTTTAATTGCCGATACAACGATACTTTTCAAATTTCGCGCTTTAAAAAAAAGTAATGTAAATGCGCATCTTGTTTGATCTAGTTCGTTGCAAACGAGGTACGGACAATCTATGCCAGGGAAATCCCCGCGTTTCATTCAGTTTGTTGTCTCTCTCCCAGCGTATTCCATTTCGCTAGACAATTAAACAGCTATCGCGCGTGTTATTTTTTCGATACCAAATTATATTTTATAGAATTACAAAAGTCTCATCAAAGTTAATTTTCATTACTAACAGATATTTATGTTATTAAAGTAGAATTATTACACTTTATTCCTAATTTTAATCACTTAAGCTTTACTATTACTCAAAGTTTATAACTATATATATATTTTTTTTTTAATAAAAATTAAAAACTTTAACCAGACTTGAAATATTTTACCTTAATTTTATTTTAATTCAATAAGCGTTGGTATCGGTATTGACGATAGTTCTATAAGAGTATCGGCATCGGTACCGTATCGGCAAAAAGGCGTTTCGATGCATCCCTAGATTTATTGTACAAAAATGAATGTATAAGTAGCGGCACGAAACTCTACCGCTGACCGTTATTGCGCAGAAGTAAAAAATAAGGTACCTGAGGGGGGCTAGCGGAATGAAGAGCGACGATTGGCTCTCCAGTCGCATTTTGTCCCCCGCGCGACAGTACACATGCGCAGCAATCCCCTCCACGTATCGGCCAGCGCTAGACTTACGTGCCGCTGGTTATAAGTAAAAATAATAAACCTCACCATGTTCAATCATGTAATAAAGTCGATCCAACAATATAAGTGTTTCAACGAGCGGTGCCAGAGCGAGACGCAACGTGTAGAGGACAACCACTCGCTTCCAGTGAATATGTGCGAGGTTGCCGTACCGCGCCGCGTTTAATGACTCCGCGGGCGGCAAAGATAGACGCTCCAATGCAATAGCGCAGTAACTAAAATGAAAATTATTTCTATGAAACTACAACTGTGATGTATACGCATATAATGTTCATATTTCTATTAATTACTTTTTAATTTATTTTAAACTAGCTGACCCAGCGAACTTCGTAGTCAAATCATTTCAATTAGCCCTATTAAAAAGTATTTTAAAAAAATACTAGTTGCCCCTAAACGGTAGTGTCATATTGAGAAGAATGGGCAAGAAACTCCATACTTAAAATGTTTTTACAATATTTTGTTTACATTGATTGGATAATTATATGTTAAGACGTACCGCCTAACTGTCAATGAATGTCGTGTTACATATTAGCTGAATTTAATTTATAATAATGAGAGTAATACAATTAATACAAAATAAATATTAAGTTCACTGATAGTAATACTCAACATTACTATATGCCTTGATTTATTGTCTTAAGTAGCTTGATATATTAGCTCTTTAATAAAAAATATTAACATTGTGATTGATGAAATATTTAAAATAATTTATATATTTAATTTATTATTATCGAATCATCTGTCGAAGCAAATTTGACAGTAAATTTTTTAAACTTACACAGAAACCACAAACAAGATTATCTTTCGTTCACTGCAGGTCTGCCAAGCGTGCATATTAATATATATATTTTTTTAATTATAAAAAAGATCCTAACTTGAAAGTCAGAGTCCTACATGTCATTTTGATGTTTTTCATTTTGACAAGGTTTCTAAACATCAGCCTTATAGGCAGAAACGAGCAAATGATATAGTATACCTGTATTTTTTTTCATTTTTAAGGCGGGTCAATTGACAACGCAGCCCTATCATGGTGGCAGACGTGGTCCTTCATCCATCCCTTATCGTATAATGATCGCTATATATGCAAATCATATAGATATTTTGCTCATCAGCTCCCTACCTTCCTGGTCTACACCCAGTTAACCAACAAACAATGACTCTTTTTTTTTTAAACTAAATCTAAACAATTTTTTTTTTAAACTAAATCTAAACAATTTTTTTTTTAAACTAAATCTAAACAATTTTTTTTATGACTGGCTACTCGCTGGTCGATTCGCCTTACCTTTCAAATGCCATATTGTCTGTATGTTTGACACTTCTGATCGGAGAATGCTTCAACTTCGGATCGTAGTCAATCAACATGTTCTCTAGGGCCGCACGAAATGCGTGTACCTAAAACAAATTTATCTATTAGCATAAATAAAATCTCTTGACATTAATAGTATTCATTGGTATTTGATGTAAGATTTACTTTACTTTAGAGTATTAACTTTGAATTTTTTGTCACTTCTGTTACCCTGGAAACTACTACTAATTTCTTGCTAAAATTAACTGAAACTATATTGAAAGACAGTTGGCACAGAATCTAAGTATAGAAGATTGAATAGTCAAAAATGCTTGTAAACCACCACAGCATAACACATATTATGTCATATAATCAAGAGGTTTGAAAGGTTCAAGTATCTAACTTATCTAATACTAGTAGACTCGGCCAAGCGTTGCTGTGGCTAAGATTTTTGTTATATTACATAGTAGTAAACTATTCAAGAGAAAAAGTAGGAGAACACCAATCCACCATGCTTTTTTGGTGGTTATGCCATTAAATTGTAGCTTATGTGAAACGTTGGTAATTATTTTGATAAGGATCAATACCTAGGTACGAATAAAGAGCCTTTTCTAGCGGTGGTATTTTAATAAAAAAAATTAATAAAAGGACGCTTATTGTGACGTAACTATAAAAGATAGATACATGATGTCGGGACAATTTTTATAGATAGTGATGTGTCCTAAAAAATTGTAATACCTGATTTTGTTCTATCATTAATAGTTTTCGCAGCACAAACGATTGAAAGAAGATTTTTGTTTATTTTTTTACACCTTGGGTTAGATTATTCACGTTTTAGTAAGCAACTCTAATTTTTTTGAAAATGAAACATAGCCTATGTCACTTGGGAATAGTGTAGCTTGCCAACTGGACCGATTTCAAAAATTCTTGAAATCGGTCCAGTAGTTTCGGAGCCCACTCATTTCAAACAAACAAAAAATCAAACCTTTCCTCTTTATAATATTAGTATCGATATAAAATTCTCATGTCGCGGTGTTTGTAGTTAAACTCCTCTGAAACGGTTGACCGATTCTCATGAAATTTTGGGTATGTCTGAGAATCGGACAACATCTATTTTTCATCCCCCATATGTTAAGGGTAGTCATCCCTAGTTTTTTTATTTATTTATAGATAAATTATTTATGATACAGCATTAAAAAATACATACAATCCCTAATTTTCACCCCTCTACAGTCAACCCCTATTTTTTGTTATAAATGATATACATGTCAAAACGACATTTGCCAGGTCTGCTAGTATTTCATAATTTGTTATGAAATGGACTTTTATTAAACATAATAATAATACAAATAAATAAACACGAACCTTCAAGTGATTATAATCACCCTTGCAAAGCTTGTTAAAGTAGGCTTCATTTGCATGACAGGCTATTTCTCTCGCAGGATATGACAATCTATTATCATGCCTGCTAACAAACTGGCTCATCGGGTAACCTGTGTCACTTAACTTCATGTAACAACAACCAACAAGGCATATGAATTTTGCACTATCATATTGCACAAAATATTTCATTAACAGCGGCCCAAGATCACCACATGGATGTAACCCAATCAACCCATGATTGCTAATACTCGATGATATAGCGAGCTTTTCTAGTTGATCAGCATTGGACAAGGTTTCATTACAGTGTATAGGCCTTGGTAAATGTTTTACTTTTTCTTCATCTAAATACTTTTTTGCTGTGTATTCCAGTTCTAAGTCCAACTTTCTGGAACATAACATATTTAAAATTATTTTTTGCCAGAGACAATGAAATAGTAACTGAAAGCTTTTAGAAAAGAGGTTTATTGTTTTCAAAATAATTATTAATAGTAATTATGTTACCTGAAATAGGAATGAATAAACAAATACAAGAAATTATTTCTGTTATTTAATATTATAAGGAAACAAGTCTACAAAAAGGTATAACATTAATTAAAGCTATACATACATACCAATACTGACCTAGCATCGTCAGTCAATTTGTATTGGCATTCAATTCCCACAGTATGCAGGCCATAATTATAAGAGAGCATTCGTACTAGATGACCTAGACCAGAGCCAAAGTCAATGACTGAATCACAACTACTGTTTAAGGCTACATGGTGTACTACACTAGCCATTAAACTTATCTCATGTCTCTTCTTGAGCTTAACATGTTTAAGAAATAAATTTCTGAACTTTGAGTTATCAGATACAAAAGACACTTCATTTGAGCTTTTATAAGTACCCTGCCTTGGTAAACATAAAAAATTCAAGGTTTTTAAGAGAGCAAGAAATGATAATGGAAGCATTTGGTTTGTTGGTACTCCCATTAAAATATGCCCAAGAGTTTTAAGATCAATATCATAAAAGCTGTCTTGCCAAGAACTGGGTAACATTCTCCAATGATTATCAACAAAGAAATCCTGAAACAATATTTCGCAGGTAATGTACATAAAACACTATACTTGGACATTGAGTTACAAAATTAAAACAAGACATAATAAGAAGTTCCCATCCCAAAGATTATTTATTGGAAAAAAATAGTATTTAGTTACTATTATACCATACAAGAATATGTATTCAATATCATATGAAGTATTAATACTTACCAGAACATACAAATCCAGCAGCCATCTATAACATTGTAGCACCTTTAAAGATGCAGTAATACCGGTCTTAACGGAATCTTCGTAAGAATTATTCATCTTTCTAAGATGTAACACAATTTAAAAAATTAAAAATAAATTTTAATTAAGCAATTAAAGGTATAATATATAATAAATTTGGATTAAAGTTGTAGATAACTTGATTCAAATATCGCTCACATATTAGAAGTTTATTCACTTTTTAAATTTTGTAAGGTATGAGCAAATATGTAAGCAAATTGTTTTCTCCAATAACCTCAACTACACCACATATTACACACATTTCTCAGACTCAGAGTTAGTAACGATTTCAACAACTGTCGCATTGTTTTGATAATTGATTTAGATAATTTATCAATTTAACCTAGTAAACCTTTTCATAATTACTCACAAGTCACAGATTAAGGAAATGTTATTTTTTAATGGCTCTGGCGCGATTTGTGCATTAGCCAGCGTCAAGTATAGGTTTTTTGAAGTTATACTTCTTTAGGCGCGTTATGAAAAATTGATGAGAGTGAAATTTTACGATGCGCGCGCACCTATGACACAAAATTGGGAGTGTGATTATAGCGCAATCTACAAGTAAAAAGAAATAGAATATGCGTGAAGCTAACTTCACGCATATTCTATTTCTTAACTTAGCAGCTTAACAAGAATTTTGAATGACCATGACAATTGACATCTGACAATGACATTAACCTTTTAAACAAATAAAGGAGTTTGAATTATTGTTTAAAATAAAAGATTATATAAGTACCTAGTTGTTTTCAATTTTCATTATACAAGTGCGAATTTTATATGTGCGTCTGAATTATAATCAGAAGTGATTTAAATTGAATATCTAAATCAATACTAATTAATATGATAAAATATTTGTGAAAAAACTGTGCCAAACTTCCTGAGTGCTTCAATACAATTGAGGTTAACTATCCGTATGTATTATCGAGTATTATTGTTGATTAAAACTGAAACATGAACCATTATTCATTGCTTTTGTTTATTGCGTTTGTTACAGCAACTTTTTAGAAATATTCTACGACCCTATATATCAAGAATTGAGAACAAAGATTAAAGCACGAATACTAATAAGGAGAAAATGAAGGCTTGGAGCGATATTACAGAGAAGTAAACATTTTAATAAGTACCTGTATCTCAAAAAAATGATTACATTATTTAATCAAAACATGTAATTTTTCAGATTTAATCTAGCAAATATAAGGACAAGAGACAAAAAACAATTGATGAATCAGTGGAAGTGCACTAAATTGAATACAAAAAAAGAGTTGTCATCTTATCGCCGTGAAACATCAAAAACTAGAGGTGGAACAAAGCCACCATCACCTTCTCCAGACACAATGGATATGGCAGAGATTATACCGCAACAGTTTGAAGTAGATTTCAATGAATTTGATTGTGATGGTGTCGAGGTAGGAATGTTAATTATAAATATGATGGTGATGTTCAAGGTTCAACCTCTCAAGCATAGGCACATACTTTATTCCCCTACAGGGTAGTTAGAGATATTGTAATACCTCAAAACATCCATGTTGCTCTTGTAGTACCGAAACTCTGTCCAGCCAGATGTGAGCCCATTCCCACTTATAATGGACAGTGGGTATAATACACCTTAATACCTGAGTGCGAACCACTCACCATGATACTTAAATTAATAGATGTTATTTATATATTTCAGGATATTACAAATAAAATCATTTTGGAAACAATTGCTATCCCAAAAGCAAATAAAGCCAACAATGACAAGGTAATAAATCAGTTTTGACATAACTTGAATACTAAAAAAGCCAAACAAAGGTGTGCACAACAGTGACAACATAACTTAACAATTTCATTATTTTGTAGGATTAAAGAAAGGTTAAAGAAAATCATGTCGAAGTGAACAACAAGAATCCCCAAACAACTCAAAAGAAACCTACAAGGAAGACACCGGTATTATATTTAAATTATCTCTATCTCTAAATAGAATAAAAGAAAGTTGCTATCCAGGTCTGTAGCATGTGCTACAAATTATATTATTAACACATTTATATAATTATATTAATATAAATGTGTTAAAAATTTTATAATATGAATTATAAAAATTTTTTAAGTTTTGCATGGACAGAGCTTAAATTAATATTCTCTTATTTGTTGCAGAAAGCAAGTAGTAGTTTTAGTTTTGGAGAAGCCTCGTAGATGCACAACCAAGTAATGATTAATTTAAAATTACAAACTGAAATCCTGATGAAGACATTAGAGTCACTTAAAAGTAAATAGTATAATGAAATAAAAATGTTTTAAAGATAAATAGGGTTTTATTTGTTTAATGTAAGAGAATAATAATAAATATTTATTTATTTAATTTTTCAAATGTAAACTGAACTTTATTGACTTTATTGACTCCTTTTCCAGTCTTTGATTATTTAATTGTAATTAATTATTTGCATGCAATCAAAAACTATTTTTAATAATGCCAAAGAAGTATAACTTCTTACGCGCGTACATAAGTACACGCACCCTTTTTTTTTATAATTCGTGCTTGTCTTTAGAAATTCGTCTGTGTCCTTCATATACGGTTTAAGCACTCGCCCGGTACCGCACAACCCTCCCAAAGGCCGAGAACAAATTTAAATTAAATTAAAACTTGCCCTCGAACCGGGAATCGAACCCGGTACCCCTCACCTAGCTGCCACTTAATAAGACCGCTAGGCTATGAGGCCCCCCAAGGAAATGTTAATACGAAATGAGCACAGAATACATAGTTCAATAAGATTTTTCTTACAGGAATAAAGTTTTATATATAATTGTATTATTATATACTTTACTGCATATATGACGCTAACCGAAGCTATTAATCGTCCAGAATTCAGTTTTAACAAGTCAAGTATTAGCATCTTCTTTTGAAAGCACATTGGGCCCATAAGCATTTGGTTACTTTCATTGGACCATAGTGGCCATAGATTTTAGGTGATAGCGTGCGTTTTCCAATTACAGCACTAGAGCGCATTTTGCGGCATAATGCTCAACGTTGGGTGTTCCAACTACAGCAACGCTTCGCACAATTGAGCACTTATGGGATGTGCTATCTTATAATAAATCACAACCCATATTTAACTTTGTTCATTGGTTTATTCTTCACAAAACAAGAGTAATTAATTTATATTCTTATAGAAAAGCCCATGGAAAAATTATACATATCTCACTCCCTAAAGTCTGTCTTGAGTGACATTCGTTTTCTTCTTTTCTTAACCGCCGGTATTTATGTTGCCACATACATCAAAATATGAAAGAAAATACTACACAAACGCTACACACTCTCATTCGTTTTACTCATTTTTTTTTTTAGCAGTTTGAAATAACTTTAATTATTTTCAAAATCTACGACGAAACGAAAGCCTAACAAATTTTTTAACAATAAATAATATTTACTAACGAAAATTTCGATAAATGCCAACTTAAAGAAAAATACTGGTCAATTTTCTGTCACTGTGTTGGTAATTGGTATTGTTTGCGAGAGCATTCGTTTTGAGAGTGCTCAATTGTGCGAAGCGTTGCTGTAGTTGGAACACTCAACGTTGAGTATTATGCCGCAAAATGCGCTCTAGCGTTGTAATTGGAAAACGCACACAATGTCGTCAAGTCAATTGACATGATGAAATGTCATATAATGTAAATTTCCTGCGTAGATTTTTATACTGTATTTGATTTTGTCACTTTTGTTTACATTGTAAAATTTGTATTCAGATTTGAAATAAATAAATTCAAAAGAGAATGTAGGTAGTTAAATATTTTGAACATTAAGTTTCAAATTTATTGTGAATCACTAAAATTGTACTGAAGAATTCTAACCTAACCTTATATATAATGGTGAATATTTTTTTACTTCTTTCTTTAGAAATATAAAAAAAAAACCTTATTTAATTTTGTTTGCATCACAACAGTCTTCAGCTTCACCGCCAACAGTACCTGGACGCCAGTCAGGTGAAGATGCTAAGAAGACACCGCCACCATCTAGCATTGTTACTCGAAATGGTGCAAGAAAAGCTAAAATACAAACACGTGCCCGTACAGCCGCTACTTCGAAAGTATGTAAAACATTTATTGTTACCAATGTAACAATTGTAATCATTTTATCAGAATTAACTACATTGAATTACTATATATACTACATATACAACTGATATATACAAGTATGATGTAAGAATAATACACCTACACAAAATACAAATGCCTTTATGATAAACTGTTATTTGTGTAGGTATTATGAGACTATAATTTGTATTATGTTCATTCTTATTAAGAATATAAGTTTTATTTAAGTTTTTCTAATGGCTATTTAATTCTTTAAAATATCTCCTATATTTTATATTTATAGGGCTATTATTAATGATAATATAGGCATTTGTAAACCTTTGTAGTGCTATGAAATTAAAGAAAATACTTTAGTACATAGTGGCATAAAATTTTAAAACCTCATTTTGTAAAAGGTAGGGTACTCCAAGGTTTAATTGAAATTGTGTCAATTAATAAATAAAAAAAAAATTACTGTGTGTACAGACTTGTTACATAATATATGATAATGAGATTATACCTACTTATTTGCATATTCCTTATCTTATTTGCATATTAATAGTTGATATTGTGTTTGTCAGCCGTCAGCATCTGTTGTGGCAGCGAAGAGGAAAGCACAACTGAAGAAGAAAACGACAATAGAGACAGTTTTGAGGGATTATTATCAAATTGTAAATACTTTTGACTAAGTTTTTATTTATATTAATACCAAACAGCTTTAATTTTTGGATACTCTGATATATTTTCATACATAGGCTACCACACTTTGATAGCATCACTATACAGGTTTCAAGTCCTATTTAGGATATATCCTTCTAATTGTTTCTAATGGGCTATGGAACATTCTGTAAAGGCATTCACTTGCTACATGGGTAAACGTGATTACAGGTGTTTGAGGTCTATGTTTCAATTCATATCTCGAGTCAAATACTCTTCTTGAGCACTGTCATATATGTAAATTTTCATACTGAAAAAATGGTTTCAAAGCTATTGAACTAGATTTAATTTCGATTAACATTCTAAAATATGACACTGATGATTCTAGAATGCATTATTGGAGGTGTTTGAAAACTGCATTGGCTATGGATTGTGAATATACTCTCACTTAATAATAGTATTTAATATTTTCCTAGTGACAATTTCAACGATGCATCAGAACACTCTTTTTATTCATCAAATGATTTTATTTTATTTAGACAATGGATGCAAAGACCAAAGTAAAAGGTCCTACAGGTTTTGTTACTGAGCCACGCATGGTAGAACATAAGTGTTTGTGGGATGAGAAGTATCCAGAAAATCCACTGCGACTCATAAGTGTCATTAATAGGTATGTAGAAAATTTTATAGTTAATGTAACCACAAAAATGGTGTATAGTCCTGGCCGAGATGTTTAGTGTCACGTACATTTGAATATACAGTGTAAACTCTATAAAACGACACTCAAGGGACCGTGCATACATTGACGTTACAAAGAGTTGTCGTTAAATAAAAAGAACAAACATCTGTATAAGAAGAAGAAAAAGTTTATTTCAGACTAGTGTTAGTAATGACATAAAAATGTATGTATGTGATATGATGCCGACAGTTGAGTAAGTTGAGTTTATTACGGGATAGGACAATAAAGCGACAAAAGATCGTACAGAGTTCCGTAGTTTTAACTAATTTTGGCAACTTAAAAAGTACTTTTTATTATTTAATTGTCATTATTGAGGGTGGGTAATGCTATGTAGAATGTGTCATTGTATGGAAGATAAGCTAAACCAACCAAAGTGAGTGATTTCGGCGCTTTAGGGTCTTTACGTTAAATAGAGGAACGTTACATGGAGTTTACACTGTATATGTTATATTTTAAGGCTTCCTCGAATGTTTCTCAGATAACTAAGTACAATAAATTACAAATAAGTCATGGAACTGGTTATGTTCTTAATTGGTGGTCCAATAATTACAAATCTATTTACATAACTTGACTCAGTTTGCTATCACTTAGTTTTTTTTTTAAATTGTAAACTTTATTTAAAATTAACTGTTTATTTTCAGATGTCATGAGTTAAACTTAATAGAACAATGTACTGAAATAAGTCCCCGGGCTGCATCAAAAGAAGAAATTTTAAATTTACATGACATATCTGTTTATTCTATGATGGAGAAAACCCACCAGAACAATGATGTTGAATATTTAGAGGATATATCGTCGTCTTATGACTCTGTTTACATACACCCAGTGAGTGCTATAGTTGATAATAGAGATTATTTAATAATTACAATATTACATTTATTTTTAATTAAAAAAAAACTATTTTAATTTATGCCGATAACACTATACAGAAAATATGTATGAACCGTAAAACGAATTCTTAATATTTTTATTAAAATCACTTTTTAAATACTTCTAATATGTATTAGGTGAATGAATCTTGTTGTTGATATAGATTATGTATAGATTTAACATTACAGAGTACTCACGATCTGGCTCTCATAGCAGCGGGTTCTACAATAAAACTGGTTGATCACTTAATAAAAGGGGATATACAGAATGGAGCAGCATTTGTTAGGCCTCCAGGACACCATGCTATGAAGGCGGAGCCTTGCGGCTATTGTATTTACAACAATGTGGCACTTGCTGCTAAGCATGCACTTCAACACGAACTTAGTAGGTAGGTGCAAATTTTATAATCAACTTTCAAATAACTACCCTCAAATTTAGCAAATTCTTATCCAAATACTCGCTATCATTAAAATAATATTTATTGACTCAAGGCAATAATGCTATTGTACACAGTCTCCTAAGAAAGTTTATATATATTTAATTTGATTCTATATCAATAGATGCATACAAAAGATAGTATTAAAAACAAAATAAATAATATTATTTAATTAATTGTTTTCAGAATACTTATAGTTGACTGGGATGTACATCACGGCCAAGCAACACAACAAATGTTTTATAATGATCCAAGGTTTGTTAACACATTTAGCTTTTATAGAACAGATGGTAATCGGGCAGGAGACTTTTCTGATGTTAAGTGATCCTCGGGAGTAGGTTGCCAGCCTTTTGAGTACTTGTGTATGGCCTTTCTATCCATGGATCAAAAATAAATGTGTATTATAATTATTATTATGTGTATAACTACCTTGATGTCATAAAACTTTAGACTTTTAATTAGGCAATAAAAATAATCCAAAAGTAGCGTCAACATTTTTTTATCTATAAATAATTATAATTTGAAGTCGGTAAGTATAATATTTTTCGATCACTTTTATATTATAACGTAATATAGTTTCATCATCGGACGCCGAGGCAGAGTACGAAATACCACCCGTATCACCTCGACGTCCATCGTTTCACAACTGAGCGTTTCTTAAAGCAGTTTTTGTCGCGTACCACCACTATGTGGAACCTGCTACCCACTGAAGTATTTCCGAACCAATTTGACATAGGATCACTCATGAAAAGAGCGTACCTATTACCTAAAGGCCGGCAATGCACTTGCGAGCCCTCTGGCAATGTGATTGTCTATGGGCGGGGCGGTATCACTTAACATCATATGAGCCTCCGTTTGCCCCCTGTTACATAAAAAGTGAAGAAGAGAGAAGATAGAAGTTAAAAAATAATAAATTTATTTATGTTTTTTATTTAAATATCTATTTACAGGGTCGTATATTTCTCGATACATCGCTATGAGCACGGATCGTTTTGGCCCAATCTGCGTCAATCCAATTTCGACTACATCGGCGAAGGAAAGGGGGAGGGTTTTAACTTCAATGTTCCCCTGAATCAAATCGGGATGAAAGATGCCGACTACCTTGCTATATGGTACCAGTTACTCCTACCGATGGCTTTTGAGGTATACAATTTATAAAATGCTCCGATAAATTTGTTCCTATACAAATTTTTATCATTTATTTTGTGACATTTCTGTTTTTTTTGAAGTTATACTTCTTTAGGCGCGTTATGAAAAATTGATGAGAGTGAAATTTTACGATGCGCGCGCACCGTGACACTAAATTAACAGAATGAAGTTGCCCACGGAAGATGCTACGGCATTGGACATAATTTAAACAACATTCGAATAATAATAGAATTTATGTTACACTTAATGTAAGAGAATAATAATAAATATTTATTTATTTAATTTTTCAAATGTAAACTGAACTTTATTGACTATAATGACTCCTTTTCCAGTCTTTGATTATTTAATTGTAATTAATTATTTGCATGCAATCAAAAACTATTTTTAATAATGCCAAAAAAGCACACACGCACCCATTTTTTGTAACATTTGCATGCTTATAATGATTGTAATATTTAAAAAGTCCTGGATTATTTTCCTTTATAAACATTTGGTTATAACGTACTCGATTTTTGGTCTTCGATGTGCTGGTTTCCTGACAATGTTTTCTTTTATATCAGCAACTAATATGCGTTAACGGCATAAAAACGGCCGGGATTTGAACGTATACAGGAACTCAATATATTTAAAAAAAACTTATATTTTGACATTAAGAAAAATTGTGTGTCTTTGTTAAGTTGTGTTAGATATGTTAGCAATATAACTTGCATACAATGGGTATAACCGTACCTTAGGATTAATAGTCTAGCACGTACAAATGTAAAATGCTTACTTTTCAAACGTTGCTAGCTCCCGTACTATTACCGTCAAATGCCTTACGATTTTACTAATTAAAATATCGTAGTACTCCAAAGAGACCCTTCACCGTTTTAGAAACCTTGCTGTTACTTATTTGCTATTATTTTCTTTATTTCTACGTATTTTATGTATTTACATTGTATATTCGCGGATGCGTAGCAGATCCATGGGACTTTTTCAATACAAAGAGTTCTCACGAGAGTAGTGTGCTGCGATATTGCGGCTACTCGATTGTGAGGAAGTTGCATGGATCTGGTAGCGCTGCGCCTTATTAAGTTATACGTATAGTCGCGTACACGTGTATATCATTTCTGTATAATTTTGCATATAGAAAGATCCACTATGAGATTAAAGGGATTTTAACGACCTCGGGTATGATAGTTGCACCTTTAGGCTTTAATAGAATAATTCTATGCTCAGTATTTTTCAGTTTCATTTTAATATAAAATAAATGTAAAGAAAACACTTTTACCGGATTGAAGTTATGTAGTATTGTAAATTTACAATTATTTTACATAATTTTAAATTTTTCCGACTTTTCCGTTAAATTTAAAATTATGTAAAATAATTGTAAATTTATAATAATACATAACTTCAATCCGGTAAAACAGTGTTTTCTTTAAATGTGTAAAAGTTATGTCAATAAATGACAATACTAAAATAAATGTGTTATCATCAGTACCAACCGGAGCTGATCCTGATATCGGCGGGTTACGACGCTGCGATCGGATGTCCGGAGGTACTGTCTCTCTCACACATTATTAGTCTATATCTCCGTCTCTTTCAGTTCTCCCCACAACTCGTGCTCGTATCAGCCGGGTATGATGCCGCCGTTGGGGATAATAAAGTACGTTTTGACATTGACAGTTGACACCTTACAGAAATATTGTTAAATCATACAGTTGTATAGTATGTAAGGTAATGATTATCAAGGCTGATGAGGTAAAGGAAGGGGATGCAAAAGATTAAAATATTTTTGTTTAAAAAGGAAGACTCAAAGTTAATTTTTAACTAACTTCAAAAACCTGAAGGAGATTATTAAAACAAATTTTTAAAAATTTAATATAAAGCTATGTTAACCATTAATATTTTTATATTTATTTTTACTTATTGAAAAACGATTAAAAAAATATTACAGGGCGAGATGCTGATAACACCAGCGTGTTATGCGACATTGACGCATTTGCTCATGGGCGTATGTTCCCGAATAGGAGTCGTGTTAGAAGGAGGGTATTGCCCTACGTCCTTAGCGGAAGGAGCTGCCTTAACTTTACGAACGCTGCTCGGTCACCCGCCTCCCATGGGCGAAGCTCTTACTGAGCCCACGGACTCGTGAGTATAAACAATATATACTCTGATTTTTAATTGTACTCTGATTTTTAACTCCGTAGAATTCTGACATTTCATAAGTGTTGCTACTAAAAAGTCCTCTACCGAAAAAGGGACAAATTTGACTTATTTGAGGGAAATAAAAAAACGCTACGTATTTTTTTATGTTTAACCTACAAAAAGGTAAATCTAAATATTTACTTACTCAAGTGACCAAATACAAAAATAAAAAATATTTCAATATAACGGACAATATATCGAATTAACTTTAATTACTTTATTTTATTCTTTAGCTGGCATCACTGCCTACTAATTCCAGGTTTAGTAAAACTTAAAAAAAATGTTATCTTTACTTTTGCGTTTTTTACTGTTTGTGATGAAAAAGAACGTAATTACTTGTCGCCGTTAAACTACTTTTAATGTGGAGCACCGCACTGAATAAAATGGGTACAGAAACTAACAATAAAATGTATGTATAGGCTCAGATGTTCAGACTCGTATTCAAATTGAAAAATGTGCCCGGCCAAAAAGGTTTGCCATCACTGACATGTCAAAAAATGATAGCTGTCAGAATTATACGGAATTAAAAATCAGAGTATAGTCGCGCTACAATCCCTGTTCGCCTTCAGATTTATGTATAGATTTACTGGATCAGCCTTCCGTGTCACATGCCGACTATCGCGTCTTAAGTGATTTGAACATACGACCTCAAGGTAGAGAGAATTGCACACTAAAGTTTTCTACCTGTATCCTAGTTGACCTATCTGGGGCAAAAATGCGGCACGGCCATACAACCTTTTCTTGAAACAGTTTGGGCCATTTTCGACCGCCTATAAGTTCGTTATGGTTAAATTTACAAGCCTGAATATCAGTTACGAATCAGGGATTTTATAACTAGTCAAATTTCTTAGTTTTTGTCACTTACTGATTGACCGATCGTCAAAGCTCTGAGGCACTTCTAGCAGACATAGATGCTTAAATTTAAAAAAAAATGGTATTTAGCGTATAAATCAAGGGAAATAAAGTGTTTTGCAATTTTAGTCAGGGTTTCTAGTTACACCAATTTCATAAATAACTTTTAATCATGCAGTAAATAAATCAATGTCGATAAAGCTGATGTATTTTTTTAAACCTAAAAGTTTTGTAAATTTGATATGATCACTATAAGATGTTGTTAGGTTAGCTAATTCCATAAAAAGTTAAGACAAATCCCTCAATGGACTGAATAAATAAACTGACTTGGTATTACATATATCTCACAACTTACGGTAGAAGAACTTAGTTGTCAGAGTTGGGGTTTTTACATATTATGTTTTGATGGCATAATGTTTACAGATAATCTTATATAATATACAGTTAATTTATTTAAAGGTTATTTATATAGTTAACGCGTATGATAAAAGTTTGTCGAAGTTTTATTTCGAGTTATTGAGTTGAGCCTATTTGAGTAAAGCTGTCTAATCTTACGAAAAAATTAGAATTTCGACGCGAAAAGTACGTCTTCCGTGTCATACTCTGTTTTTCACATCTGGATGTCATACTTAGCAGTCTAGACTCTGAATTTTAGGGTTAGAGGGTTAGAGTTGTGTTTTAAAGGCCGGCAGAGAACTTGCGAGCTCTCTGTTCGTCTCTCCGTCTGTTCCCTATTCTATAAAAAAAAGTAAATAATGTTATATTGTCTTTGATTGACATAACCTTTACACATTTAAAGAAAAAACTGTTTTTAACGGATTAAAGTTATGTTTTATTATAAACTAGCTGACCTGGCTAACTTCGTTCCGCCCTACAACCTTATAATATCGTTGTTACTTTAATTTAACTTATTTTAGGATTTCATTAATGTTAAGTATTACATTAATACAACTTTTTTGCAAATACAGAAATGTTTTATTGCTTGCCATTGCGAAAGAAGAATTGCAGTTTTCCACATTAGGCCTCCTCTCTAGCGCCAATATTGCGATACTGCATGTTAAGCACTTTCTGATATCCAACATCTTTTGATCAGGATCAAAGCATGGTTATGCATCTCCTCATTCACCTCAAGATCGGAATTTCTTGAACTGACACGAATTCGACGTAAAATGATGCGTAGTTTTGTCAACAGATGGCACCATATGGTTTTTGCAATCGTAAAATTAATTAATTTATTTATTGATATTCGATAACTTATCCGATATTTTATTGCTTATTCTGCTATTCGGGACGGAAACAAATCCAACAAATCAAAAACCATGGCAATCGGTCCAGCCGTTCTCGAGTTATAAGAGTTGTAACAAACACGACTTTCTTTTATATATATAGATTTACAGTAATGTTGGCAATGCTGACTTTCTAAGGCGTAAATTTGGGGTTACCAAAATTGCAATAAAATTGTAACTATAGTTACTAAAATTCTACCTAAATCTTTCAGAATTCAAGAATCCATCTTAAACTGTATTTACGCGCACAAAAATCATTGGAAGTGTTTCTACCAACCCACATATAGCATGTACTCGGATGTAAAGAACGTATGCGACGTTGATAAAGAAAAACATACTGTTATAGTGAAGTGGGAGGGAGACGAAACCAGACCGGATAAATATCCAACAAGAAATTGTTATCCCTTACAAAGTATTGAAACAAAAAGGAATATTGCAGATAGATTAAGACAGTTGCAGTTAGGTAAGTTTGTAAGTCTTTGATAAGTTTTAATTTTCTGATAATTTTTTTTTTAAATTCGAGGTTCTGTGTTAGAGATTCAATTTTTATTGTAATGTGTGTTTATACAGAATTTGTACAGCATCTTGAAGACTGTGGCAGATAACCTGTCTTCGCCTATCATGAAGCATTTTGTGCGTACACTTGTCGGTTCAGATCGACGAGTGTATGCATAGAATGATTCATGGGTTTATACGTTTTTATGTTTAGCAATAATAATATACTAACACTAGTCCGTAAGTTTATACTAACATAATGATGGATTATTTTATCTGAATAAATAAATAAATAATAATAATAGAATCCAGATAAATAAAAGAAATAATAGAGGTCAGATGAATATCAACTGTCAGGTGTCATTTCTGTTGTTTTTCAAAATCAGTACCTTAAAATGGCTGTCCATAAAGTCAAAACTATTACCATAATATTAAAAAAAAATAAAAAATGGCTGTCACAAGCAACACTGACTTTCAGTGGTCCCATCTTAACAGAGTAAACAACGAGAAACGCTATTTCGGCGTTTTTCCGTTGGGTTTATGACCCATTTTGGTTTTTAAATAAAAATATTTAATAATAAAAAATTAAAATGTGTGTGTACACATTTTACAATGTGTTAGATTTGGGTAAAAAGTAAAAAATACCTGTGTCAGGGTTCCGAGCTCCATTACATAACAAACTTAATGATAAATTCCTTAAAATATATTTATATATCATTTAATTACATCTTTTATTTTTGATTTTGATTTTTCAACTGCTATCAACCCGTCTCAGTGCATGAGTGTGAGTGAGTGAGTGAGTGAGTGAATGAATAAAGTGTGTAACTACATACAAGGTGTCAGAAGCATCTCTAACACTGCGTAAGGTGGGTTCAGGACTGGCTTAGTCCTTTAGTCGCATTTTAAGATTGTAGACGGTGAGCGGGTAGATATATCGTATCACGGACTTTGTAGATATTGATGTCTTCTATAAAACTATTGACGATTGGGACTTACCTTGGAAATATTCTATGATCAACAGGAAGAATGTAGCTTTCTAATGGTGAAATAATTTTTCAAATCGATCAATAAAACAAATTGTCTTTAAAAAAAGTTTTAATCCTACAAGGAAAAATTAATGCCGACTATTACATCCTTTTTATAAGATATAAAGTATATGAGAACAAAATCATAGACACAAAACACAGGTATTTTTTTTATTAACTATGCTCTCAAACATAACACATGTTAAAAGGAGGACAAATAAACAATTATGAAACATTTAAGAAATAAGATATACTCGTGTAAAAATGACATGAGAACTTACGAATCAGGCGCAGCGCTAACCAGAGCATCTTCCTCGCAATCGAGTAACCCGCGATATCGTAAAAATCCCGAGGGAATTATTTCCTTCTAATCTGTCAAAAGTCTATGAACATTTGACGGAATGGAAGAAAATATATAAAAGATTTGAGTGGATTTTTTTTTATTTCAGCAACTGATTTAACGCTGCCCGAGTATCCAGTGTGCTACATTTATGATGAGGCCATGTTGAAACATAAAAATATTTGTGATCCGTGAGTATCAATTAAATTAATAAGCCACACAAAAAAGTCGCTAGCTACGTAAAAAAGTAAAAACAATTTTATATAATCTCATTCGGTTATATTCTAATTATGAAATGAAATACAGACTTTTATTGGCATATTTTATTTACATACTTCTTTAAGGAAATTAAATTTTTTTTTTTTTTTTTTTAATGCTCTGGCACGATTTGTGCATTAGCCAGCGTCAAGTATAGGATTTTTTATAATTAGTGCTAAATTCGACCGAGTCATCCATGTACGGTTTAGGCACTCGCCCGCACAACCCTCCCAAACGCCGAGAACAAATTTAAATTAAATTAAAACTTGCCCTCGAACCGGGAATCGAACCCGGTACCCCTCACCTAGCTGCCACTTAATAAGACCGCTAGGCTATGAAGCTCCTAATTAATTACTTTTGCTTGCTAAAATATTTTTTAATTATTAAAGCACAATGTGTTCCGACCAAGGAGGTTTCAATTCAATTTAATCTGCTTTTAGAGGCCACGTGGAATGTCCCCAACGAATAATGCGTGTCCACGAGCGACATTTGGACTTTGGTCTGATAGATCGTGTGCACTTGCTGACAGCGAGATGCGCCACCGATGAAGACATACTCGCAGTGCACTCGGAGAAACATCTTACCAGGTATTCATCAAAGTCAAGTCAAATTTAATAGTTTTTTGACACTTAGTACATAGTAGGAATACGCTAAGTCGCCACTCTGATTCTTGAAACTCTGGAGAGCCTACAAACATTAACGTATGCGTTTTAAGGCCGGCGACGCACTCGCGTTGCATTGAGTGTCGATATCACTTCACATTAGGTGAGCCTCCTGCCCGTATGTCCAGTGTTCTATAAAAAAATTTGAAATATTAAATAAGTTTTCACTTTAAATTTGTATAAAAGCAAAGTTAAGTTAGAATTTATAAGATTGTTGGTCGAAAACTATGGCCCGTATTCTTCGTTAATTTTTTTCTGTATGATCTTTAAAATTTGACAGAGATCTCAAGAGTAGCGTCATGAATAGTTTTTTTTATGTGTGTGTGTGAATTTTGATTTGTATTAAACATTATTTAGATTGAAAGACTTGTCATCGATGAAGCTTCGAGAGCTTCACAATACAAAGGACACATACGATTCCGTGTATTTCCATCCTGACTCGCTAGAGAGCGCTACAACGGCAGCGGGATGTGTTTTGCAGGTATTGATTTACAATAATGTTATAGACTATAGAGGAAAGATATGATTTTGTTGTTTGAATTAAATAAGCTCCAATACTTGAAAAGTTCTTTCACTAGTAGAATCATATTTAATACCAGATGAATATAGAGATTTTAGAATGATGAAGTTCTTCTTTAGGCGCGTTATGAAAAATTTATGAGAGTGAAATTTTACGATGCGCGCGCACCGTGACACAAAATTATCAGTATGAAGTTTCGCACGGAAGATGCTACGGCATTGGACATATTTTAAAACAACATTCGAATAATAATAAAATTTATGTTACACTTAATGTAAGAGAATAATAATAAATATTTATTTATTTAATTTTTCAAATGTAAACTGAACTTTATTGACTATAATGACTCCTTTTTCAGTCTTTGATTATTTAATTGTAATTAATTATTTACATGCAATCAAAAAGTATTTTTAATAATGCCAAAGAATTATAACGTACATACATAATTAACATTACAATCTAGCCTAACTTAAGAGTAATAAGTAATTTAAGTCTAATGTAAATTAAAAGGATATTTAACAAAAGAAAGTGTCCAATACTACTTACAGTCTCTATTAGGAGCATTACACTCTGTTCTTGTGTACTATTTTCTAGGCTAATAAATTATTTAAAAAATAAGGGATGATAACTTCGATAGTGTAACTCAAGGTGGGTCAAAAATACCAATAACAATCCCTGTATCGGCTAAACTATTGACAATAGATCAAAGTGGTGTACTACAGTTTTGTAGAACACTGTAATATCTACGATAAAGTCAACCATACTATATGTCTAACTAATTAAATTAACATTATAATATTAGTAGAGATTTTCTAATATCTTTCGGAGCACTTTTCATAGTTTTGCATACATTAAAGATTAAATTTCCTCATATCAAACCTATCTTTACAGTAATTTTTTCTTAATTTTTCCTGTTCCATGTTAATAGGAAGTATGTATCGAAAAGAACTGAAAAGGTAATAAAATTCTATTTCCAGCCTGTTCGCTACAATTATATTCATTCTTAGTTATAATCTCCCAGTATTTCTTATCAACAGATGGTTGACTCGGTACTATCCGGGCAAGCCGGATCCGGGATATGCGTGGTCCGTCCACCCGGGCATCATGCTGATAAAAGCACTCCCTGTGGCTTTTGTCTCATCAACAATGTGGCCATCGCAGCACAATACGCCTTAAAACGTGTAAAACGAGTGTTAATACTCGATTGGGACGTACATCATGGGAATGGGACGCAGAGTATTACGTTGGACAACGAGCAGGTTAATTCTAACTATATTTGCTGGTTTATTTATGCTTTACTACCTTAAACAAAAACATACATATAAAATAAAAAATATAAAAGCAGGTTACAAAAGTTATAAGTTGTCTAAATGAATCGTTGAATCAATGTAGTTAACTTTTGGACTAGCTTTTGTTATAAAATAAATAAATCGGTGGCGCTACTAGCTTTTTAGGTGTGGCCCTCAGATTTTTATATCTGTTTTACGATCATTTGTCAATAATGGGCAAGTAGTAGTAGCAGCCTCCTGTGCCTGACCCGCGCCGTCGACTTTTTGGGTCTAAAACAAGCCGATTTCCCCACAATGTTTTCCTTTACCGTTCGAGCGAATTTAAGTGCGCCAATAAAAAGAAAGTCCATTGGTGCATAGCCGGGGTACGAACCGACGACCTCAGGGATGAAAGTCGCACACTAAAGCCACTAGGCAAACACTGCTCTTCTTATAGTCGTTTTGTTATTGTAACAAATTACTGAATTTATAATTAAACCCCATTTTTTTTCTCTTATAAATATATGTTTATAAATTTAGTTAAAGTTTAACCTCACCAGATAAACCATCAGGTTAATGCATAGCCGAAATATTTCAGATCCTATACATATCCCTACATCGCTACGACAATGGCTCGTTCTTCCCGCAATCACGCGATGCTGACCATACAGTGGTTGGAACCGGGAAAGGCGAAGGATTTAACGTTAATATTCCCTGGAATAAGGTAGGATTTTCAAAATAAAGCTTAACAAAAATATAAAATTTTTAAGCTTAAGCTTTTCAATTTACGTGTTATTTTATATCGTACTACCGTCGTCCGACATTATTACTTTATATTAAAACAAAGTCAGTGCGCACGTCCGGCGCAGGCGCCGATCAGAGAGCAACTCTACTCAAGTACTCTACAATCGATTCGACGCACTACTGACAAATTTACTTTGACATTTTACAACCTGTAAAATGTCTATGATATTGCGTGGTGTTGCCATTTCAATAAAACAAATGACGTCGTGTTCTTTTATAACATAATCTCTGACATACATATTCTGTCTACACTCTTTTAACTAAAATACTCTTTCGTCTCTTACTGCCAAATTGCCTCAGATTTCTGTACCTGTACCGTGATCATTTCTAATAGGCAAGTGGGTGATCAACTGTGCCTGACTCAGAGCGTCGTCTTTTTGGGTCTATGGCTAGAGTTTCCTGACGATGTTTTCATTCACCGTACGAGCTAGTGTCAAATGCGCACAAACAGTAAGTCCATTGTTGCACAGCCGGGGATCGAACGTACGACTTCAGGGATGAGAGTACGAACGTTGAAATCATTCTATGGAATATACGTTATAAAACTAATTTATTAATTACTTTTTACAAACAAATAGCTATAATTTTTTGTATGAAGAGCTTGAGCGGCGTTTCGTGGGTTTTATTAGAACTAAACGAAAACATGTGTATATATATACAGGGTGGCCAAAAAGTCGTGGATCAAACGCAAATAGGGGATAGATAAGGTCATCAGCGGCAAAAAATTGTTCTACGGGAGGTCTCTAAGGTCAACCCCTGCAGAGTTATGATTTATTATGGTTTTTATATGAAAATTGACTTTTTTTTACTAATTCTTCTTAAAATTCGAAAATATCTACATCCTGTATCTTTCTAATAATATCCACTAGATTCGTACTGATGAGTTCTTGCGTTAGACATACTATTTATAGTTGTTTATTGAGTGTATTCAAGATAATATTAAGTGATACGATATAACATTTTTTTCAAATCATAAATTTTTCTTTACTTTGGACCCCACTGTGAAAAAAAATTACTCCACCGAAAAGTGTCCCTGTACTACAAGTTTTGGCGCATTTAATAGGGATTCTGAAAAGGTATTACAAGTGGCCATGAGTCACTCTAATATCTTTCTAGAAAGAATTACAAACAACGATAGTGAAATAATAATTGGATTAAAACAATTATTTCTCAATGGTTGTTTGTAGGAAACAAAATATTTTACAATAAAATATGCTCAAAATTCCTGACTCTGACCATAATACTTAATCTGCTACGTCTAATCGAATTCCTACGTAACCCTCCAGCCTTCTGTCCAATTTTTTGAATCTAGCCCGATTCACACAGTACTGGTCACAGGTAGGTAAATAATCTATCATAAGTCCGAATCGTTGTTGTTTTTTCGTCCTAGAAAGATATTAGAGCGACTCATGGCCACGTGTAATACCTTTTCAGAATCCCTATTAAATGCGCCAAAACTTATAGTACAGGGACACTTTTCAGTGGAGTAATTTTTTTTCACAGTGGGGTCCAAAGTAAAGAAAAATTTATGATTTGAAAAAAATGATACATCGTATAACTTAATATTATCTTCAATACACTCAATAAACAACTTTAAATAGTATGTCTAACGCAAGAACTCATCAGTACCAATCTAGTGGATATTATGAAAAATATACAGGATGTAGATTTTTACGAATTTTAATAAGAATTAGTAAAAAAAAAGTCAATTTTCATATAAAAACAAAAATAAATCATAACTCTGCAGGGGTTGACCTTAGAGACCTCCCGTAGAACAATTTTTTGCCGCTGATGACCTCATCTATCCCCTATTTGCGTTTGATCCACGACTTTTTGGCCACCCTGTATATATCGTGACAAAAACACAGGTTGTATGGAATAAAATAATATTATTTAATACAGAATTTTCGTAAATTTCATCCTAATACATCTTCCTTCGCCGTACGATCTTGTTTGCGTATATAAATCAATTTTTATTGCCTAGCGAGGTTCGAACGCATAATCTAGGCTAACAACAGTATATTTTTTCGTTCAATAAATTATATAGTATCAATATACAATGTTTAATTAATTTATAATTATAAAAGCAATTCCATTTTTTTCTTAATATAAACGTGAAACTATTCAGTTGTTTACGCGTTATACTAATTTAATATATATTTATTTGACCAGAATTCTATATAAAATTTAGGAGTATTTAAATTAACTCCAAAAAGGATTACACTATATACGAAGTAAACATACCAAATACAATAACCATATACATTATTTAACTTTTAAAGATTAAGTACCAATATAATAGAATAGTGCAGTTTCGCGTAGAAATATAATTTTGCTAGATTTTCTTGCAAGCGATGTTTCTTAAGTAATACATTTGTATTTAATAGCGCGGTATGGGAGACGCAGAATACATAGCGGCGTTCACGCAAGTCGTAATGCCGATAGCGAGAGAGTACCATCCCGATCTTGTTCTGGTATCAGCTGGCTTTGATGCCTGTTTTGGAGATCCAATCGGAGGTATTTTTTATTATAATTTACACACGAATAACTGTTTAATATTATGTTTTATTAATTTCGTTCAAACTTCAAAATTCTTTCTCAAACTTGAAAGTATGTATCTCCTAAAGCCTTATTATATTATATACATAGTATCAAAAAAATAAACTACAGTAATTCATAGTGGTCCTTCAAGAAAAGACCGTACCAATTCTTAAAAGGCGGGCAACGCACTCGCGAGCCCTCTGGCATTGAGAGTGTCCATGGGCGGCGGTATCACTTAACATTAGGTGAGCCTCCTGCCCGTAATGTATTTTATATAAGTTAAAAAACAAACAAGGTTTTTAATATGTTTTTGTGATACACAATATTTACTTTCAGGTTGCAAAGTATCACCAGAATACTACGGAGTGATGACTCACATGCTCAGAAGTCTAGCTGGTGGCCGGGTCATACTTTGTCTGGAAGGTGGTTATAACATAACCAGTATCTCGTATGCTATGGCTATGTGTACCAAAGCTCTTCTAGGCGACCCAATTTACACACATTACGACCCAAAAGAAAGTTGCAACTATTCAGCTATTGAATCAATAAATGACGTGATCAAAGTACACAAAAAGTATTGGAAAAACTTAAAGTTTCAACTGGCTTTACCAATTGAAAATGTTCTGGAAAATGTCTCACCGAAATCGACGTTAGAAGATAGACTAGCCAATTTAACTATATGTTGCACTGACGGCATACACTGCGGTACGGATGATGAAGGCGAGGGTACTTCAAAAAATACAAATTCCGGCTCGAAGGACCAGAGTCCAGAAACTGATAGTTCCACACCTAAGACGCTAGTAGATTTTTTATCGAATAA
The DNA here is from genome assembly GCA_963693345.1 of Pieris melete. Classification (NCBI taxonomy): domain Eukaryota; kingdom Metazoa; phylum Arthropoda; class Insecta; order Lepidoptera; family Pieridae; genus Pieris; species Pieris melete. The sequence goes on along the minus strand of CAVNZK010000039.1, from coordinate 177,242 downwards.
TATGCAAGCTATAGTTGATGGAGAAATGTTTGCTGTAGTACCTTTACCAGGATGTCCTCATTTGGATTCATTGTACGCAATACCAAGCGATATGAAGTTTCAACAAGGCGTTAAATGTACTGACTGTGATCATACTATTGAAAATTGGGTCTGCCTTCATTGCTATATTGTAAGTAATTTTTTGTTATTTAAAATTACTATGTAACAATTATATTCCTTAATGTTTTTAAGAGAAATGTTAATGGGGCCCAAACAAAACTCATTTTAGTTTATTTCACTGATTCTTTAATAGAAAATTATCGCAACTAATCGCTGTTGTTATATAGCAACACACTAATACAAGTGGTGTTTCTGTTACAGACGGCCTGCGGTCGACATATAAACGGCCATATGGCAGCGCACTATTCTACCACGCATCATCCTCTATCTCTTTCTCTCGCTGACCTCTCCGTATGGTGCTATCCCTGTGATGCATATGTTGATAATCCATTGCTCTTTGACGCCAAGAATAATGCGCACAAATGCAAATTCGGTGAAGAAATGCCCTGGTGCTATAAAGATGGTATCCATATGGGTTAAAATTGGTCCTTCGGGCCGGGTAACGATTTTTGTGTTAATTCCTTTCGGGTTGTTAAATTGTTACTAACATAAAACTTATTTTTAAAATTAGGTAATTCATATGTAGATAATTTTCTTTTATATTTGTTTTATCTGTTTATCAAAATATTCTACATATTCATAACTTAATATTTTTTTAGATAAGTCAAGTGAAAATCTGGTTTTACATTTAATGAAGTCAACAGGGTTTACCTACATTGTCTGACTTGCATTTAAGATTATGTTATTTTTGTTGCGATTGCCTATTGGTTATTAATTATAAATTCTGTGTTACATGTTTTTTAATCTAACTTTTATATATATTACATATTTTAAGTACATATCGACAATAAAATATAAATTTGTAACTTTAACAATAACTTATTACTTTGCTTAGGGACTTATTCCAAAATTGTTCACATTACACAATTAAATCAACTTAATGCATGCATAACTGGTCGACCTTTGTTTAAAAAGTTAGTACAATATCATCATGTAATAGTTGTGATTTGATCTGCATTTAAAAAACCTAACATACTGTGATTATGGTCAATTAGTATTATTTTTTGTAAATAATGTTTTAACTTATTTAATCATTTAATAATAGCCACAAACATAGTGTATAATGATGCCAATTCTCATGTAAACAAAGAAGATTTAAATATAGTAACAATAATCAAACAATTGTAAGTAATTTAGAAATTTGTTGAATGTTAAAATAGTTGTACATGCGAATTAGCACCGCTTTGGCGCCTAAATGAAATATGCACGTTATAATAACTTTTCTATTTACAAATCATTAGGCCCATATTCCATAAAAGAAACTAGATGTGACTTAAGAACATGATGGGCCGCTTCTTGTTTAATAAGCGTTTTACCTTACATTATGTGAAGTTGCACTTGTAGTATTTGTGCCAAATTGCTTAATATTTATACTAATAAAGCATGTCAAGTTATATATGTCCTCTTTTATTCTCCAAGAGCTAAACGTCATGAATAAATTATGATCAATCCGCTACAACTGACAGTAATATTTCTGAATCATTGAGATAAAGAAATTAACAAGCATTAAAAAAAAATTGTATTTTAAACGAATGTTGCTAAAATGTCTTAACTTTTTATGCACAATTATTCTTTTAATTTTACATTGCATACTAATTGGTGACGCGATAGAAAACTATATGTAAGGCTCAGCTCTGTGTCTTAATTGACGAAGATATGAAAAAGGATAGGTGATCGGGCAGGAAGTCACGCCTGACAATTGCCTCCAAATGTGACTGTTGCTTATTGATAGATCATAGTGTGCGTTTTCCAATTACAGAGCATTTTGCGACTCAGTGCCGCACAATGCCGCATAATGCTGAAGCTTAATTGGAACGTGAATTAGTTTTCAAATGCATCAGCAGAGTGCGCTAAGTCAGTGTTTACAAAAAAATGGTCTGAATAGAGTTAGCAACCTCATTAATGTATAAATAATGTGGTAAACAATAATAATTGGTTGAAAACTTTTTACGCTTAATTTAATAATCAAATTATTTCATTAAATTTTTTTTACTGAAATAAGAGAAAACCTTTAAAGAATATAAGGTTTTAACAAGCTAAATTAACAGCAAAATATTTAGTTTCATGTAAGAAGTTTACATCATTTACGTTTTGAGTAATATTTTTTAATGATTTCTAAAAAAATTATATACTTTTTCAAAACCATTGCAATTTTTTGTAAAGTATAATCCTGTAAAGTTAATTTGTTTACAGATAACTAATATTTATTTATTTTAGCAGTTTGAAATACCTTTAATTATTTTCAAAATCTACGACGAAACGAAAGCCTTACAAATTTTTCAACAATAAATAATATTTACTAACGAAAATTTCGATAAATGCCAACTTAAAGAAAAATACTGGTCAATTTTCTGTCACTGTGTTGGTATTGTTTGCGAGAGCACTCGTTTTGAGAGTGCTCAATTGTGCGAAGCGTTGCTGTAGTTGGAACACTCAAAGTTGAGCATTATGCCGCAAAATGCGCTCTAGTGCTGTAATTGGAAACCGCACAGTAACAGCCGCACCCATTTATAAACGTAACTGTCCGGATTCCGCTGTCAAACATCAAAGAAATGACTTTTCGTTAATTCGAAAATCGAAATTCAAATATTGATGTAGCTGAGGCGGAGTCAAAATTTAAAAAACGAATAAAGGAAAAAGAGTACTCAATACTCATAACAAGTTCCTACTTGCGAAATAAAAAATAATTCAATGAATACCTAAATATGTGTGAAATTCAGCAGAAATTAATGTATAAGCTTGATATTGTGCAGTTTCATGAAACGGTGATGCTTAAAATGTCCACATCCACATAATATATAACTGAAAAATCAAAAAACTAAAAATGTTTCTGAAAGGAAATATACTTAAATCTATAAAGTTTAAGAACACGGTGCCACTGCCGTTTTCATACTGGGTCCTAGTTACTCTTAGATTTGCATTAACGCTACTACCTCAAACAGGATACATTCACCCAGACGAATATTTTCAAAATGTTGAAGTTATTGCCGGTAAGTCAAGAATATTGTTACATATTTAATTATCTTTGACATATCAGTCTGGGGTATAGAAACAGATAGTCTTGTTATAAAATATTAATTCTTTTTCAGGTGATATATTTGATGTAGATGTTGCAAGAACGTGGGAATTCGATCCAAAATTCCCAATACGTAATATATTTATACCAAAACTTATTTTAGGCCCACCACTTTACATTATAAGGATTCTTAATCCCTTTATAAAACACTACTTTAAAATAGACTTGCGTTCACCGTACTTCTTACTAGTCATACCTAGACTTTTTATATGTCTTCTCTCATTAATTAACGATTATTGTCTTTATAAACTCTGTATAATGTATGGTCAGAATTTCAGAAACCGTTTAAAAATATTTGCAAGTTCTTATGTTGTACTCATATATTGTTGCAGATGTTTTTCAAATACATTTGAAATGTTATTTTTTTCCATTCTACTTTATTTAGTAGGAGACTGTATGCTGAAGTCGGACAATGTCATTTATCACCAAGAATATTTACAAGAAAAATATAAACATGCTGTTACACCTATGGAGAGAGTGAGAATATATAAAATGCAAACACATTTACCTCAGCATTCTTTAAACAATGTTTTGAGCTTGGCGTCTTTGGTTGTGATAGGAATATTTAATCGTCCTACATTCATAGGATTTGCTCTAATACCTATATTCTTTTGGTTGCATAGAGGAATTGGTTCCAAAATAGTAGGGTTTGCCGATTTTCATGCCAGAATATTTATGTTAGTTGTTTGTGGTATACCAATGGTCTTATTGTGCATCCTTGTTGATTCCGCCTACTATGGCTACCTGACATTAGCCGATATTGAATCTCTTCAAATATCTTGGAGTAACTGGGTTGTGACACCTCTTAACTTCTTAAGATATAACACTGATGTAAGAAAACTTACTAAACATGGAATTCATCCCCGTTGGCTTCACTTGGCTGTGAATGTACCCATCCTTTTTAATGTTTTGGGGTTATTAGCTGGATGTGCAGTTATACTTAATACGTACAGGTAATGTTATAATTTAAAATACTTTTTTACTGTAAACTTTATTAAAAGGTTTATTACAATTAATTTATGTTTTGTTGTGTGAATTGCAGGTTTGTCAAGGGACAATACAGTAAAATGCCTAAAATACAAAGCATAAGAGGACTAATGCTATTATCAGCAATAACACCATTAGCTGTGCTCTCCTTATTTCCTCACCAAGAAGCCCGTTTTATAATTCCAATACTAGTGCCTCTAGTATATTTATATGGTAACAGTATTCATATATGTGAGGTAGATGACATGGATGTAAAGACATTAAAGAAGTTACTTATAATTGTATGGTACGGCTTAAATATGATTTTTGCTATATTTTTCGGTTTCATCCATCAAGGAGGTATTTATCCTTTTATTAATGATCTTTATTATGAAAACAAAGGCAGCTTTGGTTCTCATATGCATGTAATTACTACACATAGTTATAGCATTCCTACCTATCTTCTTCAACTAGAAAGCACTACTAGAATTTGGAGGGATAGAACAACAAAACATAGTTTTACAATTGCTCCATCAACCTTTATTCATAAATATGGTTCATTACCAATGGATCAACTATTTATGAATGTTGATGAAGTGTTATCAAATGCAGAAATGCGCTATCATAAATACAAGAAAAAATATAAACTGTATGTAGTATCACCATGCTCTCTAGAAAAAAAAATATTTGGGGAAGCAAGTAAATATCAATACATTAATTTAATAGAACACAGTTCTTACTATCCTCATTTTTGTACTGAAGCATTTCCCAATTTTCCAAGTGAAAATGATAAAAGTTGTGTTAAAGGTAGTAAAATTATAAGTAACAATGCTCAAACAGGTCTTACTGTGTTGGAGAGAATCTCATGCTTTATAAATCAGTTTTGCTTAAAAGTATTTCACGTTAAGGTAAATGAGACATATACACTTTAATTAATTTTTGGCTTAGTTTAGTTCATACAATATTTACAGAGTCCATCCAGTTAAAATATGTTTGCCATATTTTTTAAAACAATTACAGTCATTAAAATTGAATATTTTTATACTCATACTTGAATCTAACAATTGTATGCATTTTCTGTAAAATATGAAAATCAATATTTATTTTATTAGAATATTTTACATCCTGTAAAACTCAGATTAAAGAATAAAGGTTCAGGTTGTACTTTTATCTCAGCTTTAATTATAACAATAAGTTTTTACAGTGTTGAATACTTTGGACATCTTTATTTAAGCATTTCAGAATTAATTTTAAAAGGCAATCTGGGCTCATTAAATTAGCTTTAATTATAATTATTTACATGACATGGCCACTATAATAGTATATAAGTACCTAGTGTATAAGTTTTTTTTATTAGTGAGTAATTATTATGACTGTAAAAGACTTTTAATTTGAATCTCATGTTAAATCATTAGTAATGTTTGATTATTTGCTATTATAGAAAATAATATAAATCAACATCTATAGAAAACAAATCCTATAAAAAATCTTAACCATTTTATGTATTGTTTAGTGTATGTATTGTTCACACTGAAGGTGAAAAATGTGTAAAAATGGTAATGCATTCAATTATTATTAGGCATTAAATTATACTAAATGGGAATGCCTCATATTCACTCGCATTTTGTCAGATATTTTTATTTAGATCCTAAAATCGATCAATATCACAATATTTACAATAAACGCTTATCTTAGTTACTGTTTATTTTATTAAAAAAAAAATTATAAATGTGTACCCTTTTGGTTGAATTGAATTGTTGAAAGTCATAAGCTAATGAATTCGAGTTTTTGAACATACCCGCCATTATGCCATATAAAATCTCACTCAATGATATCCAATTTTTTTTTTATGGCTCTGGCACGATTTGTGCATTAGCCAGTGTCAAGTATAGGATTTTTTATAATTCGTTCTTGTCTTTAGAAATTCGACCGTGTCCTCCATGTACGGTTTAGGCACTCGCCCGGTACCGCACAACCCTCCCAAACGCCGAGAACAAATTTAAATTAAAACTTGCCCTCGAACCGGGAATCGAACCCGGTACCCCTCACCTAGCTGCCACTTAATAAGACCGCTAGGCTATGAGGCGGGAGGTCTCTAAATGATATCCAATTAGTGAAAACTATGTTGAATGTTCCTACTTCCATTGAAGGTAGTTACTGTCATAATGCAGGGTTACCAACTCCTACAAAATGTTCCCTCTAGGACCAACTTCAAATACCCCTAAATTCTATCAAAAACCCCTAAACTTTTTGTTGTACACTTGAGAGGTAATTTCGAATATGAATTAAAAATACGTTGAATTAGTAAACAATAGCTGTTGTATTTATGTGAGTACATTTTACATATTTATATATATTAATCAATGACCGAATAATATTAATGATAATTTAGGGATGTTGCTTCAGGTTGATTGGTTCAGAATTATTTGGTCGATGTTAAAATAAAACTCCCTAATTACTTGTAGAGAAGAGGTGAAGATGGAATAGTGAATGAATGATTGATTGATATTTATTTACAAAACTGTGTACAATTATACTTAAAAATTATCCTACACTTACAACTAGTATTGACATGTGGTGCCAAGATGCGGAGCGTTGATTGGTTGCGCAGGTACCAGAGTATAAAAATGCGGCGCGGCAAAAAGTTGGCCTTTCTCTGCACGCAGCCGCCTAAGATGCGATAACGCTAATAACTGTCCTTTTCAGGACAAATTATCGTATCACGATTTAACGTCTAACAACTGTCCTTTTCAGGACATATTATTCTTGTTTCACGACGAAAACGTTTAACAACTGTCCTTGTCAGGACATATTACCGTGTCTTACGACACGATGAAACTATTCTTTTCAGAACACACGACCGTACCTATTCTGATATGTTCTTGTCTGAACACATCACTGTTTCAATACGACACGTTAATCAATCACCTACAATAATAACAATGAGATGAAACTATTCTTAACCTTTCTTTCTTCGAATTCAGTTTTTTTTTTAACATTTCTTGGTAGACAATTTCTTGCGTTTTCGTCAATTTCTTTCATACATTATTTTTAAAGCTTTTTGTACTTTTTTATCGGTTCTGTTACAGTTAAACGAGACAGAATTAAAATAAAAAATGAATTGCTTCAATGTGCTTTTTTCCTTCTAATACAATATTATTAAAAGTCATTGGGATCAGCTTCTAATATTTCGTCGAAGGCATCGGCCTGGATATCGCGCTGTGTTTTACTGTTGCTGATATTTTTGAAATCGTACATATTGACGTTAAATTATTTGATCGTACGGTCAGAATGAACAAATTTTACACATGAAATTATTGTTTTTCGATATATTTTAAGCTGTTGCCAGGCTTGGAATCGTGTGTTTGTAGAGAAGAAAAATTCTTGAATAAAGTACCCCCTAAAAAATCCTTCTAAATAAATGTACCCCTTTAACAACCCCCTGGCCATCTTGATTACCCCTAAATTTGAGGGGAAAACCCCCAATTTGGCAACACTGTCATAATGATTAGAATACTAATATGTAAAAAGAGGAGATTAGGGGACCCAATCTCGACTAAAGTTTGATGTCATAAGAACTGACCACTCACGAACTCTTCAGTTTAGCTCCTGTACTAAAAAGACAAATGAGAATCTGACCCGTAGGCTATGCCGTTTCCACGATAAGTGGAACTCGAATAAGATGGTTCAATGATCTTAATGGATTTGCGAAATTGTTCTTTCTTTTTACTACAAACAACAACTTGTAATCGATTGACTGAAAAGTTCGTAGGTTGACAGTTGACACATAGAAGGCCTTACTAATATTAATTCCTGCAGCTGAATGTCATGGTCGGACGTCGAAGCAGAATACGAAATTCTATCCGTATGACCTAAACGTCCGTTGTTCCACAACTGAGCGTGATTTAAGGCAGTATTTACCGCGCACTACCACTATGTGAAGACAGCTACACACTGAATTAGTATTTTCGAACCAATTCGTCCATACAATACATAAAATACAACTTTTCCATCTTAGCCACTCGGGCTGGGCCACCCACGAAGCAAGTAAGTTATAAGGCGTTCGTTGATTAGAAGGCATAATATCTGTGCTAAAGTGGCTAATGAAAGAAGATAACGAAAAAGCGCGGCAAATTAAAAAAAAAAACAGTATGGTATCCCTAAAAGTATGATTTTGTAGATTAAACTTACTTGATACTTGATTTTACTTTATTATTTTTTACATTGATAGTAATGTATTAAGTCTTTTACTATTGATACTTAAAATGACTAGCATTGCATGGAAAACTAAAACTATATTTATTATAAAACACAACTTAATTCGGAATAATCAAAACAGAATCCAAAAAATCAATATGCATAGATTCATCAGAGTCATTGCTGTTATCACTGTCTCTCACATTGATTATGAAACTTTCTAAATTTTTAGGCTGGTTCTTATTATACTTGTTAACTATCCGGAAAAAATATATAATAGAAAATAAAAATGAGTAATTGCATGAAGTATCAAGACAATAAATCTTACTAACCTAAGAAATTCAATGACAATCTGTGTTGCCATCCGAAAGTTTTCAAATAATTCAATTATCTTCTGTCATTAGCCAGACTATGACCAAAGTCTTGAGTTTGACAGAGTGATATTTCTATGGTCTTGACTCTTGAGTCTGTATAAATCCTAGTCTGTGATTCGATAGTGCAGACTGAAGTCTGAAGAACAGATTTAGTAGGCGAAGAATTGTAATACCTAATAGCGACAAATGTTTGAAAATTGAATTTCTTTTATGATTTTAGAAATCATAATATTCTTATAAGTTGAGCATTAACATATTAGATAATAATATATTTATCAACAATAACTATATTATATTGATCAACTGTTTCTCTAAAAAGGTTAGTATTATTATGATAGTGTTTGAAAATCCAAAGTAAACAACCTTTTACAGTACAAACCGTTGTTTTCTTATTTATCAAACCTTTACAATTTTTATCTTAAAATTGTACCTATTATTTTTAACAAAAAGATCCTCTTTATTAAAACTTAACCCATAAAAGTTTCGGTTAAATATCAAATAATAACATTTCACAATGTTTAGGATAATTATTGGGATTCTAGAAAATTGATTTCTTTGGTAACAAATTTATCTCAATGACATGAAGATTTTAATCAAATACTGTGTATTCTAGGTCCAATATCATGAAGCTAATAAAGCCTATTTGGAGAGCAAGTTGTCGCGGTGTCAGTACTTGGTCACCATTAGCCACTGCTTTTAACACAAGGCCTACTCATAGACCTATATTTGACTCCTTGAGAGAGAGAACTGTGAGTAATCTGATTTACTTTCCTATACCTTCCTTCATGATTAATTAATGTTGGATTTTGGTTAGGGTTAACAATCTTTTACTTAAAAATTAGATAGTGTAAATCTTGAGGAGGGGCTAGCTGTTATATTGTTTTATGTAATTAGTAGAAAAAATATAACAATAATTATTGTTGTTGACAAAATATAAATCTATATGGGCAGAAGTTAAAAAAGAAGGTTCCAATTTTGAATCCTTTATATCCTTAATCTATTGAAGCTCAGAAATCTGAAATAATAATATGAAATATTAGTAATTAGTAGATGTTATGTTTACAGTATAATAGGTGTAAATCTTATGTGTTCTAGGGCCTTTTTAATAAACCGGAACTAACAAGTTTTGAAGGATTCCACACATTAAAAGAGCAGGCCATAACGGCCACAGACCGGTTAATAGAAGAGGCTACATCAAATCCCACAAGGCCTATGGTTGAGATATTTGACGAGTTGTCTGATACTCTGTGCAAAGTAGCAGATCTTGCAGAGTTTGTTCGAATAGCTCATCCACAACCACATTTTGCTAGTGCAGCAGAAGACGCATGTATTAGTGTCAGTGGTGTTGTTGAAAAGTAAGTCTTAGCTATGTTTTAAAAGTCTTTAAATTTTTACAAATTTTAATAAAAAATATATGTATAGTTTTTTTATTAGAATTATATTCAACCAAGTATTTGAAAGCTAATCTATTGCATAATCCGATAGAGGTAGTTTTCAACATGCTATTAAGAAATTTCCAAATTATTATTATTAACTTATGTATAAACAATATATTATATATAAAATTTACAGATTAAATACACATAAAGGCTTATATGAAGCTCTAAAAAATTCAGTACAAACTGGTACATCAGGCGATAAACACCTAGCAGAATTATTTTTATTTGATTTTGAACAAAGTGGTATACAATTAGAAGAGAATGCAAGACGTGAAGTTGTAGCTTTGAATGATTTGATTTTACAAACCGGACAACAGTTTATGGCTGGTGGAGCAAAACCTCGGAGAGTTCCTAGATCAGTTGTGCCACAGAATGTAAGACAATTGTAAGTAGAATTAATTTTTAGAGGTAATATGGTCACATGGTAAAGTCTATTATTAAATGTTGTTATAAACGCAACAGCCGAACATCTTTCAGGCCGCTAGTTAAATGGATCCATTTAGTTAAAAGGCTAGGCTGTTAATTAAATGGCTAATTAAGCTAGTTGGCTGCGACATATATACAATTGTTTATAAGTAATGTAGTTATTTCAAGAATACATTCTTAGTTTCAGTTCTGAAGGCGATGATATCATAGTAAGTGGTGTGTATGCTGAATGTGGAGAGGCAGCAGCAAGAGAAGCCGCCTATCGCCTGTATCTAGCTCCAGATGTAAGACAGGAGCGCCTGCTCAGTGCTACTCTACAAGCCAGACATCGGCTTGCCCAGCTATGCGGCTTTGAGAGCTATGCGGATAGGTAATATCCCGTATACCCCAATAGGTAAATTGTATTAGTATCGGTGTGACTACGACCGCTCTTGCTTGCCGTATGAATTTTTTGCTATTATTATTATTATGTATTTTCTTTTCCCTAATTATATTTCTACATTGCTATTTATTTATTTACATTGTATATTCACGGATGCTCAGCAGATCGGGAGTTGTGTGCGATATAGTGGGCTACTCGATTGTAAAGTAGTTGCATGGATCTGGTAGCGCTGCATGTTCATAAGTTCTCATGTCATTTTCACATGTGTATATGCTTTCTATATCATATTTTCACAAGTATCTGTTTGTGCTCATTTTAACATGTGTTATGTTTGAGAGCAAAAATAAAATAAAAACCGGGTTTACCCGCGGCTTTATATGGTTCACATCAGTGATCACGAAAAGTTCCAATGTGATGCCAAGCTAATAGATTGACTATAGCTAACTTCAGGGTGTCGGGATTTTGTGACGGTGTGCACGCGCATCGTCAAAGTTTACTCTCATAATTTTTCCCTAACGCGCAAAAAATGTATAACTTCAAAAAATTACAGAGCAATTAAAGCGAGTACAATGGAGACGTCGACAAATGTTCGGGAGTTCTTAGATATACTTTCCGATAATCTCCATGATAGAGCCAATGTGGACTTTGAAGCTATGGCCAAGATGAAGAGGCAGGAATCCCCATACCAGGTACAACATTAAATATATATAAATAATATACGATATTAAAAAAAAGTGTATTTCCTTATTTATAGACAATCCGGTCCGGGAGGAGCATTCTGTTATAACTCATTTAGGATAATTGCTATCTTTTGTAATTTGGCCTCTTGTTGTTATTTTCTATGTAAACTTATTAAATACATTTACAATTTGTGCCCACACCTATTATTGGTTCTAGTTTGTGTCACTTGTTACTTTTTTTAAATTGTTGGTGTAAATACAAAAATATAACTCTCTTAAACGTAACAATTTTCGCAGTAGAAAAATCAAGCTTTGTTTCTTATAAATCATTACATTATGAGGGTAGATTCAGAAACTAAAAACTTATTTGATTTTGACATACGGGATTGAAGTTAGCTGAGTTTGGATTCTGAAACCCTAATTAATGATTATATATTAACGAATACAGATTTTGCATCATTGGATGGTTTGTAATTACAGTGTAATCTCACTAATCCGGCACTATTAAAAACCGGAGGGTGCCGGATTATTGGAATGTTCGGATTACTGGATTATAGTGAAAAAGTCATAGATAATTAATAAAATAAACAAATCTAGTGTCTTGTGTTTGCGTTTATTCGACATTTTTAACTATAACTTATTCTCACTTGAAAAAAATAAATACGTCAGCACGTGCACGTGATACGTTTTGAGGTTAGACTGCTAGTCGATGACGCAGCGACCGAAGCGCATAGATATAGAGGGGTGAGGGAGGCGCGGGCGGAGGGTGCCGGATTATTGGACGTGCCGATCTATCGAAATGCCGAATTAGTAAGATTGTACTGTATTTTCATCATGTTGTTTATCTATGACGTCTATACATTACCTTCCGCAAAAAGAGCAGTGTTGGCCTAGTGACTTCAGCGTCCGACGCTCATTCTTGAGATAGTAGGTTTGATGCCCTGCGCATTTAACATTCGCTGGAACGGTGAAGGCAGGCTGATCACCTAATTGCATATTAGATTTACAAATGTCATGAAACAGATACATAAATATGAGGCCCAGACCTAAAAAAAGGTAGCGCCACTTATTTTTTTATGTGTACCCCGACAACTTACCTACGTTTAAGAAATTAACATACGATTTTTAAAGGGCATTTACTGTTTATGTTTCTAGGCACTATCAATTAAGTAATAATGGGCCTCTCTTCCATAATGACAATAAAAATTTCAGAACGGTCTAATGTGTTGGGATACGCCATACTTCACACACAAAGCCAAAACACAGCTTCTTAACGTGGCTAACACAGATTTCAGTCCGTATTTCTCGTTGGGAGGATGTATGGAAGGGCTAAACATGCTCTGCCAAGAATTGTATGGAATTAGTTTAAAATCGGAAGAAATGTTGCCAGGTATTTTTATATCTTCATAAGTTTTTCTAAAATGTCAATATTGCTTAGAGACTTGACTAGTCTATGGAAAAAGTCATATGGCAAACGTCAATTTAATAATTAATGCTCTGTGTCACTCAAAAATATTTTTATAGCTTTTTATTTTTGATTTATATTATCTCAAAAGTCTCGAATATTGTTTTAACTTATTCAAAAACTTTATAATTTTTTCAATCCTTTTCCATGTACTTTAATCCATTACATAATTTAAAATTTCGAGTGATTTTTGTAATCGTTTGATTGAGGTCTTTATTCTAATTCGTATCTCAATTCTCAATCTCGTCTTGAGAGCTGTTAAATATTTCAAAATTCATACTTAATAAATTGTTTGGCAGATTGTTTGAAAGTGGATTTAAGTTTGATTGACATTCTAAAATGTCCCTATATAAACGCCATCTATCGCGCGAAAGTGTAAAACTCTACTGATTTAAAAAGACATCGTGTCTTGTCTCTTCTGGGGTTTAAATTAATTAAAAACCATATCCAGGAGCTGGACATTTTTTCACGTTCGTAAAGAAGCACGCCCCATCTAAAGCGAGTGTTGGTGGCGCAGTGGGATTTTAGTGGGTAATTGCACAAAACCTAAGTCATACATAACTCTCCCCCCAAACTGTCATGCCGCGGGGAGTATGCGTAACACATTTCCCCCACATAAAAATAATAGAGCTGGAGATTTAAAATCCATTTTCCCTTTTGCAGTAAATGCCTTAAAGAAGTTTTAATTAAATAATGTTTTCTATAAGGAGAGTCGTGGGCTCCGGATGTATACAAGTTGGCCGTGGTACACGAGACTGAAGGACTATTGGGTCATATATATTGCGATTTGTATGAAAGAGCGGGGAAACCACACCAGGACTGCCACTTTACCATTCAGGGTGGAAAATTGCTGCCCGACGGAACTTATCAGGTAAATATTTAAGAGTTATTACCTAAAAAACTTTAGAGGTGTCAAGGGACACCCGGATGGAACGAAATTCCTTTCGATTAATTTATATGTTAATTGGTGTCATAACAGTATGATAGATTTTCTCGATATCAATCTTACGACGACAAAAAAAACCAACATCACGAGGTGTTCCCTGGCGGTCACCCATCCAAGTACTGACCTCGCCCGACGTTGCTTAACTTCGGTGATCGGACGAGAACCGATGTATTTCAATAGCAAATAGCAAAAAAGTGTCGTGGCAACTTTTCGTAAGAATTTTTTCCGTCTAGCCCCCTTTCACAACGCGCGATAAATCAATAAGATCGTGAGATGCATTTTTGACGAAAGGATGTGTGTCATGCACAAACAGGCACACAAGGTCAGATTCTTCAAGAAAGGAGCGTAACAATTCTCAAAAGGCCGGCAACGCACTCGCGAGCCCTCTGGCATTGAGAGGGCCATAGATGGCGGGCGGTATCACTTAACATTAGGTGAGCCTTCTGCCAGTTTGTCCCATGTTCTATAAAAAATAACTTGCTTATTAAGAAATAAATATTGTAGACTTAACAACATAAAATCTTTCATAATGTTGGTAAAAATATATTTTCTTAAGGTAGACAGCATTAGAATATAAAGGAAATATCAATTTACAAGAGAAAACAATATTAATAACCAAAACTTCTCGGAACCATAATGCATTTCCTTGTGATATATGTGTATCAACTATATATGTGAACCAATTCGACTTGGCCTTCTAGAAAAGACCGTGGTCATTCTTAAAAAGCCGGCAACGCAGTCGCTAGACTTCTGGCATTTAGAGTGTCCATGGTTCCATCACTTAACATCATTTGAGTCACCTGCCACCAATAACAATTCAGCCATACGCCATCCTCATTCCAACCATTCTCCAGCTCCAAGTGATTCAACTCCTGGTTTTTTAATTCTAGAACCCAATAGTGGTGATAATGCTGTCCCTGAGCGGTGGCCATAGAGGCGGGCCTGCGCTATTGAGCGCGGGTTCTGTGGACAATTTGTTCCACGAAGCGGGTCACGCGTTACACTCCATGCTCGGTAGAGCGCCGCATCAGCACGTTGCTGGTACCAGGTGCGCTACAGATTTAGCTGAATTGCCAAGTGTTTTGAACGAGTACTTCGCTTCAAGTCCGCAGGTATAATTTCAATTTATTAAAAATGAGGGTAGTTTCTTACATTAAAATTTTGTTTGGTTTCTACCTTCATTCTTGCAATTCACCATTTTGCAATTTTATGATGTGCATTATGTGAATTATCATTTATAAAGTTATAATTTTAGTTTTGTTAAAGATGCACGCTAGGATATGACGTACAAAAAAGAAGGTAGTTACAAGTTTTTGACTCTGTACCTATTTAAGAAAATTATCTCGAAAATGGAAAAAAACCTACTCTGAGGGCGCTAAATTAACTATGAGTATAGCAACACTAAGTAGTTGTCATACTATTATATAGGGTGTCTCAGTAAGAGTGCACTTTTTAATTTTTAAATAAAGACAAGTATTTTATGACATACTTCTGATATTTTTATTGTATTGTAAAGAAGACATGTTCCGATTAAGTATGGAATAAAATATCCGGCAAATGACCTCCACGGCTCGGATGTCAGGCCATTACACTCTCCATGAAATTTTCCATGATTTTTGCACAGAGATGTGGCTGTATCTCACCGATGCCGCGTTGGATTTCCGATTGGAGCTCAAGAATGGTTTCAGGTTTATTCGCAAATAACTCGAGATTTCACAAAACCCCAAAGAAAAAATCGCACGGCGTTAAATTGCACGATCTTGGTGGCTAGTTGACATCAAAATTTCGTGAGATAATTTGTTCTGTTCATCGGAGAAAAAGACTTTTTTCGAAAAATTGGCATCGACTTCCCTTTGCTCCATTACTCATTGAGCAAATTGCTGGTGCTTTCCTTGGTCTGCTGATTTGAGCTCTTGAGTTAACTGAATCTTGTACGCATGAAGGTGGAGGTCTTTAGTCAAAATTTGCTGCGTCGAATTGATGTTCTTGGGTATTCGGCGACACTCTCGTTTACAGCAGCAATGTCGGTTAAGGGACCGACCGGTACGTTGACGCAATAGATTCTTATAATCCATAATTGACCCAGTTTCTTCAAATTTTTTGACCACTCTTCTATTGGGTGACACATTAGGTGCACTTTCTCGGCTGAAAATTTGGTGAAGTTTGCGAGCGTTTTCAGCGTTACTTTTGTGATGAGTTTTCACAATTATAACGAGTTGTTCTTTCAAAAAATGCTCCATTTTTAATAATCGGAATAAACTGAGGTGACACCTGTCAAATTTCAGACTTGCCACTTGCAGGAAAACAAAAATATTACAATTTTAAAAAGTGCACTCTTACTGAGACACCCCATATATTACATACATAAAGACCATATAAAAACATTGTTATATTGTCACCAAATTTAGGTATAAATTACCAACGAAACTTTACGACATAAAATTTAATAAATAATCAG
This sequence comes from Pieris melete, assembly GCA_963693345.1. Classification (NCBI taxonomy): domain Eukaryota; kingdom Metazoa; phylum Arthropoda; class Insecta; order Lepidoptera; family Pieridae; genus Pieris; species Pieris melete. The sequence goes on along the minus strand of CAVNZK010000039.1, from coordinate 160,674 downwards.
GTAGTCCGTCGTTTCGCACGTCATTTTCAAACTCAAGAACCGATGCCTGAAGACATGTTGCAACGGCTTTGTGCATCAAAATATCTTTTTGGAGCTAGCGAGATGCAACTACAGGTCAGTGTTACGCTAGTATACATATATACACGTGTTTATTGCCTATTAAATTAACTAATATATATATATACCCCCATTTCAATGTGTAAGATTTGGGAACGCTTTTAGGGAAAAAATACCTGTGTCTGGATTCCCAGCTCTTTAATAACAAACTTAATTGTTAATTTCATAACTAAATGTGTTTTTCGATAACAATTTAGATTTTTTTAACAAGGAACATTACGCGACGAGTAACACGCGTGAGTGTAATGTGTATAATAACTCATTAAAATTAATCAGTTAAATTGTTTTTACGCTGTGATAAAAAGATAGGTAACTTTTGTTGAGGATTAACAGTTAATTACGTAAAATCTTAAATATGGCCATTTGTAATTTTGTTTTAGTTTAATTAATTTATTCCTATTGAACAGATGGAATGATACGCAAAATCTAATTTATAACATAATAGAAAAGGAACTAAACAATTTTGTTAAACTTTAAGAAAAGAAACAAAATTTCAACTTAATTCGGAGATGTGTTGAGAAATTCCAAATTTTGTCGGGTTTAAAACTAAAGTCTAATGTTTTTTTATTAATATTATTATTACGTTTTGTTGGATTTGTGTTGGAAAACATATAAGAAAGAAGAATAATTTTAAGATAGTCGAATGTTGTAGTATTTTTAATTTTCCAGGTATTTTACTCAGTCTTAGACCAGCTATACCACGGTGCAAACGTGTCTCACCAGCAGTCCACTACCGAAGTACTACAAAGCGCCCAGAAACAGTATTATAGCTTGCCATGTGTTGATAATACGGTTAGAAATTTTTATAGGTTTTTTTATAGTACTTACTCACACCGGATGACTAGCGCGTACGTTACCAGACATCTAAGTACTGACACGATCTTATCTTGAAGGACCCTAATGGTGCGTTCCACTAAGCGTTCACAACGCTCACGCTCACGACCGCTGATTTCCCCATTCCACTTTTTTTTTTCTTTTTTTTTTTAATGGCTCTGGCACGGTTTGTGCATTAGCCAGCGTCAAGTATGAGATTTTTGTCAATCGTTCTTTTTGCCTTAGAAATTCGATCATATCCTCCATGTTCGGTTTAGGCACTCGCCCGGTACCGCACAATCCTCCCAAAGGCCGAGAACAAATTTAAATTAAATTAAATTAAAACTTGCCCTCGAACCGGGAATCGAACCCGGTACCCCTCACCCCCATTCCACTTGATTGTGAATGTTACTGTCGTTAACTCAAGTGGAATGGATTATGGAGCGTTTCCGCCGTTCATGTAAATAATACAAATGGAAGCTGTTGAATATAAACTAAAATCAATTGTATTAAACTTATATTGCATAATTATAATTACCTCTTTCTGCACGAGCAGCTTCAGAAACGATAGCTTCTACTACAATTTCTCTTTCAGAATCATATGATGTTATTTTTCTTGTCGCCATCTTTAAGCTTTGAATATCATATTTCAAAACAGTTTCAAAAATTGCGCCGAATTATTCTGAACGTTCACTTTGACCCACCTCTTTAGATGGGTCGTTGTGAGCCTTGCGCGAGCATTAGTCATGACGTCATGAGTGACGTTTTCGCCGTGACCACAACGACCGCGGTCGGTATGTGGAATGGCTAAAGGAGAATTTTGATCGTCGTGAGCGCTTAGTGGAACGCACCATAGGTCGAATTTGTTCAGAAATACTTCAGTAGGCAGCTGGTTCCACATAGGCGCGGCAAAAAGAAGTGTCTTTAAAAGCTTATTCAAACAAATTTTAAAGGTTCTTTAAAAAGTATTGTAATGGGCTGTGGGCAGATCTTAACACAATAATATGTTTGCCACAAAAGTTTCCTTACTTGATAATGCAGGAATATATCTCTAGATTAGGGCTCGTATTTCATCGTCATCTAAAGTTCAATCTCGCATCGATGTTTTGAAATGTGTCATATATACTTTAAGTTTAATTTAAAAAGACGGGTTCAATATTTTTTTTATTTTTAGAAAAAACTTACCAATTAATATAATATTTATACATTCTTACTAAAACAAATATATTTTCAGGCATGGCAACACCGTTTCAGCCATTTAATAGGCTACGGAGCAAAGTACTACTCGTATTTAATATCGCGGGCGCTAGCTTGGAGTGTGTGGCGACAGAACTTTGACGCGCGTCCGCTCAATCGCAGTGCTGGTGATCGACTGAGACACGCTGTGTTGAGACATGGAGGGGCTGTGGAGCCGAAGGTATCCAAAAAATTAAAATTTATATTTATTAATTGCATATAGATGCTCCTTCGTTTATAAAAAAATCACCCAATTTTTGGATGACTTGGATGACGATGAATTTTTAGATAGATAAACTATCTAGATATAATCTCAGAAAACCACTAGAAATTATGCTAGCCGATTTCGATTCTATAGAAACCTTACTACATATTTTGAGGTTCCAAAACAGACACAGCGCACGCTTATAACAACTCTCAGCCACACATTCAATAACACACACACCCATTCACATACTCATACATTCACACATATTTAAGGTCACACGACTTTTAGTCAAGGTGGTTTTACTCTCAAGGCCTTGAGACAAAATCACTTTCGACAAGCGTGACTCACTATTGCTAAAATAATTTGTATGGGGATGACATTAGCTCACGCTTTGTCACGTGACCAATTTCAAACAGATTCGTTTGACATTATTGGGTCACGTGATTTTGTCTCAAGCCCTTAACGTTGCCCCAAAGACCACTGTCCAAAGGGAATTGTCATTATAATGACAAGGGAGCGTTCAAGTATTACGTAGCGTATTTTTTTCCTTTTGTAAAGCGTTACGATGCGGGGCGGGGATTAAAATACGCGTTATTGTTAATATTTTTTTCGACTTACACTACATAATAGTAACTAAAGAGTCACTAGGTGGTCACGAAACGTTTTACTATACTTGGTTACAGTACTGTACTTGGGTACTGAATAACGTTACGGCGAGTCACATGCCCCCCCCCCCCATCCCCCCCGTCAATAATCTCCAAAAATTGCGTTACGTAATACTTGAACGCTTCCCAACTTATACTTGACAGAGTGTTAAATTTTTGACTCTATCAGCCCATAGACTAAAAAGTGGACTATGTGTGTCTCGAACACAAGGAAGCCTTGTATCACGGAATATTTGTTGACACTATAAAATATTTTCAGATATTATTAGGGGATTATCTCGGTACGGAAATGACGCCACGTGCGCTTGCGACCGCTCTCACTGACGAACTGGACTATCATAAGGACCATCTAGATACAGTTTTTAAAGTTATGGACAAATAGGATTATATTTATGAGAAAACTTTCTACAGCAATAAAGTAGCTACAACATGCATCTACGATCGGTTAATCGGTTTTTTATTCACAAATGTTTCTTATATATTAATATATATATGACCGTCAATAATCTTTGATTTTCTTATTTGGTGATTACGACAACAGTGGGTAATTATTTACTTTTTTACATATATTGTCTATGCTTGAAAACGAAATGCATTTTCGACGATTTCAACATAAAACTGATACGTTTATGTACTCTAATACTTTCGAGACCTTTTCTTACTTTTGCTGAAAGGAGTGGGGAGGGGGGGCAGATAAATTGCATTAAGTCTGTTACGGTAATACTTGGCTACTTAAGGCAGACACGAGCAAATGATATATGTAATATCCTAATTGTTAAGGGGCTGTCAATTGACAACGCAACGCTACCATTGTGGCAGAGTGCCTACGTGGTCCTTAATATTCCTTATCGTATAATTATCGCTATTTAAAAAGTCAAATCATATAGATATTTTGCTTGCCAGCTCCCTAGCTAACGTATGATACGTGGATGCTAGTCACAAAAATAAACAATGGTAAGACGCTGTTAAAACATAGTCCCTTTGATGGTCGCTTCTGATACAATTATTGCACGGTCATGGTATAAATGTAAATTAAAATTATTACTTTATTGGACTAAAATATTTTAAATTGCTCAATGTTATGACGAATGAAACCTCATTTTAATATAATTTATACACCTGTAGTCTTCCAATGTAAATAGAAATCGAATAAATTATTGTTTAGTATGTAGTTATAAAATCGGCGAATATTTGTTAAAACAATTATTAGGAAATAAAAATAGTTACACATGTCTAATTATTTATTTTCCCCCAATGTTAGTATGCTTAAGCCTTATAAATGAAATAATGTCAAACTTTCCTGTATTTAACATAACTTTAGATAATTTACAAATTAGTGAAAACGTGAGAGTAAATATAATTAAATCACTTAGGGTGGATTCTACCAAACAAGAGTAAATCTTAGAATAAATCGTCAGTTAATCGAGAGTAATTCAATTTTACGTTTTACTATCTACAAATTCTAAGAATAGTGGGCCTGCTGGTATAGTAATAATCCCCATTCGCACGAAATAACAGCTATTCCTAGAATAATTTAATGACGTCAATCAGTCCAATCATCTGATTTCTGTCATTTCACAAATATGTATTCTGTGTTTTAATTTCAAGTCAACGCAACGCACTAAATTAATAGTCTGGCATTGTATAATGAAACGTTTAAACAATTTATTATTTATTTATTTATTTTTAGATTTTTTATTTTCTATAATATTAGAATGAAATTCAACTAGGCTCAACAGAAGTTCCTTTTTAGACGAAAGCCTCAAACAAACAACAAATAAAAACTTTTTGTTGTCGTTTGACACCTGTTAAAAGCTACTTTTTCACACTATAATACGGCAAAATCGAGTTGACATGATGTATGCTCTTACACTGTCCCGTTGTAGAACTAGATATACGGGTAATAGATATGCAGGTTTAGCAAAATAAAACATCGCTCTATTGCGATCAGTGATTTAAAATGAAATAATTAAAAATATTCTTTTCTCTTCTGTATCTTACAAATACATCTTTTATTATTCTTTTTATAGAACGGGCAAACGGCAGGAAGCTCATTTGATATTAAGTGTTACCGCCGCCTATGAAAACTTAATGCCAGAGGGCTCGCGTGTGCGTTGCCGGCCTTTTAAGAAGTACTTTTCGTGAAGGACCCTAAGTAGAATTGCTTCGGAATTACATGAGTTGGCAGCTGTTTGCACATAGTGGTGGTACGCGGCAAGAACTGCCAAAAAAACCCTTAACGACGGACGTAGAGATAATACGGTTGAAGTTTTGTATTTTGCTTACGTCCGATGATCTGTATACTCAATTTTGATACATTCTTTAATATATACAAAATCCGCGCATATAAAATGTATGTTACACGGTCATAAATAAAACACAAAATTATAAATACATACTTTTATATTTTGTCACCCCCTCGTTTACGATTTTAATAAATAGAGATGACAATGAGTGAATGAATAAGCATTTTTAAAAGTGAAACATACTTCAGTTAAAATTTCTATCAAATATTTATTCAAGCATTTTTATCAGGAAGTTGAATAACAACCACGATTATGTAAAAAATTCCAACAAAATAAGAGTATAACCTAGAGTATAACAACTTTCCGCTTACACGTTAGAATTGGTTATTAAAATTTAGACTTTTGTAATTTCCCGCGAATTTGTCAAAAATTTTTCGGGGACGTAATGAGGGTAGGACAAAATTGATGTAATGATTATCTGGTCGTATAAAGGGTAGGCGAAGTTAGGCAACGTAGTTGTATTGGTTGGGGTTGTCTTTGTCTCTCTCCATATAATCTCTGTCGATGAGCGATTCAATACGTTTCTTGAGATCAGCCGGCTGTAAAAAAAATCTGTTTTCATATTTTTCTTACTTAAAACACTTGTTCGGTGGCCATTTCTTTCAATCCTCCCGATTGAAACAATCAAATCATTTATGTGTCTGTTTTTGAAGTTATACTTCTTTAGGCGCGTTATGAAAAATTTATGAGGGTGAAATTTTACAATGCGCGCGCACCGTGACACAAAATTCAGTATGGGCGCCGAGCGTGCGCGAGCGAGATGGGAATTAGACAATCTACTTGTAGTACCTTTTAAACAAATAAAGCAGTTTTAATTATTTTTTCAAAGAAATTTAGTAATGCTTTTTCACAAAGACCTATTTATACTTAGTTAAAAGGTTATGAAACATACCAAGTTATTAAATTGAATTAATAATAATTATTATTAATATTAATTAATAATTGAATAATATACTAAATATTAAATATTGTCAAATTATTAACGCTTAATATTGATTATTAATTATTTAATATTGTTACGAGCTAGGGGATCGGATAGAAACGCCGTAAATCTCTTCAAGGGTTTATTTTCAATTAAATCTATGAGGAATTTGTTACACTAAAAACTGGAAATTACGCACTAAAATTCACTAAATACACACACAAAATACTGTCACTATTTACGTTAATTACACGCACTTCACACAGTACTTAATCACTTGTCTTCACTATATTCGCACTTTTTCACTCCGGTGTTTATCGCTTGGTATCGCATTCAAAACTGAACTAACTGATCGCGTTTCGGCTCGCTTATATATCCCTGGGAATAGTCTTGCAAGTTCGAGAACTCTCTAGGCGGGAGCGCTATTGAGTAGCGATCGCACAATTCTAGAACGTGCGTGCTATCTCTCTCGCACATTGCTCCGTCCTTGTCTTACGGTGTTCTAGAGTGCTCGGTCTAGCTTCGAGAAGGTTCCGATCTTCCGTCTCTCTCTCGCATCATTCCGTCCTTGTCCCACACCTAGAAAATTCGTTCTCGAACATTCCTTCATCAAAGGGGTATAACCAGGCCTGAAAACGCCTGAAAACGGGTTTCCTGAAAAGTGTACCGTTCGACTACACGTGTTCCGGAACGGCCTGAAAAAATGTTTCAGGCTCCTGAAAACTAAGGTAACATAATGTAAATTTTCTAATATGTGATTGACCCTCTCCTGAAACGGTCAGAAATCACATTTCAGCCTGCTGAAAAGTTCTTTAAGTAGTGAAAAATCTAAAAACATTGCAGTCGACCCGTCTTCGTAACACTACCCCCTCCTTAGACATGCTCGTCCCGAGCATCATCACTTTCTTTCATCGTTATCCTTTCCAATGGAGACCGAGTCTGCGAATCCTTAATAGCTGCACAAGCTTTACATTTCTTGATCCAGTCTTCAACATCTTCACGATAGTGTATCCAATAAAATATTTCTTTAATCTTCATAAGAGTCCTCTTTACTCCTAAATGTCCACTAGACAAGTCAGTATGAAACATTTCCAATATGTCGCAAACCTTTGATCTTGGCACAACTAACTGCAAATGATCGCCTTGAGCATTTTTCAGTTTGCGACATAACACTCCATTATGTAAAACTAAACTATCCCATTGAGCCCAGTAACTCTTAGTAATGGTACTTGAAGATGCGACTTTACTCCATTGCGGCTTGACAGCTGAAGATTTCATCCAATCCAAAATTGGTTTAATGTCACAATCTTCTTGCTGTGCTATCTGCATTAATTTTCCCCCCCAATCTGAACGAATGGTGTCTGTTCTAAAAGTTCTCACATGGCCAATCTCCCTTCTGTCCTTTTTGTTGACCTTTTCACATAGCCGTTGAGACACATCTGAACTTCTTGTAACCTCTCTTTCATGGGCAGATAACATGTCCGAAAATTTCCTTAATTGTTCCTCTGCCTTTGATAGTTGTCTTGACAAGGCTTCCTCATAGGTCTCAGTAACTTTCCTTTCTTGTTGATTACTGGCCTGTCTGTCCACATTGATAACTCTACAGACGTCATAACCACTATTAGTAGAGTGTCCTTTTAAGCAAACTTCCTGTTCTCCACACTTAAAGATTCCTTTTTCCAGATCTATTTTACAATTGTACAGCTTCATAAAGTCTAACCCGATTATGCAGTCATCTACTATGTCTGCAAGAACAACCTTGTGTCTGTAAAATCTTCCACCAATCTTGAAGGTTGCAATACCTTCTCCCCGATCGGTTATACGCTGACCTGAAGCTGTAACAAGCTGTACGATTCCTCGAGAAGGGCTTCCATAAAATGACTTCAGAAGATGGTATTTAATTACGGTTCGTGAAGCTCCAGTATCTAGTGTTAGGTCACACTTAGTTCCATTGACTTCACCGTCGATGACTAATGTATTCCCACGTTTAACCTTCACATCACCTCGGAAGTCTTTCTTAGGGCACGAAAACCTCATGTGCCCTACTTCCCCACAGATGTAACAGGTTGGCCCACGTTGAACATTAGCTTTTTCCGTGATAGCCCTAATACGGTAAGGTCGAGAATCCTTGCAAAATGCTTCCACTTCCAACGCATGAGCAAGAGCATTCTTGAGGTCCTTATGGTGACCTAGGTTCACAGCCATTCGAATTTCACGGTCTCGAATACCGTCGACGAAGGCTTGAACCAACATCTTGTCTGCAACGTCTGGTGAGGATGCATAGGCTTTCCTAACCAGCTTCTCTATTTCAAATCCCCATTTTTGCAAACTTTCATTTGTCTGCTGAATTCTATCCTTTAATTGAGCCCTATAGACGTGCTCATAATGTGCGTCTCCGTACCGTGATTCCAGGGCATCCAGCAGTTGCTTCAACGTCACTTTACCTGTCTTGGTTTCTAATATGGTGAGGGCTTCATCTCGCAGTCCCATAATAAGGGCGGTGACAGCCTGATCGTCATTCCACCCGTTTGACTCTGCCATAGTCTCAAACTGTATTTTGTACGCGCCCCAGGAAGATGTACCGTCGAAGGGAGGTACTTTAAGATTTCCAGATGGTGCCACAGTCGTTACGACACCTTTGGTCTTCAGGCACTGCATCTCTTGTTCTAATCCGAGAATACGTTTGTCCTGTTTCGAAAATTTGCAGTCCATATCAGATTCCAAGTTTTCAATTTTTTTATCTACTTCTAGTTTCAGATCTCCTAATCTTTCTCCTATACGGCAAGCCTGTTCCTCCATCAAACGACGTGTCTGAGCCTGTTCTTCCATCATTTGGCGTGCCTGTTCCTCTTGTCGGCGAGCCTGTTCCTCCTGACGGCGAGCCTGTTCCTCCATCAATCGCTGAACCTGTTCTTCCTGATGACGGGCCTGTTCCTCCTGACGGCGTGCCTGTTCTTCCTGACGGCGTGCCTGTTCTTCCATCATTTGTCGTGCCTGTTCTTCTTGACGACGAGCCTGTTCCTCTTGACGACGTGCCTGTTCCTCTTGACGACGTGCCTGTTCATCCATCATACGACGTGTCTGAGCCTGTTCTTCCATCATTTGGCGCAGAGCAAGGAGGATGTTGCCATCGTTGCTTTCGCCCATCGCGCGGTTCGCATCGAAACTTTGTCGCCGGGCGGCGTCGCGTGCTGATTGTGCCCTTGTCTGCACTCCCTCCGCAGCTGGAGACTCGGCCACAAACTCCTCTTGATTCTCCCTTGGAGTAATTGGCATTTTTCTATCCCACTTCTGACACCAAAATGTTACGAGCTAGGGGATCGGATAGAAACGCCGTAAATCTCTTCAAGGGTTTATTTTCAATTAAATCTACGAGGAATTTGTTACACAAAAAAAAACTGGAAATTACGCACTAAAATTCACTAAATACACACACAAAATACTGTCACTATTTACGTTAATTACACGCACTTCACACAATAATTAATCACTTGTCTTCACTATATTCGCACTTTGTCACTCCGATGTTTATCGCTTGATATCGCATTCGAAACTGAACTAACTGATCGCGTTTCGGCTCGCTTATATATCCCTGGGAATAGTCTTGCAAGTTCGAGAACTCTCTAGGCGGGAGCGCTATTGAGTAGCGATCACACAATTCTAGAACGTGCGTGCTATCTCTCTCGCACATTGCTCCGTCCTTGTCTTACGGTGTTCTAGAGTGCTCGGTCTAGCTTCGAGAAGGTACCGATCTTCCGTCTCTCTCTCGCATCATTCCGTCCTTGTCCCACACCTAGAAAATTCGTTCTCGAACATTCCTTCATCAAAGGGGTATAACCAGGCCTGAAAACGCCTGAAAACGGGTTTCCTGAAAAGTGTATCACTCGACTGCACTTGTTCTGAAACGGCCTGAAAAAATGTTTCAGGCTCCTGAAAACTACGGTTACATTATGAGAATTACGAATTTCTAATATGTGATTGACCCTCTCCTGAAACGGTCAGAAATCACTTTTCAGCCTGCTGAAAACTTCTCTAACTAGTGGAAAATCTAAAAACATTGCAGTCGACCCGTCTTCGTAACAATATTTAAAAAAAATAAAGAAAGCCAAAGAAGTATAACTTCTTACGCACGTACATAAGTACACGCACCATTTTTTTTTTTTTAAATATTATTATTATATTTAACTAAAAAAATGTCCAAAAACATATCCACTTACAAATTAGGTTGAGCAATAATACTTAACTTGCCCTTAATAAAGGTAAAACGAACTAAACAAATGTACCAAATATCTGCAGCAGAGCAGGTTTTATTTTTTTATTAAAGAAACAAAACAAAAAAAAATATATATTTTTCTAATCAAATATCTTGGTATCACCTAACCAAAGTTGAAATGCGTCTTGTTGTCTACGTTTCGTTCAGTCACTTGACGGAACTTTAGCGAGTTGATTGAATATCGATCTAATTAACTCTCTGATTTAACTACTTTACCGCGACATATATAGTATGTTTTGAAGTCTGTCTCAAAGACTTTATGATGAAATTTTCGACTTACCTTAACGGGAAATTTGAGCTGATTATACAGTTCCGAAATGAGGAGATTATGAGAAAGCGCTTTCCTCATTTTCATGACACGAACAATGGCCGCGTCGATCTGGTACTGTCGATCGTGGAATACTCTCTCCTCCGTCGCTTTTTGTTCTTCGGACTGGAATTATCCAAATGTTGGGTTTAGACGAAAGGCCATTCCATAACAAAATAAATTGGTGACTATTTTCGCTCGAAAATTTTTTGATTATAGTAATATTTTTAAAATAGAAATTCAGCTTTCTGTGCCTATACACCTCCTGAGAGGCCGTTCAAGTATTACGTAGGGGGAGGGGGGGGGGGGAGTATTTAATTTTCTTATTTGGTGATTACGTCACCAATAACTATTTACTTTTTTACACATATTACTCACACATTGTCTATACTTGAAAACGAAATGCATTTTCGAGAATACTTACAGAAAATTAATACGTTTATGCACTTTTTTTTGAGAGCTTTTCTTACTTTTGACAAGAGAAGAGAGAGGGGGGGGGGGGGGGGGATAAATTGCTGTATGTAAATCAGCTTACATACGGTTTCCTCTATATACTCGATAAAATCACACATGTCACTTATGAGTAGAAAAAAATATTATAACATAAAAGTAAATATTCACTGTTGCTATTTCCTTTCAAATAAAAAATAAAATAAATTAGGTTTATTATGGAACATAAGATACAGGTATGACTTATTCGTGATTAAATTTGAATTTGTAGGCATCCCTACTCATTGGCAAAGAAGACAAAGGGTGTAGGCCGAGAGAAAAGCCGGCGTAAAAAACTCTCGGTAAGTACTCTTTTAAAATAGCAAATCATCAAACAACACTTATTTTAAAACAAATATCGCAATTTATCTCTGAAGGCTGATGTAAAGACTATACGCATTAGGAATTAAGACTTCGTACTGTGCGCAGGCTAAGCTAGTTAAGTATCGATAATGGGTTGCATTGCGTACACAATCCAACTCTCAGTGACATTTATTGCCCGACAACTCAGTTTAAAATGCGTTGATAGGGGCCTCATAGCCTAGCGGTCTTATTAAGTGGCAGCTAGGTGAGGGGTACCGGGTTCGATTCCTGGTTCGAGGGCAAGTTTTAATTTAAATTTGTTCTGGGAGAGTTGTGCGGTACCGTACATGGAGGACACGGTCGAATTTTTAAAGACAAGCACGAATTATAAAAAATCCTATACTTGACGCTGGCTAATGCACAAATCGTGGCAGAGCCATAAAAAAAAATGCGTTGACATTAGCTCCGTAATAAGTTATAATTTTGCGACCTATTTCGGTTCCGATTTAAGGACGATGTGTATGATTAGTGTTGTACCGACTTCGTGTGGGATTGAAGCTTAATTTTATGCTTGAGTGTATCTGGTAATTCATTTATTGAAGTGAAACTTCTTTATCGGGGTTGGAAAAAAATTAAGTGTAACATTTTTTCGTTACGCGTCACATTTTTCGGTTACGCGTCACATGTTTCGGTTACGCGTCACATTTGACCGTTACGCGCGTCTTTTTCTTGTCCCTACCACGGTTGATTCAAAGAGATTCTAAACCATTAATAACAAAAATGTATAATAACTATAACAATGATACTAAAAATTCTATTACAATTTATGAAATTCTGTAATAATCTTAGTGGTAATAAGGTAAAATGATATAATTGTATTATTTGTATTCAAGTCTGTGATATTAAAAGCCTTTTGTTAAACTTTATCTAATTTAACTTTATTTAACAATTTCTGTAAAGTAGCATATATATAATTTTTCGAAAAATAAGGTCATAAAGAAGTTTCACTTCAAACGTGTGTACACTAGTACACGCACATTTTATTTTACAACATGTTTGAACGCATAACCTATTGGCACAGTAGATTTGTTTAATCGTTGTATGTGTGTGTGTTTTGAATTAATTAAATAATCGGTGACGTGGATGGGAATCTGTCGATCCTAAAATACGCGCTCGAACTTTCCTCCACTTGAATTTCCAAAAGCGTTTCGTCTCAGTTGGAGGTAGTGCGAGAATTACGAGACTTGGTTGAATAATTACCGTCTCCTTCATCTGTATCTGGTTAATCTTGATGCGGAACAGCTTATTGACGAAGTCCCCGTTGAAGGTGAAGGTGTCGGTGTCGGCCACTTCCCTTCCGCGAGGCGATTTGCAAACCACTCGCGCTTTGCCACACGCCAGAGACTGCAACGTACGACGGAGTTCGCCTTCCTGAAATATAAATGTATTTATTGAAGTGAAACTTCTTTACCGGGGTTGGACAAAAATTTAATGTAACATTTTTTCGTTACGCGTCACATTTTTCCGTTACGCGCCATCTTTTTGAAGTGAAACTTCTTTATCGACGTATGGGAGAAATTTTGTAGCAAATCGTCACGTTTTTCGGTTACGCGCCATGTTGCTTTTTGAAGTCAAACTTCTTTATCGGCGTTGGAAAAAAATTTACACACATTTGTCACATTTTTCGGTTACGCGCCATCTTTTTCTTGTCCCTACCACGGTTGATCCGAAGAGATTCGAATTCCATTAATAACACAAATATATAATAACGACATAAATGATAGTAATAATTCTATTACAATTAATGAAATTCAATAATAATCTTTGTAGTAATAAGCTAAAATGAAATAATTGTAGAATTTGTATTTATGTCTATGATAATAAAAGACTTTTATTAAACTTTATCTAATTTAACTTTATTTAACCAATTTCTGTAAAGTTGCATATAGTAAATAATTTTTTTGAAAAATAACGTCATAAAGAAGTTTCACTTCTTACGAGTGTACGCTAGTACACGCATATATTTTTTTATTATTTATAAAATCTTGCCAACGCTCGGACACTCATACATTCGTACAAGAAAAAAAATGTTTACACGTGTACACACGCACACATTGTGAAACTTCTTTATGACCTTATTTTTCGAAAAATGATCTACTATATGCAACTTTACAGAAATTGGTTAAATAAAGTTAAATTAGATAAAGTTTAACAAAAGGCTTTTATAATTATAGACATGAATACAAATACAATTATTTCATTTTACCTCATTACTACTAAGATTATTACAGAATTTCATTAATTGTAATATAATTATTACTATTATTGTTATCGTTATTATATATTTTTGTTATTAATGGCTTCGAACTTCTTTGGGTCAACCGTGGTAGGGACAAGAAAAAGATGGCGCGTAACCGAAAAAACGTGCTACAAAATTTCTCCCATACGTCGATAAAGTTTCACTTCAATAAAACACAAGATTTAATGCAACACAACAAACACGAAGAGATAAAAAAATACGCACAATTTCGTTTATTAATTTAAATAACTAAAAAATTCACTAATATTACAACATTAAAGAAAAATCTCAACAGTTATGCGGTGCGGGGTGGGGATTCAATTACGCGTCATTGTTAATACCACATAATGGTAACTTTTAGGTATAAAGAGTCATAGGTGGTCACGAACCTAGGTGTACCCAAATACAGTAAAACGTTACGGCGCGTTACATGGGGGGGGGGGGGGTCAACTATCTCCGAATATTGCGTGACGTAATACTTGAATGCTCCCCAAGTAGGTGATGAGCCTGACTAACATCTCATGTCAACGATTTTTGGGTTTACCTATTTGCACTTAAAAAGTCCATTGGTGAACAACCGGCCTAGTTTTATTGCTCATTAAAAAATATTATATATAAAATTCTCGTGTTAGTTACCATACTCCTCCGAAACGGCTTGATCGATTTTTATCAAATTTTATATGCATATTCAGTAGGTCTGAGAATTAGCTACGATCAATTTTTCATACCCCCTACGTGATAAGGGTTGTCCACCCCTAACATTTTATTTTTTGGACGAAATTTTAATTTTTTTTATAATGTGCCATTAAAAAATACAACCCTAAATTTTCACCCCTATTTTTTATTAAAGTAGATAGTTATTTTTATTGAACTAAAAAAATGTTTTCTAGAAATAATATACATGGCAAAACGACATTTGCTGGATAAGCTAGTGAGAAATAAATAATTTAGACAACCTGTTCGTATGTATGTATTATTTCTGTATAAGGATTGGTTAAGTGTAATTTTATTTAAATAAACAGTATTAAACAAATTATTATGAAAATTACCTCAATATTGGTATTCGCCTTTAAATCCTCAAATGAAAGATTGTCACCATCATTGAATAATAGTAAAACTAATGCTTGGAACAATGACACCTGCAGCTCTTTTTTACCCTGAAAAAAAAATTAATATAAAAAATATATTTTGCTAGAGATTTGTTAGTTTTGTTTGTTCTTTTATAGTTATTTAACTAGAAATATTCCTACAATATATGGAATTTTAACATCAATAAGTTTTAAATATCTGTTCATGTATTAAAAAAAATCATTAATAAATTAATTATTTTTTAGTTACTTAATAAGGCCTCATAAAATCAGCCTAATAAAAATACTAAAAAAAAACTAAGTTAATAAATAAACTTAGTTTTTATTAACGTCGTAACCGTTATTATGTAAATTACACCGAACAATATTCTGTGGTCATGGATCATGATAAGTACATTCATTCATATATCGGGTGTTTCATATTTCAATAGTGCCTTCAAGATTTCTTACTTATTTCATTGCTTGTCCTGTAGTAATGAAATTACATTTATCTAATCTCGTTCAGTAATATTCTAATCATGAAATGAAATACAGACTCTTATTGGTATATTTTATTTACATACTTCTTTAAGAAAATTAGTATATATAATATAGTAAACATAATCTGTGGTGAGCGCGCTGGTTTCGAGCCAATAGACCAATAACAGACCTTTGTTTATTTTATATTGCATTTTATTTAATGTAGCTACCCATAGCCATGAGATCAAATAAATTAGCACTCAACACTCTTGTGTAATCTTATTTTGAAACACCACTTCTGTTTTAATACCCTCTGTTATATGACAGTTGCATAAGGGAGCGTTCATGTATTACGTAACGAAATTTTTAGATATTATTGTAAAAACCCCCCCCCCCATGTAACTCGCCGTAACGTTTCTCAGTACCCAAGTACAGTAAAACGTTTCGTGACCACCTTGTGTCTCTTTAGTTACTATTATGTACCTAGTGTAAGTCGAAAAAAATATTAACAATAACGCGTATTTTAATCCCCGCCCGCATCGTAACGCTTAACAAAAGGAAAAAATACGTTACGTAACACTTGAACGCTCCCTAAACTACTATTATCATATTCTGACCTTATGGCCACAGATTTAATTAACGTTATAAAGATAATTATTGCGTATGTATGTTGTTTTTTTTAACACCACATGGTTTAGTGGATGCCATATAAGTTTGGTTATTCAGTTGCAGAAATATTTTTTTAATTAATTAATTTAAACAAAAAATACATAGCGAGGAGTATTTCTCATATACTAAGAATGGTGATATTTTAATGTATATATATGATTGGACTATTCACACCAATTGACCTAGTCCCATGCTGAGCTGGTAAAGCTTGTATTATGGGTACTAGGCAACGGATATACATACATATTATAGATAGAGAGACACAAATACATATTTAAACAAACAAGACCTAAGCACAACACCAAATGCTCATCACATCGATGTTTATCTCAGCTGGGACCCATGGATTCGCAGTCAGGGGTAGTAACTACTAACCACTAGACCAATGAGCCGTCAAAATAACTCTTTTCTTTTTCTTATGTTGATGGCCTAATATGATCTTGTTGCTATGTATAAATAATAATATAAACCATGTTTTTTTAAAATGGAATGTCGGTGTTGGCCTTAAGGGCCTTACCAGCTCAGATCAGGCTGTTTTGGCATGAGGAACTCGTCCGGAATATGCGTTTTCCCGCAATAAGGGCATCTCCCGCGAGACTTGAACCTCGGTTTGGGCTGTCGTAGGGTGGTCAATCGCCTGATGGGCAGGACGGAGGCTCACTGGAGTGAGCGAGGTATGAAGTAAAGGTCTGTTCCCCGGTGAAGGCGCTTTTTTTTTCTAATTGTGTTTTTATGGTTATAATGTTGGGGCAATAGATAAAAATACCTGAGCAAAATGCGCCCGCAGCACACAATGTCCGAGCGTGGGTTGCCATTGCAACTTTCGTCCAGAATGTTTCGCCAGATAGAACTTGCCGAAGTGGTCCTGATGCCGAGTCAGTTCCGCCGGAAGACGGATTTCCACCGGAGGATACGTCGGCCAGAAACCCATGGTCAGGATATACACTGATAGATCTAGACTGCTCGATTCTTGGCTTGCTGCTAAGTGCTGAAATTTTACAAAGGCATCATTACTTCGTGAAACATTTCAAAACTTTACTACTTCTTAACAAAAGGCCGGCAACGCACTCGCGAGCTCTCTGGTATTGAGAGTGTCCATGGGCGGTATCACTTAACATCAGGTGAGCCTCCTACCCGTTTGCCCCATGTTCTATAAAAAAAACCCTTATTGACCAATTTAAAAAAAAAAAGATTTTCGAAAAGAGACTAAAAGATGGCTAAAACTGTTGACTGCTCAAGTACCATGAAATTATATGTCAAAAAAATAGATCTTATATAGATTAATGCATTAGTGAGTGCACGTTTATTATTAAGCGCTAAGTAGTGGTATGTGGAAAAAATAATAGAATACAGCAGGTTACAGAAGTTATTAGGCGACAGGCGGCCTTATCGCTAACAAACGATTTATTCCAGGCAACTCTAGTATGGGACAATACAAAAAGAAATACCTACAAAGGGCAAAGAACAAGAAGTGCACAAATAATTAACAAAAAAGAAGATAAAATAACATGAAATACTAAGTATGTATAACTAAAATGTGAAATCTTTAAAAAATAAAAATGTGCGTGTACTAGTGTACACACGTTAGAAGTGAAACTTCTTTATGACCTTATTTTTCGAAAATTTATCTATATGCAACTTTACAGAAATTGGTTAAATAAGGTTAAATTAGATAAAGTTTAACAAAAGGCTTTTAATATCACAGACTTGAATACAAATAATACAATTATTTCATTTTACCTTATTACCACTAAGATTATTACAGAATTTCATAAATTGTAATAGAATTTTTAGTATCATTGTTATAGTTATTATACATTTTTGTTATTAATGGTTTAGAATCTCTTTGAATCAACCGTGGTAGGGACAAGAAAAAGGCGCGCGTAACGGTCAAATGTGACGCGTAACCGAAAAATGTGACGCGTAACGAAAAAATGTTACACTAAATTTTTTTCCAACCCCGATAAAGAAGTTTCACTTCAATAAAATTTAAACGTTCTTAATAGTAAATTAGATAGACCTGATATTGGTAAAGCTTTTTCCTATTTAATATTAATTAAAAAATATGGCATATACCTGTTTATACGTAACATTGATATCTTTAGACAATTCCATATCCTTGAACATTCCTTCTAGTTTACAAGTAAACCCGCCTCCGCACTCTTGCTTGAGCTTACTTAGCATGGATTTCTCAGCATCCACGGAAGCGGATTTCCCAACGAGGAGTCTTTTGGCCAGATCCTTCTTGTAAAACGCCTCAAAAACATCCTTTCCGTGAATGAAACGGAACAAAACCATTATTTTGTCGAGTAAGCGTTCCAGTTCTTCCTCTGTAGCTTCTTTGTTACCCGCGCGGAGTTTTAGGTCGACGAATTTGGCTGAAAATAAATTTAATAATTTTTATTTAATCTAACGAAATAAAATAATTCCGCGCTTTAATATTATAAACACGTAAATTTATTATTCTTACTTATACATTTATCATACTAACATAAATGATATATATAAAGAAAAAGTATTATACTAATGTTATAGACAAAGATAATATAAAAAAATTAATCAATGAAATCTCATTTTTTATTACCCATCTGCTATCAGCCTCTTGGTTATTATCAGATTTTATGACTTCAATCATGAAAAATCAATAAAAAACATTATACATTTTACTAAGTAATACCTAATACGGCTATTTTTTTTTAATATAATAAGGGGGCAAACGAGCTTGTGGGACATCCAAAAAGGGCAGTCATCACAGCCCATAGACACCCATTTTTAGTGGGTGCGTTGTCGGCCGTTGTGTTGCGTGATGGTGTATATGTATGGACGTGAGGATTTCTTGTGAAATTGTCACTGTCATTCCGTGACACCCAAGAAATTCAGAGTTGAGATTTAGCACTAAGTTTGACTCCCGTTTGTCAATACGTTAGAAGTTGTTACTTCTGTATAGAAGTCACACTTGCTAAATCACCTTCAGAAAGGCAAAATCTATATATATAAAAGAAAGTCGTGTTTGTTACAACACTTATAACTCGAGAACGGCTGGACCGATTGCCATGGTTTTTGATTTGTTGGATTTGTTCCCGCCCCGAATAGCAGAATAAGCAATAAAATATCGGATAAGTTATCGAATAACAATAAATAAATTAATTAATTTTACGAATGCAAAAACCATATGGTGCCATCTGTTGACAAAACTACGCATCATTTTACGTCGAAATCGTGTCAGTTCAAGAAATTCCGATCTTGAGGTGAATGAGGAGATGCATAACCATGCTTTGATCCTGATCAAAAGATGTTGGATATCAGAAAGTGCTTAACATGCAGTATCGCAATATTGACGCTAGAGAGAAGATGCCTAATGTGTAAAACTGCCATTCTTCTTTCGCAATGGCAAGCAATAAAACATTTCTGTATTTGCAAAAAAGTTGTATTAATGTAATACTTAACATTAATGAAATCCTAAAATAAGTTAAATTAAAGTAACAACGATATTATAAGGTTGTAGGGCGGAACGAAGTTAGCCAGGTCAGCTAGGTAAAAATAACCAATGGAAGGTCAATTGTCATTTAGTTATAATAAATTCAGCTTTTTAAATTCACTTTCTAGTTTTAATTGTCAACTTCTTTGTTTGAGTCACTGTAATTATTTTTCTAAAATCGATTATTTTCTAATTAAATTTAATATATTAGTGGACGCAGACTTGCGGCTCATCCAGTCTCAGAATAGCAGATTCTGCTATGAGTGACTTTCGGTGGCATGGTGTGCAAGTGCGTTTCCCTCTTAGAAAATGTTTATCTACACCACGTGGCCTTAATAAAGCAAATATTTAGTTATGGTAGATAAATAATACATATTTTTTAAATTTTCAAAGGGCTGTCTCAACTCTCACCAATAAGTTCAGCAGGCTTATTCTGCCGTTGGTTGATAAAGAACTCAAAGGCCTCCCTCATGGAGTAGAGAAAGCGATCGTTCCTCTGGAAGCAGCCAGTCACAATGTTGTCAAGCTGCTCTTTGAATTCCAGGAGTTCGCCAACCATTGTCTTGTCACGCTCTGGTTCTATTACAATCGTACGTCCTTTTTTCTGAAAAGATATACATTTATTTAATCAAAATTAATAAGCCTTTGTTCATTTTGTTTAATTAGTAATTAAAGCCCCTCGAATAACGTCAAATATATGTAAACACACAGCCATGTATGACTATATGTTACATGTTTAAATCATTAAAGCTTTTAAAACTTAAAAATAAATGTAAACTAATTCTTATTAAATAATAAATAAAATATAGTTCTGGTGGTGGATTTTAATTTTAAAATTATCTGGAAGACAATATATCAAGTATATGTTGATACGGTATATCATATATAACTTAAATAGAGCAGTAATGTACTTTTAATAACAAAAAATAAACGCAATTGAATCCAGTAATTGTTATTTATTATAAGCAATAACAGTTTCTTTAAGACCTTGCTTACCTTTATGTAAGCATTGAAGTGATTACACAGTTCAGTCAGTCCGTCTTTCACTCTACTGAAGAGGTTGTAAAGTGTGGTTAGGTCGTGTAACCGGGGTCCATCCATCAGAGACTCCAAGCCTTTGCTAAGGATACCGGTTAGGTGTTCACTAAGCAACTGCCTTTCTACTGAATGAATTAATTGCCACCTGGAAAAAAAGTCAACTTTTTCGTCAGACATTAGTTCTTGTTGTTTATTTTTAAGTAGATAGAAAACCTTTGGATAAGAATACCACGGCTGTAGACAGCGCAAACTTGTCACAGGATTCGATCAACATCATAATTTAAAAAAAAAATTATATGGGTTGTTCGAAATACATTATAATTTTATTAAATTTTGCTTAATGTTCAACCTCAAGGATGAGGTATGAGGGTGAGGGGTATGTACTCAGGACTTATTCTACTATAAGATTGTGTATCAAAGGCCACGAACCGTTCTTTGTGGTACATGGGTTAATAAGGTTGCACCCAAATTCAATTACCTACAATATTACTGGTCAGATTGACTTTTGTAAAGCAAGTAAACAATTATTTAACATGCCTACCAAATATCAATTTGAATGGAACTAAGAAACATAGTAGTATTAGTACTGTTTCATTAGTAGTCCATATTATTACAAAATGAATCACAGATATTGTATATTTAGAAAGAATAGAGCTAAATGATATCATCAACATGGCACAGAATATACACAATTTAATATTATAACTTTTTATGTAGTTCCAATAGCTTTTGTGTCTTTTTAACACAGTCTAACTGCAATTTGAAAGAAAGAGATGATTTCTTAAAACTATGTAGTTTCATTGATTTTTTATTGAAGGGACTAAACATTTAGTAGAACTTACTTGGTACAAGGGTCGAGGTAGTGCAATAGGCGCTCATTCTCTTCCCGAAGCCTTTTCTCTACATGAGCAAGGTATTCAGGGACTGGTAGTTCTCTCATTAGACGTTGACCCTCTGCCGAATACAGACGTTCTGTTGCTTGTAGGAATCTACAGAAGAAATAAATAAATATGCTATAGGTACTGATAAAGCAGACTTTTATATGCTCTTTACAAGTTACCACCGGCTCAGAAAGTGGGATTCACTAAATGTCGTCAAGAATCTTGGTTATTGCCAAATATTTCATATTACTATTTTAATACTGATAAATATTTTGAAATTTTGGTAAATTGTTATTAGTATTTAATTTACAATACATATAATATAGGTATTTTGTACAGAACGTTAAAAAAATACAAATTTAAAATGAATTTATGATCTTGTAATGCATATTATAGACCAATAGTGCCAGGTGGAGTTGCTTTGTTTCTCTTGAGATTACTATGCTCATATAATTTTAATGTAATTAGATCAAATACTTATTTATTTCATATCGGTACACTATTCTTAATGCTTATAACAACAGGTATGTAGATATTTTACTTGAATATATTGACCTCATATTTTGGTGCAAATAATATGAATAGGACACTATTAAAACTTACTTATGCTCAAAAGCATCTTGATATATCTGAAGGTCAGATAGCATCCGCAACAGGCTTTTTAGTAGAGAGATGTCTACAGAATCTCCTCCTCTCTCTCTTTCTATTAGAAGCAGCAGACCATCTACTGTCCTTGTTTGGATCAATGTGTTCATCGCTATATGGTGTCGGAATAGGTCTAGACCCATATCCCTGAAAAACATTACAATTTTATAAATGATTTGAGTCAAGATCATAATGTAAAGATTAATATAATTTCGCGACGAATTCAAATTTCAAACTCTAAAAGGATATTGTATACACAGAGTATTGAAATTTGAAAAATTATCATTGCCTAGTGGTAGGGGAGCCCAAGAGGGGATTTCGGGATTTACTAAAGCGCGGCAGATTAATATACAGGGGGATAGCTTGTACTCGGTTAAGTACCTCCACAAAACATGAGGTCCATATATAAGGCCGCCTGTGAAGGAGACAGGATCAGATTAGTAAAAAAAAATTGACTATAAGAAATTCCCGAGCGCATCAGATTAAGATAGGGTGAGTTAATTACATCCTAAAAAGTGTATATTCCACTAATCTGACAATTTGAGAGTGACGTAAAGAAAGGGGAGGGCAACAAAGTTGTAAAAAAAAACGTCATCTCGACATTCTCGAGCGTAGCTAAATTTTTTTTTATTTTGGAGGAAATAATTCAAGAATAATGAAAAATATATAATCTGACGATTTCCGCAAGCCGAAATAACAAAAATTCGTCGATAAAGTTAAATGCGTGCAGCTGCGTGATGCCTACATTTCCTTAAACCGATCGGAATCTACCAAACGGCGTTCTAAATATTTTCCTCAAAATTACATTTCCTGTGAATTTGAACCAATTCGGACCGATAGATTTTGAGAAATTTTGAAAAATCTTAAAAAAATGAGAAATATTTTTTTTTAAAGTGGTTTTTTTATCGATCAACTTCAAAAACTAATCCGCCTTTGAGCTTGAAAAACTACGTCGATCGCCACCAAGCTGGTCAACAATTAAAATTGATGATATGATGATGATAAAACTGCGTCGAATGCCGCCAACCGCGTGAAAATTGCTTGATCCATTCAAAAGTTATTGCGGTTTGAAAATTCCAAAAATAGTGTTCTATAAAACTTCTTTCAGACTTTCGAGCTGGGAGAGCTCAAATGCATAGAAATATTATTTCTTTGAACTCAGCGAGCTCAAAATATCAATTTTAAGCGCCCAGGAATGGAATTAGCGGAAAGTTGCAAGGATGGCCCTTTAGGTGAACAGTTTTTCTAATTTTTTTTTGTCAGATCAGGCGAATCCCTCTAGATAATCGTCAGATTATGAGACAGTACGTTTAGAACATAAAGATGAACCACATATATCTTAATCTGACGCGCTTGAGTATTTCAAAATTGCGATTTTTTTTTGCAAATTAAGAAAATGGCCGTGGGTTTGCGTCCCATCGAAATCGTCAGATTAGTGAATGAGAGCTTTTTTTTGGTGCACTTAACACTCCCTTAAAAAATCTGACGCGCTCGATAATTTTTTTTTTTTTCATTTTCAACCCTTAAATACAACCACCCGCATCATGCAAACGATCAGATTAACATACGAACATTATTAAAAATACGTAGGGCATAGATGCTATCAATATCTGACGCGCTCGAGGATGTCCATGTAACAGTTTTTTTTTACATATTTAACAATCTATAGCCGCTTCCCCCACCGATGAAAAGGAATTTATCATATAAAATTTTTTTCTTCTTATTATCTAAGCTTTGCATCCCAATAGATCTCTACAACGCTCGAGTAAATCCCCATTTAGCATCGTGGGCTCCCCTACCATAGAAGAAACAATATATAAATGGTTATTAGTAAAAGTTACATAGGAGGCACTATGAAACAAACCAAAATTAAGAAGTTTCATTGTTATAGCAAGTCTGACAGTAATTTTTAATTTTACTTATTGCAAAAACAAGCTGCAAAAACAAGCTTACAATATTTCATCCTAATTCATGAGCTTAAAGCAATGAATGAGACTACATAAATAGCTAATAAAACCCTTGAACCTCAGTTTCCACAAATTTAATTTTACACTTAGAAATGGCCACAGAATTAATGCGACCCATTGATGCTATAAAGACATCGTATATTAGAAAAGTACTAGTCAGCATCAAATAAAAAAAACCATAAAAACTAAGTAGCTAGGATCTCACATTTGCTTTGAAAGTTACTATATTTGTTATATTAATTTACCAAGTTTGTATGTATACTTACCAAATAGAATGAATACTGGGATTCTGCAAAACATAGGTACGGTCAAGATATAAGAAAATGCTTCTTATCATTATCATTTGACGACAATGTGCTTTCCAGCAGTCATTCATTCGTTTTAAAAACACCTGCCGATCCATGCTTTCAGAAAGAAATTGTTCTATGTTTGATTTCACATGTCCCTCTACTAAATTTGTAAGATTGACATATAACTGTGAGGCCATCTAAAAGTAAAAAAATTAAGTTGGGTTGAGTAACATTCATACATCGCTTTTGACATAAAAATTTACTATGGTAAACCTAGACAATCATTTGGATTTTAATCTTTTTATTGATTTAATAGTTAAGAATATAGAAGTAAATAAATATCTATTATCATCAGATTGTTCAGGTATATAAAAAGGATAATAAAGAAAAGGATTTAGGATTTAAATAACCCCCTTATTTGAGACTTAAATTTTTGGAAGCAATTGTCCAGAATTATTGTTATTGATCGAACATTATAATTTACAGTATCAGAAAATCTCAAATAGATTACCTTATGACTACACATATTTTCAACTGCCTGGTATAGCTCTTCCAGCGAATAATCTATTGATTTTGAGGTCTGTATGGCGATTACAGCCTCTCGTAATTTGCTCCATGTCGTCTCTTGGTAATTCTCTGGAAGATTCGGTTTACCTGCAACATATGCATATTATTTAACCAAATGTCATAAAGGTTATGAAAATACGTCTGCAGGTCACAAGTATAAACACACTTTTAAAGTTCTTTATAACCAGCTTCTTAGCAGTTGTCCCGGGTTTGGTCATTGACGAGGCCAGTTTTAATGCTATACTATTTCCATTTGAATTCGGATTTAAAATTGAAAAACTCGCTTTCTTTTCACTAGAACTCATGTCGTCTAATTTTGCTCTTTTAGTGCAATGTTCGCTATTGGTATGAGAGCGTTTTCTACACTGATTACCACCCTCCTCAACCAAATCTTGCGTTTTAGCTAATTCCGACATAAGAAAGCATATTATGGCCGCAGCCACAACGTAATTTAATATACTAAAATTTAATGTATAAGAAATTATAAAGCAAAAGCGTTCAGTCGATATTTCCTAGCAAAACCACCATTAAAAATAATTGTTTTCATTTTTGAAAATCGAAATAGAGGTCGCTATTATGCATATTTTTTAAACAATTGGCTTTTCGAATTTCGGCCAGGCTAAACGACACGACGCGAACTACAGAGTATAAATAGCTCCAAGTTTACGACTATACTTCTTTGTCATGTATATTATATAATTCTGTTTAAAATGAAGTAAACAATGTTGTGAAACAAACATAATTTAAAAGTAATCTTTATAAAATAAAATTTATATTGATTATCGCAACGGAAATGTCACATTCGTTAAAGTGTTTCAATACTTAATTCTTATTTTAAAGTTAATTCTTAATATAATTAAATTATTATGCTTCAACTTAATTTATTTAAATTAAACAAATTTAAGAGTTAAGTAAGCTGTCACAAGATTATATAAATTATTGTTAAACGTCATCTAATGTGCTGACTATCTCAACTAATGTCACTGTCATGTACTGAATTGGTAACTCGAATGCATCGATAATTAGTTAGTATAGTCCTTTTCACGAAAGAAGTCCCCCAGACGCGGCGCTGCAATCGCATGAATGTTGCCATTTATGAGTAAAAAATTTACCTATTTTATTTAAATTTAGCAATGTTATTTATCAAACAATACTATTTTCTGCATACTTCGATGAAACAATATTTATGTTATGTAAAAATTATATTTTTATTTACTTATATTAGCGGTTTTCTACCTACTTACAGGGAAAAGATTAGAACATAGGGTAAAGAAAAGCAATACAATTTTTTATTCAGAGTTTTAATGCATAATTGTTGGGTTACAATTTTTTTCGAAATACACGCCGCTGTTATACCTTCGTTTGTAATTCTTGTTACAGTTTTCTTTGACACACCTGCAATTAAATTATGAACAGTTAAAAATAATAGTAACTTTAAGTTCATGATGAAATTATATAGTTTCATCACGTTATGTATTTGTTCAACTTTGTCGCAAAAACGAATTTATATCATAAAAGTCCCATCAATACAGCAAAAAATTATTAAATGGCAACTCTAAAAAGTACCTGTTATGGCGGCAACTCTCTTCCGAACATTGTTTAGTGGTATTAAAACACCTTGATTCTTATGTTCCGCTTCATAGAACTCTTTCACCTTTAATATAATTTCTCGAGCCGAACTTTTTACAACTTGTGGCATTGTAATAAATCTTCAAAATGCACTAAGCTAGTTAAAACTTCACAAAAATCTACCACAACAAACGAACTTGATAACATCGACGAATGACAACATTGCCGACCTGTCAAAAATAGTTCCAAAAATCACCGCGGGACTTCTTTCATGAAAAGCACTATACTTATAACTTATAGTGCTTCGGCAGTCGGCACTACTCTGTCGATCAAAATTTTTTGACAATCGAAGATAATGTGCTCCCAGGCCCCAGCTCCACTGTTCCATCACTTGAATTACAATGTGAATATGTTTTATTCGCAATAATGCCGAGTCGAGCAAGGTGTGACGGTGCAGTATTATGACCAAAACGCAGTCTATTTATGATAGTAATAAAGTTTCGAGGAGCATCTTGCATACGATGATACCAAGGTCTTGCAAGTTGCAGGTAAGTCTACTTGTATGCTTCCATACAATTCCTTTCGTATCTTGATCTTTCTTCAACATTTCTAAGTTCTAACCACAAATTTTGAATATTCTGGTCAATACATTGCAAGTAATCGGACATAGGAACATTCATTGTATTTCTAACGTCAAGAGCATTAACTCTGCCGTAAATATAGAGCAGGGTTCATGCAGAATAAAACTTGAAGAAAATTTTGCTTGCGGATCATATAGAGCAGCATGTACATAATCACTTCTTTGCTCCCATTAGTGTAGATAAAATAGTACATTGTATTTTCCTCCAAAAATTTAAGCATTTCCGAATTATTGTTTATTGTCTGTTGGACTAGATTAATAATTGGATGTGAGATACACTGATAAGAGAAAGAGTAAATATGATACTGATAAGAATAAGAGAAACATGGCCATGGACACTGTTTTCTAACTTTAGAAGGACTATTGTCTATTTCCAGAAATATATTGGACATTGTTGGAGAATTACCACATATTAGACCTTGTGCTGTTGTTAATGGTCTTCTTGGGGATCTATCTATATAAGGTACAATTTTGTTTATTACTTGAGTGTTGTTTGATGCCATTAATTTGAGACAGTATCTTTCAGCAAGTAAGATTCACCTCAAAATCAAAGGCATCACTTTTGTCTCAACTTCCATGGTCCTTATGGGAGTTGAGCACATAGCACCAGATATTATTCTTAAAGCCTTATTCTGCAATATGTCTAATTTATTTACATGAGAACTATTCATATAAGCAAGTGAGCTATAATCTAAGTGACTTCTAACAATACTTTTATACAATATTGACAATAGTTTTAGATGGGTTAATTTTTAAATGTAAACAATAATTATAATATTGTAATAGTTGAAATAAGGATTTGTTCATATTATCTATTGCAATCTCTAAGTTGTAATTACTACTGTATAATACAATGTCATCAGCAAATTGTAAAATATTTTCATTCCTATTATTTACATATTTACAAATTTCACTTGTATATATTGTACAGTAATGGAGATAGTGTGGCACCCTGCATTGTACCTCTCGAGGCACATTTGGGTCCATATAGAATATTGTTATGCCTAGTATAGATTGTTCTGTTGTTAAAAAAATTAAAAACCACACAAGTGTCCGGGCACACCCAACCTAGACATGATTTGAACTAGTATACCAGGATCAACACTATCAAAAGCACTTTGAACGTCTAGGAATACGCAAACAGTGTTTAATTTTCTATGTTTTGCATTTTTCAGGTCAGAGATTAAAGAGGTGAAACTGTCTGCACTACTACGCCCTCTATGGAAGCCATATTGTATATGTGGAATGAAACACTTACATGTAACATACCAATCATGACGGACTTTCACCATGTTTTCGAAAATATTTTACCAAGACAGGATGACAAGGAAATTGGTCTATAAGAACTAGCAAACTTTGAATTTGGGTTATCATTGTTGATTTCAAAAACAATGTTCAGTTGATCTACTTCAATTAAGTTGCTATTATCTGATAATTTATCCAAGAGTGGAGATATAAACTCATCTGTATATGATTTATTCTTAGGTTTGAACATTTTTAATAAATTCCAAATTTTACTTATGTGAGTATTTCTATTAAAAGTGTTACATAAGTTATTCCATACAATTTTTTTCTGTTCTGAAATTGTTCTCTTTTTCTGGGCATCTTTTCTTTTGTAATTAATATAATTTTCAATAGTAGGTTCTTTTCTATATAGTTTTAGTGCATTATATGAAGCATAACCATTTTTTCACATATACAATTCCACCAAGGAGATGGTGGTCTGCTTATGAAAGTGTTTGTTTTAGTGAGCTTTGGAATTGACATTTCTTTAAGAGTATCTAAATGAGAACAGAAATTATTATATGTTGAAATAGGATCATGTGATTGAAGTATCAAATCATTAAACATTGTTTTTGAAAGAACTGTGTATGTTTCCCAGTCAGCTCTTTTATATATAAACTATCTACAGGGGAATTGAGATGATGTTTATCTATATCTAATGGAATCTCTGTTATTGTTGGATAACGGTAACTTCCCATTGTATCATCATGTACAGACCATTCACATAGTGGAGCGCGGCTACCACTGATGAAGCTTACATCAATGGCAGAAGCAGTTTGTCTAGGGCGATTTAAGGTTGTAGGTCTACCATCATTTAAAATACACAAATCTAAGTCATCAATTAAATTAAATAACTCCTGACCTCTACCGTTGGTTGACTGACAACCAAATGCAATATGATGAGCATTAAAGTCACCACTCATAAATATGGGCTTTGGTAGATCATTAATAATGAACAAGGTCTATTAAATCGTATACGCCCACTTGAAGGTGGACAGTATACACAGAGAATTGTTAAACTACTATGTCCAGTTGATACAGATACAGCAACTGTTTGTATATCTTCATAAAATCTAGTATTTAATATAGGTATCTAATTTTTAAATACTGTCATCTTTCAAAGCCCTTAAAATTTCGGCATCACTTTTGTAATAATGTCGATTTTTTGTATTACTTGGTAATTGTTGTCGAGTTTTTTCTTTTTTTATATTAATTACAGTATTCAATGGTATTCTTTAAATTCACCCCACTTCTAATATTCTTGAATTTTTCTATAGAAATAATTTTAAGATTTTTCTCTTTGATTGTTTTATTTTCCTTTTTTTCTAAATCTACAACCTTGGTATTGTGAGTGTCACACATCTCACCCTGTGCTGGATCTTTGAATTCACTAAAAATGTTATCTGTTTCTATATCAGGTAAGTAATCTATGATCGATGCACTTTCATCAATGTAGTTAATGATAAATTCTTCATCTTGATGTGGTTGAGAATCATTAACAATAGCATATTCATCCACACATGCTACAGGTAGAGAGTAGTTTATGTCAGCTTCTTTGATTTCTTCTAAATTTAAGGTACTCTTAGATTCTGTCGAATCCTTATTCATGAAATCATAATTCAGTTTATCAAAAAGTTTTTGTACTTCTTTTTTTTGCGTAGGTGTGTTTACAATTTTATTTTCAAGGTCTTTACTTTCGGGGTCGATATTAACCAGTTTTCCAGGAATAACTCTTACTTTCTTTTTATTGTTCCTTTGTTTGCGTATTTGTACAGTCTTCGTAATTTCATGTTCGGATACACTTTCTAAATTGTCATCATCTATATTCCCTAAACTTTTTGCAGATTCTGCATTTAATTTTCTTTTACGTGTCGGTTCCTTAATATTCATTGTGCCATATCTCATTTCTTTAAGTAGTTGCAAGACTGATGTATCAACTGCATACCTTGATTTATTGGGATCTTCATTTTCGCTACTTGGGAGTCTTGATAGGACTTGGTCACGATCAACAGGAATAATACCTGCTTTTCGAAAACCAGCTTTAAGGTTCGTCTCAACATTGTCGGACAATTCATTTATAAGGACTTTTAATAGTCTTGGGAAGCATCCTTTCGGTACTGAAGCTTGGGTTCTGCCATCTGTTTTTTTCCATTTAAGTAAAATGTTTCTCCAAGCCATTTTCATGGCCCTAAAGAAAGCGATGTCTAGAGGCTGCGTTAAATGGGTAGAATTTGCTGGCAGAAATATAAATGAAATATTGTGTTGTTCACATATTCTAATTACTTCGATAGATAAGTGTGATTACAAATTGTCACCAATGAGAATTTTTTTTCCTGTTTTGTTTTTAAAACACGGAATTACAATGGGTTTTATGTAATCATCAAATGTGTTGGCATCAATCCAACCAGATGCCGTTCTATTGTAACGTGTGCCTTTAGGTCCACCGGTAGTCCAAGTATCATAAATATTGTTAGCTTTATAAATTA
Organism: Pieris melete; assembly: GCA_963693345.1. Lineage (NCBI taxonomy): Eukaryota > Metazoa > Arthropoda > Insecta > Lepidoptera > Pieridae > Pieris > Pieris melete. The sequence continues at coordinate 129,675 of CAVNZK010000039.1, read as the reverse complement.
CATATGGAGGCAGAAGCTCTCCTGCAGCAGTACCAGCCATCATTATAGATATCGATGATTTAGATTGATTAAGGACTCTTTTAGGGTACTTAGTTCCCCTTTTCACTATAACCTTTTTACGTCCGGGGTCATCACTGAGGTTCGTTTCGTCGTAATTAATTATATTTTTTGGATCTATTTCTTTAAGGGATATCTCTAATTCGTCAAAGTATTCTTTAATTGTTCGGACTTGAGCCCTCGACTTTTTTATATTTTGACACATTCTCAAAGAAATGGTATCTTTATGCCTATTTAAAAATCTTGCGGCATAATCTGGTCCAGGCATATTATTTTTAAAGCGCCTGTGTGTGATGCCTAAATTATCCAAATACATTTTAATTAGAACTCTTAAATCGTAAGTGTCTACAGGATAACCCCAATTGCCGCAAATATTTATATAATTGACGATGTGGCGTTCTGTGTCGTCATCTAAGGCATTTTGACCACCTTGTGTTTTCATAATTTTTCTACTGTGTCGGTATAGCAACGATTTGTTAATATTATATTTATTTGCGATAGAGGCTAATGAGCAGTTTGGTGTAGTATCAAACTCTTCCAAAGCTTGTTGAATTGTCTCCTGGTCATATTTTCGATATTGCTTACCCCGTGGATCGGGCTTATAGTTACGAGGCATTTTTGTACCTGAGAAATAAAACAATGATAAAATTAACAAAACCAAAGATGTACCTTATTATTTCATTTTAGGTACTTAATGAATGAGGCTTCATGAGAAGGCGCCTTTCACTGTTTACTAATACCATAATACAATTTTTGCTTGTTTCTGGGCCAATCTTCCTCTGTTTACCCCTAATAATAAGACTTGCTATAACCGGCGGGCGTAATTGATTGTATCTCAAGTACACTTAATAAGAACCTCAAAATTCCAAATTTAAACAAAATTAAAAGCTTCAAGTATGAAACTAAAAGTGGAAGTTGAACCGGAGATAAACATTACCAAATAGTCCTTTATCCTTTTTGGCAGCCCTGATTTTATCATATCTAATCACCCTTCTTTCGTAACTATTCATCCCTTTGCTGCATCTATTAACCATATTCGCGTGCTCATTAAACCCTCAGGTGTGTCTATTCACCCCCTTCGCGTGTCTTTTGACCTCAAAAAATTAAAGTAAACTAGACTTACAAAATAAGTCTAATTAATTATAATAATGTATTATAATTATATGTTAAATATATATTCTTACCTCAACAATTACAGCACAATATATTTATGATAACACTGACTGTAATTAGAAGATATTTATTGACTTCTATCGCCAAAATTCTCTAAATTACGAAAGTTCAAATTCACTTGCACTTTTACGACTTTTTTTTGGTCAACTTTGAAATTTAGTTTTGACGTTTTTAGTGAAGTTGCCATAAATAAAATGTTGCCAGACCAAGGAAAATAAAACTACCAAATGACTAAAGATATTCAAAAAAAAATTCAAAATTCAAAAATCATTTATTCACGTAGGTAACACAATGTACACTTGTGATTCGTCATTAAAGAAATAAATATTAATGCTTCTAATTTTACATTTACTGCCAGTTCTCAAATCAAGGGCGTAGAACGGAAGAGAAGAACTGGCAATAAACTCTCCGCCACTCTTTTTAATCGCCATGTTTTTTTTTTTTTTACACAACGTTTGTAAGGAGCTGCAACCATTACACCATGTTCCACATGACATTTTAAGTAATTAATAATAAGAACATAAATAAAAACAAAGACTTGTCCCCTATCAGCAGGAGGCATGGTGAAATAGGAGCACGCACTTACATTCTCGTGGGAACAACACGCAAACACATAGTCGAAATAATTAACATCACCGCATACACGAATTCAAGTACGACCAGTCACCACAAGCAGCACCCGTTCACGAGTATGACGCATGGCCAGCCATCGGCCCCCTCGCCATATTTTAGGGAGAGAGACAACCCGACGCATGGACGCCGCCACAAGCAATGACATTTAAGCGAGCATGACGATCCTTGAAATGTGGACTTGGCTACATAAGAAAATAATAATAATACTGAAATAATTGGATACCACATGGATCACGGTTTGTTCCCACTTTACATTAAAACAGTCGTGGATGTTGACGATCGCCCAGAGTCTGGAAATGCAGCCGAGAGATTCAGTCGTGTTACCTATAATATATACTGGAGCAACTCATATCCAAGCACTAGGATCGTTTAAATATTCATTTATATTATAATAAGCCTTAGCAAGCAGTTTTACTTTAATGTACGATTTAAATTTATTTATTGACAACGCTTGTATCTCACTAGGGATTTTGTTGAAAAAACGTATACAATTGCCTTGGAAAGAATTACTCGTTTTATGCAGCCTTCTGGTTGGTGCGCTAATTTTGTCTTTATTACGAGTAGGTACTATAATTATGGAAGCTACTATTCTTTTTAAAGATATCTATATTTTTCCGCACATATAAAATATTCTCATAAATGTATTGACTTGCCAGAGTCAAAATATGTAATTCCTTAAATTTGCTTCGGACCGACTCCCGTGGGGACAACCCACAGATCGCTCTTATAGCCCGCTTTTGCACTACAAATATCGATTTAATGTCAGCTGCATTACCCCACAAAATAACACCATATGACATTATACTATGAAAATAGCTGAAATAAACAAGCTTTGCTGTGTTCTCATCCGTAAGATCGCGTATCTTTTTAACTGCGAACGCTGCGGAACTTAGCCTATTCGAAAGACCTTCTATGTGTCGGCCCCACTGGAGTTTACTATCTAAAGTAATTCCCAAGAACACCGCATTATCAACAAAGTCTATTTCCTCGTCTTTAATTATTATTTGAGAATGACTACTTTTTACATTTGTAGTTACAAATTTAACACATTTTGTCTTCTTTTCGTTTAACTTAAGATTATTTGTATTAAACCAGTGAACTACACTGGAGATGGCACTGTTTACGTTATCAAGTGATGGATTTTGTCGTTTCACTTTAAATAAAAGCGAAGTGTCATCAGCAAACAGTACTATCTCGTGAAGCTCCTTTACAAGAAATGGCAGGTCATTTATATAGACAAGGAATAAGAAGGGACCAAGTATGGAGCCCTGCGGTACTCCCATAGTAACAGAGGATCCCTGTGATATAGCTCCATTTACATTTACCTTTTGAATTCTATCGCTCAGGTATGATTCCACAAGATTTAGCGCCCTTTCGCCAATGCCATAGTGTTGAAGTTTCTTGATTAGGATTTCGTGATGGACACAGTCAAAAGCCTTTGATAAGTCGCAAAAAACTCCAATGGCATCATGAGAACTTTCCCAAGCATTTAAAATCTCGGAAATTAATTGAATGCCAGCATCTGCTGTGGAGCGACCTCTTGTAAAACCATACTGCTGGCTATGCATAATTTTATTATTATTAAAATGTGTCAATAATTGTTCAAGAATGATTTTTTCAAAGATTTTACTCAAAGCCGGCAGCACAGATATGGGTCTAAAATTTGTGGGGTCCGAAGTGCTGCCCGTTTTGAATAACGGTGTGATTTTACTTATCTTCATCTGGTCTGGAAAGACTCCACAATCTATACATTCATTAAATATTATAGCCAACTCTGAACTGATAGTATTGATTACTGATTGTAAAATGAAAACAGATACACCCCAAAGATCTTTATTTTTTTTTATTTTTAGCTGTTTAAATGTTTTTATAATGTCATTGCAGCTAATGCGGCTAAATACAAACTTATGATTGCATACAGGAACATTCTTTTTCAATAATAAAAGGGCGGCTGATGGTGAAGAATTCAAAACGCTGGTTGTATTTAAAGGAATGTTAGTAAAAAACTCTTCAAATGCAGAGGCTACTTCGAGGTCGGAACTAATTACTTTGCCGTTTATGTTCACTTTGAATTCAGTATCCTTTCTGGAGGTTCTTCCAGTCTCCTCGTTTATAATTTTCCAAGTAGCCTTTATCTTATCAGAGCTGTTGTTTATTCTAAGACTTAAGTGTTTCGCCTTAGCGATTCTACACTCTTGCCTAAAACTTTTTGAGAATATCCTAACATACGTTTTAAATTCTTCACTGTCATTATACTGTTTTTCATCATACAACTCATACAATTTTAGCCTTTTTTTGTGTAGCTCCGGAGTTGCCCAGTCACAAAAGGTAGGTTTCTCCGAGACCAAAAAAGTCTTTGGAGTGAACACATTTTTGAATTCACCAATAAATGAATCAAAGAATGTGCTATATAAATTATTAGGGCATTGGTTACTACGCAAAAATGGCATTTTAAATATCAAATTTTTCCTAAATCTATCTAACCGATCCTCTGTTATAGGAATTGTGCATATTTTCTTTTTTTGATCTTTACATTTTAGTATTTCAAATTCAAACAATTGACCAGAGTGGTCAGATGTAAGTTTGTTGATAATACAGGCGTTGAGAGGAACTATATTACTATAGATATTGTCAATACATGTTGCCGTGGTGGCTGTTACCCTAGTTGGTACAATAAAAGTATTAATTAAATTATATGATTTAAACAGATTTAGCAAACGTTTACTTGAACTACAGTTGTCAAGCAAATTTACATTAAAGTCTCCACTAACGATCAATTTTTTCTTGGATTTTTGCAATTTGTACAGAACCTGCTCCAATATTTTTTCTAAACTATCATATTGAGCTGAAGGAGGGCTATACAAACTAACAATGATAAATTGCTCCAGCTCCACACAAGATACTTCTATAAGGCGTTCCACAGAGAGGCTCACTATGTCCTTCCTTTCTTTAAATTTTATTTTTTTACTAAGCAATATTAATGAGCCACCGTGTATTGCATTTCCTCTGCAGAACGAACTACCAATCTGATGATTACAAAAATTGAACATAAGTTCACATGTCTTTAACCAGTGTTCTGTAATACACAGTATGTCAACATTTTCACTGCTCAAAAACAACTCAATTTCTAGTAATTTACTTTTCATGCCTTGTATATTTTGGTGAACCAGACTGATAGTATTGTTCTTAAATCTACTTAGCTTACTTTTTAATTCTAGGCCAGAGAGACTCTCTGTTGTCTTAGTGTCTAATTTAAATTAGATATACTATTTCTTGGAATATCTTCCAAGGTCTTACTAACTAAAACCTGCTCAATAGAAGCAGGTTGTCTAGCCAAATTCTTGGCTGTTATATACAATAAATATGATAGCGAATCAGCTATCTGTCTTTTAAAATATGTAGGTAGATTATATCTATCCTTTGTCAAAATGATACGGTTTTGTTTACTGGTATCACTGAGTTATATAAATTAAGGTTTAAAATTATGCCAAGTTTTTTTCTCTATTCCCCCCGTGAGTTCTATTCACCCCGTTTAACGGTATTATACTTAAGGTATGGTTTTATCAGTGTCACCGTAAAATTGTAAACACCGTTAGATTGTAATCTATCTCGCGAGATTATAAACTGTCGAAAGATTGTGAACTCAACGTACTGCTTACAATTTAACGTATTATTATTCGGTAGATTGTAATCTATCGAAGTGAAACCGTCAAATTGTGAAACGGCCATTTTCTACTTTTCTATTGGTTATAAGTGATGTGACATTCTCGGTAAATTAATCGAATCGATTATTTATTCATTTGTTAATTTAACCATTACTTGTCAAATGTACATACATTACATTAACTTCATGTTTCAATTAGTGTAGGGTTCCGAAAATTCATCAGTATAGCAACTCCATTATGTGCATTGTTTGAATTTTTGTTGTAAATATTATATCCTGGTATTTTAAAATTATTATCTTTAAACCATGTCTCATTTAGAAGGCAAATATCAATATTTTGTTGTTTTAAAAATTGAATTAATAAAGTTTTTTTTACTATTTGCACTTTGAATATTAAACTGAACAATATGTAGCTTGGATTGTGTAGAACTAGGCCCTACACAATCCATTATGTTAATTTTTTAATAATGCATCTTTAATAGTTTTCATATTAGAGGGAGTACTGTCATCTTTATTAGCTAATTCCACCAACGTCTGCACTAGGGCCATAAGTACATTGTTGTTGGAAATTATTTGTGTTTTAAGGTCCTTAGAATCGACTAATTTAACTTTATTTACATCTTGTACCAACTTATTTGCAGATATATTTACAGACTTATTTACAATAACATTACTATTTACGAGTGGTTTTGGTGGTGGGAGTGGAGGGAAATCTGTTTCATTGGTAGTAACTTGTTCTGTTAAGGCAACATTTGCATAAGATATGTTGATTTATTTTTCACTTCTTTCATCTTCTTTATTTTGTTAGGACATAATCTAGAAATCGCAAGATGCGATGCAATTTATGCAGCTGATCTCGGTTGGTTTATCACATTGCTTATACAAGTGTTCACCTCTGCAAATACTACATCTTTGTTTCCCATTACAAATCTTAGCTGAATGATTGAATTTAAAACACCTATAGCACTGTATTAAAGGTGGAATGTATTCGAAAACTCTGTACGAGAATAGATCGTATTGTACATTATTGGCAGTACATTAGATAAGAAAGTGATGCTTACAGTTTGCAATGCAATGCGCTCTTGTCGTTCTTTAAAAACCTTCTTATTGCCACTTCAATATAAATTGAAGAATGTTATGTGTTAAGTTCTTTGTTAGATATATTCGCTGGAACAAATCTAATGATGCCGCTTTTTTCAATTTGCGCTGCCGGTATGAACGCCTTCATGTCATATTTTGTGAGGAAAGTGGTGTTATTAATAAATTATTTGCCGTATTATATTGCTTGAAAATGACTGCTATTTTATTCACCCTCTGAATACCCGTCACACCTTTTATGTCCATTGCGAAAATATGATTTAAATATATAGGGCTCTTGTTGCCCAATCTATCGTGGTTTGTGGATTCCACATACTTACACTTTAATGTCTGTGTTGGTTGTTTTCCATTTAATTTTTTTTTAAATTTAAACTGCGCGAAGGTCGGCTCCGAGAAGCATCGTTCTAGTTCATTCACCGTCTCAACGTTTCTTGGTGCTCAGCTATACAGTTACAGAGGCGAACTGTCTGTTATATATTAGATAGGTACTTAGGTGTTACTTAAAATGTAATTTTTCAATTATTTTTATATAAAGAGTAGGTACTTGCCAAAAATGAAAACCTGTTACACCTTTTAATTATAAATTTTATTAAGTGTATATGAAACATACACAGTCTTATACTAGAACAAGTCCTGAGTACATATCTCACCCTCACACCTCGTCCTTGAGATCACACTCATCAAATTTAATAAAATTATAATAATGTATTTTGTTGTAGAACCCATAATTTTTTTTTTAAATTATGATGTTGATCGAATCATGTGACAAGTTTGCGCTGTCTACAGCCGTGGTATTCTTATCCAAAGGTTTTCTATCTACTTAAAAATAAACAACAAGAACTAATGTCTGACGAAAAAGTTGATTTTTTTTCCAGGTGGCAATTAATTCATTCAGTAGAAAGGCAGTTGCTTAGTGAACACCTAACCGGTATCCTTAGCAAGGGCTTGGAGTCTCTGATGGATGGACCCCGGTTACACGACCTAACCACACTTTATAACCTCTTCAGTAGAGTGAAAGACGGACTGACTGAACTGTGTAATCACTTCAATGCTTACATAAAGGTAAGCAAGGTCTTAAAGAAACTGTTATTGCTTATAATAAATAACAATTACTGGATTCAATTGCGTTTATTTTTTGTTAATAAAAATATAGTACTGCTCTATTTGAGTTAAGGTGCGTACAGACTATATAACATAACATGTTATACAACATTGCTATACAACATGTTTCAGATAATGTGGACACTGAATGTTATAAAACATGTTATAATATGTTATTGATATGTATGCTAGGACGAACTTAGCATCTACGTTTTTTTGTTTTTCTTTTGTTATTTAAAATGGTTATATTGCGTTGTTATTCTAATGTGTACAGTATTGTTTTATGTTATAATGTTGAATAACAAGGTTACATAATGTGGACGTGTTATAAAACACAAGTTATATAATATGTTACATAGTCTGTACGCACCCTTATATATGATATACCGTATCAACATATACTTGATATAGTCTTCCAGAGAATTTTAAAATTAAAATCCACCACCAGTACTATATTTTATTTATTATTTAATAAGAATTTTGATTTATGAATTTGTTTTTCAGTTTGAAAAGTTTTTAATGATTTAGGCTAAGTTCAGATGACCGCGCGTAGCCGCGCGTCTCCGCGCGGTTGGAGCATTCACATGACGCGCGGCAGTGTGGCTTCAACATTGATTGACTATGGACGTGGAGGAGGCAATTTGCTTATGGATTTTATATAGAAGACTGAGACGTCGCAGAAGAAGACACAAGACGATACTGGGTGCATCCAATTTTAAGTGACAGACTCTCTTCCAGCCTGTTTGTCACTTTGTATCCCGACTTCCGGATGTCAGTTGCATCCTTTGATTTTTTATACGATTCTATTGAAAATGATTTAAAATCCAGTGAAGATGCTATAAGATATTGCATATCACCAAATACTTAATACCTTATCTTCAGTACTAATTTTGCATCGATCTATGTCTATGTCTTTCCGTCTCAAGCCGCGCGGATCATCTGTACTGGTCGATACAGGTTTGAAAAACTTGTGCCGCGCGCGGCCGCGCGGTTCAAGATCTGGCGCGCGGGTCGGAGCGCGCCGCGAGTTGGCGCGCGGTAATGTAGACGATAATTACCGTTTATATTGACCGCGCAGTCATCTGAACTTAGCCTAAAACGTATAACAATTTCATAAACATATGGTATTGACGTGTCTTTACATTCATTTATTTGATGTCATTCGAGGGGCCTTAAGTACTAATTAAATAAAATAAACAAAGGGCTTATTAGTTTTTATTAAATAAATGTATATTTTTTCAGAAAAAATGACGTACGATAGTAATCGAACCATAGCGTGACAAGACAATGGTTGGCGAACTGCTGGCTTTCAAAGAGCAGCTGGATAACATCGTAACTGCCCGCTTCCAAAGGAACAATCGCTTCCTCTACTCCATGAGGGAGGCCTTTGAGTTCTTTATCATAATATGCATATGTTGCAGGTAAACCGAATCTTCCAGAGAATTACCAAGAGACGACATGGAGCAAATTACAAGAGGCTGTAATCGCCATACAGACCTCAAAATCAATAGATTATTCGCTGGAAGAGCTATACCAGGCAGTTGAAAATATGTGTAGTCATAAAGTAATCTATTTGAGATTTTCTGAATAAAGTTTTGCTATTCACCTCTTTACATTGATGCCATGGGACTGTTGAAATATTTTTAATTCTTTAAATTATATTCTTCGATCAATAATAATTCTGGACAATAGCTTCCAAAAATTTAAGTCACAAATAAGGGGGTTATTTAAATCCAAAATCCTTTTCTTTATTATCCTTATTATATACCTTAACGATCTGATGATGACAGATGTTTATTTAGTTCTATATTCTTAACTATAAAACCAATAAAAAGATTAAAATCCAAATGATTGTCTAGGTTTACCATAGTAAATTTTTATGTCAAAAGCGACGTATCAATGTTACTCAACCCAACTAAATTTTTCACTTTTAGATGGCCACACAGTTATAAAGGACGTATGATAGTAATCGAACCAGAGCGTGACAAGACAATGGTTGGCGAACTGCTGGCTTTCAAAGAGCAGCTGGATAACATCGTAACTGCCTGCTTCCAAAGGAACGATCGCTTCCTCTACTCCATGAGGGAGGCCTTTGAGTTCTTTATCAACCAGCGTCATAATAAGCCTGCGAAGCAATTGTCCAGAATTATTGTTATTGATCGAACAATATAATTTACAGTATTAAAAATATTTCAACAGTCCCATGGCATCAATGTAAAGAGGTGAATAGCAAAACTTTATTCAGAAAATCTCAAATAGATTACCTTATGACTACACATATTTTCAACTGCCTGGTATAGCTCTTCCAGCGAATAATCTATTGATTTTGAGGTCTGTATGGCGATTACAGCCTCTCGTCTCGTCTCCATGTCGTCTCTTAGTAATTCTCTGGAAGATTCAGTTTACCTGCAACATATGCATATTATTTAACCAAATGTCATAAAGTTTATGAAAATACGTCTGCAGTTCACAAGTATAAACACACTTTTAAAGTTCTTTATAACCAGCTTCTTAGCAGTCGTCCCGGGCTTGTTCATTGACGAGGCCAGTTTTAATCCTATACTACTTCCATTTGAATTGGTATTTAAAATTTAAAAACTCGCTTTCTTTTCACTAGAACTCATGTATAATTTAATATAATAAAATTAAATGTATAAGAAATTATAAAACGACCATTAAAAATAATTGCTTTTCATTTTTCTTTTTAGAAAATCGAAATTCGAAATAGAGTTCGCTATTATGATTATTTTTTAAACAATTGGCTTTTCGAATTTCGGCCAGGCTAAACGACACGACGCGAACTACAGAGTATAAATAGCTCCAAGTTTAGGACTATACTTCTTTGTCTTGTATATTATATAATTCTGTTGTAAAAATGAAGTCAACAATCTTGTGAAACAAACATAATTTTAAAAAAAGGGTGCGTGTACTTATGTACGCGTGTAAGAAGTTATACTTCTTTGGCCTTATTAAAAATAGTTTTTGATTGCATGCAAATAATTAATTACAATTAAATAATCAAAGACTGGAAAAGGAGTCAATAAAGTCAATAAAGTTCAGTTTACATTTGAAAAATTAATTAAATAAATATTTATTATTATTCTCTTACATTAAACAAATAAAACACTATTTATCTTTAAAACATTTTTATTTCATTATACTATTTATTTTTAAGTGACTCTAATGTCTTCATCAGAATTTCTGTTTGTAATTTTAAATTAATCATTACTTGGTTGTACATCTACAAGGCTTCTCCAAAACTAAAACTACTACTTGCTTTCTGCAACAAATAAGAGAATATTAATTTAAGCTCTGTCCATGCAAAACTTAAAAAATGTTATAATTCATATTATAAAATTTTTAACACATTTATATTAATATAATTATATAAATGTGTTAATAATATAATTTGTAGCACATGCTACAGACCTGGATAGCAACTTTCTTTTATTCTATTTAGAGATAGAGATAATTTAAATATAATACAGGTGTCTTCCTTGTAGGTTTCTTTGGAGTTGTTTCGGGATTCTTGTTGTTCAGTTCGACATGATTTTCTTTAACCTTTCTTTAATCCTACAAAATAATGAAATTGTTAAGTTATGTGGTCACTGTTGTGCACACCTTTGTTTGGCTTTTTTAGTATTCAAGTTATGTCAAAACTGATTTATTACCTTGTCATTGTTGGCTTTATTTGCTTTTGGGATATCAATTGTTTCCAAAATGATTTTATTTCTAATATCCTGAAATATATAAATAACATCTATTAATTTAAGTATCATGGTGAGTGGTTCGCACTCAGGTATTAAGGTGTATTATACCCACTGTCCATTATAAGTGGGAATGGGCTCACTTCTGGCTGGACAGAGTTTCGGTACTACAAGTGCAACATGGATGTTTTGAGGTATTACAATATCTCTAACTACCCTGTAGGGGAATAAAGTACTGTTGTGAGCATATGCCTATGCTTGAAAGGTTGAACCTTGAACATCACCATACATCATATTTATAATTAACATTCCTACCTCGACACCATCACAATCACATTCATTGAAATCTACTTCAAACCGTTGCTGTATCATCTCTGCCATATCCATTGTGTCTCGAGAAGGTGATGGTGGCTTTGTTCCACCTCCAGTTTTTGATGTTTCACGGCGATAAGATGACAACTCTTTTTTGTATTCAATTTAGTGCACTTCCACTGATTCATCAATTGCTTTTTGTCTCTTGTCCTTATATTTGCTAGATTAAATCTGAAAAATTACATGTTTTGATTAAATAATGTGGTCATTTTTTTGAGATGCAGGTACTTATTAAAATGTTTACTTCTCTGTTATATCGCTCCAAGCCTTCATTTTCTCCTTATTAGTATTCGTGCTTAAATCTTTGTTCTCAATTATTGATATATAGGGTCATAGAATATTTCTAAAAAGTTGCTGTAACAAACGCAATAAACAAAAGCAATGAATAATGGTTCATGTTTCAGTTTTAATCAACAATAATACTCGATAATACATACGGAATACGGATAGTTAACCTCAATTGTATTGAAGCACTCAGGATGGTTGGCACAGTTTTTTCACAAATATTTTATCATATTAATTAGTATTGATTTAGATATTCAATTTAAATCACTTCTGATTATAATTCAGACGCACATATAAAATTCGCACTTGTATAATGAAAATGACTAGGTATATAATTATTTATTTTAAACAATAATTAAAACTCCTATATTTGTTTAAAAGGTAAATGTCATTGTCAGATGTCATGGTCATTCAAAATTCTTGTTAAGCTGCTAAGCTAAGAAATAGAATATGCGTGAAGTTAGATTCACGCATATTTTATTTCTTTTTACTTGTAGATTGTCTTATTCCCATCTCGCTCGCGCACGCTATATCACACTGCCAATTTTGTGTCACAGGTGCGCGCGCATCGTAAAATTTCACTCTCATCAATTTTTCATAACGCGCCTAAAGAAGTACAACTTCAACAATCTTTATAAAATAAAATTTATTTCTATTATCACAACGGAAATGTCACATTCGTTAATGTGTTTCAATACTTAATTCTTATTTTAAAGTCAATTATTAATATAATTAAAGTATTATGCTTCAACTTAATTTGTATTTATTAAAATTAAACAAATTGAAGAGTTAAGTAAGCTGTCAGAAGGTTATATGAATTATTGCTAAACGTCATCTAATGTGCTCACTATCTCAACTAATGTCACTGTCATGTACTGAATTGGTAACTCGAATGCATCGATATTAAGTTAGTACTTACTTAGTGCTTCCGTTTAGTTCCATATTGCTCATGAAGCGCTGCTCATTTTTTCTATTAAAAATTTCGGTTTTGCTTTGCTATGCAGTATGCACTTATTTAATATCTCGTACATCATCGTTGTCACAATGTTATTTTTTCATTTAATTAGTTATTGAACACATAACATGGCCTCTAAGTTAATGTAAAATATATGGATATTTAATAATGATTATAATAATAAATAAAACTGTGGCTGCTGACTGAATCTTTACGTTTAGCCATTGTAGTAAAGATGATTAGATAGTGGGAAAATAATAGCATAAATAGAAGTTTCCGTCATCTTTTGGCCATGGAATACCGTGCCACAGGCGCTAACTACAGATTTTGGCAGGCGCCTAGAATTGGTGCCTTTCTCGTATAACGTCGAAATGCAATAAGGGCTCTCACACAAAACTGCGATGTGAATTTCTGCGATTTCGAATTTGGAAACAAACTTTCACAGTCACTCTTCCACGCATCTTGCTTAATAAGTTTATTTTTATAATATTCATCACTTGTGTCCCAAAGGGACGCTCCTCAATTAAAGATATGAAAAAATCTATATCATATTCCGCCATTTTTTTATAAACAAAGGCGGTGCAGGCGCCGCGCGTCTTTCTCTAAAGCTGTCTAAGTGCGATCTCACCCTCAGAGCGGACTAAAATGGCGTCACCAAGGATGACGTAACATCGCAGGAATGTGCGATGCGAAGCAGATCGGTCATTCTTGCGGTGCGTTCGTGCGAATTCGCAGATATTTGCGATGCGATGCGAATTCGCAGTTGTGTGTGGGAGCCCTAAGGGCTGCAGGTGGATGTTACTCTGCCATAGACAAATCTATTCTAATGTTTTACAGTAATTAATATACCAATTAAATTAAGATTCCCTTGTATATTGCTAAAATTGTTGTAAGATAATAAATTAGTCCTTCAATATACAAAAGTTTTACTATCTTTATCTGACGCATCTTCCCCTTCGAGCGTTACGTGTAGTAGGTCCTTGTTTTTCTTAAATACGCTTTATTAAATTACTAGTACTGGATCTAGATTCTGGGTCGACATCTAGTGTACGTGCCGGGAATATAGTTTATTTCCACTGAAGTAGTTCCAACCAAGAATTTGATAGAGTAATAATCAAATATTTCTATGTAAAATCCGAGAGCGCTTTTTGTGGTAACTGAGTTTAATATTTTATTATTATGTTGTAGTATGTAGAGTTTAAGAAGAAAGGGACTTCTATGAAAATTGCGAACATATTGCAAATGTTACTTTTAAACAGATGTGTAAAAAGTGTATATAGAATTTAAAACGTACTTATTAGTCGATTTAAAATATAATAATGGTTAGCACAATTAAGTGGTATTGTAATATCGTCCACTTACACCCTCGTGCAGGTTTCGGCGGGGGAGTAACAAGTGGGATGCGTCCCGCGCTCTCCCCTTCATTCACTCAGTAGTCAGTGTTCGTCCATTCACTCCGCGTTACGGACCATAGTGCAACCTCTGACGCGTGGGTGTTCGCTGCAATACGCGCGCTATTTGACGTCATTATTTTGATACTGACGTAAACGTGTCTAGGAGTTATGCGTATTTAGTCACCATGGGTGAACAGACATTCAATATTTCGGATGACAATTTAGAGCAGCATATAGTGACTTTATTTGAGAAATTAGAGTGTTTGCGTAGTAATTCTAATGAAGCGAGTTTGGGGGGCAGAGTGCCGGCCAGGTTGGAAGTGAGGACTTTATCACTGTGGAAGGCTGTAGTTGCCGAATGTGCGGCGTCTTTCTTGTATGTTTTTATCGTGTGTGGTGCAGCAGGTGGTGCTGGTATCGGGGCATCTGCCTCAGCTGTCTTGCTTTCCACAGCTCTCGCATCCGGTTGCGCTATCGCAACATTGACTTTATGCTTCGCTCACATATCAGGTATATTATAATTTTAACTATGTTTAAAATTTAGAAAGTTTATTAGTATATAATAAACAAGAAAATACACTGGAAAAGAAATGCGTCAAATTAGTTCTATTCTATTCAATCAATCCCTACAAAAAAAAGGGATGTAATCACATCTAAGATGACGCGAAACTCCGGGTCTATCTAAAAAATATACAAATGACGCTAAAAAGTTAATTAAAGTCGCCCGGTGCATTATCGTTTTCTTTTTCGGTGATTATATTCCATGGTGTCAATAAATAAATAATAGTAGAGAAATACCATAGAGAATATCTTCCAATACTGTTATAAATAAGATGGAAATTACAATATACACATATATGTATACAAAAGAATACTGCGATCGACTTCAAGATTTCATACTTAAAAGTAGAAAATGTCAATACATTTTTAAACGCGACTAAAAACAGATATTTTTACTAACATACATAACGTAATAAATAATAAGTCAGTAATAATTTGTATGCAGTGCATAAAACCCACAAAAATTGAAAGGAATATCGGCGCCTGCGCATGTTTCTACCTGCTCGTCAACAGGCCAGGTGTTCTCGTAAGTTTTTCTTTTTGTATACCGGTATTTTGATACAATACGCTCTGCCAATATCTTATCCTGCTTTTGTTAGTGTACTTATTTAACATCTGGTATGGACACTGAACTGTGTTAAAGAAAATAAAATCGTAAATTTATAAAGAATACAGTTAAAATATTTATTAGACGCTCGATTCTAGAAAATATTAGATATCTCTTATAGCAAAAATGTGGTTGATCAAATATAAATAATCTTTAAAATTACATTTGGCTATGACTACTAGTTTTTAACTCATAGATTTCTTAATGTATCTGAAGGTCGTTTATTTAAAAAAGGATAGTTTTCAACTTGGTTAAGTTTATAGTTACGTTTTGTTATTCTTCATGTAGGTTTCTAGTTGTAGTAATATGAACAGTACTTTGTAACTTCTAATAGCCATACCTATCTTTCCGACGGTTTTCCATGCAATTTTGATATAGACCTATCAATATCCGTCACGCTGAAGTCTAAAATATCGTGTGCTCTGAAATTTAGTGTTACCTGAGTAAAAAGCTGTGTTCTTCTGTTTTATCTATAGCATATAATCTACTCTAGTTTGACAAGTAAATTGTCGTAAACTTCCTTGACTTAAATATAGTTGAGATATAAATAATTATTGATTATAGATATGGTATTCAACATTATTCGCACGTGTCTGTGTTCACCCTTTCATCCCCTCATATATTTATGGTCTCGAAGGAACAATGACATTTTAAATTATATCAAATTGAGAACGCGTGTCCGTGAGGCACTAACAATTGAGGTCTAATTTTGAACTTAGCGTATAATAACAGGGCTGTAATAAATCTTTAAAATATGCCGATGTCACCCTAATTTGGTATAATGGGTCGACATCCCTATTTCAAGGACTAAGAGTATTTATATGTATCATCCCTGTTATTAATTTGTAATGTGGTCAAATAATTTCTTGGAATGTAGATTAAAAATTGCCGCTTTCTGGTATAACTCTAATTTTCCTTCCTATTGGATAAAATAATGAAATGATTTTTTCTATGATATCTATGGTATAATAGTTTTATATAGACGGCAATGATAAAAGGTGGATTGTGACTAAATTTTATGGCTGAATTAAAAGCGAAACATTTATGTTGTCATTGCAATGAATGCCGAATTGGGCATGTAGTCGTGTATATGTAGCATACCAATTACCAATAGCGAACAAAATAACAATTATTTATATCTAATAGCCTAGTTAGAGAGCGCTTCAACCCTTAGGTCCTGCGTCATCATCTTTTAATCATTTTAATCTAATCAAAACTACATAATTAATTATTATTATTCGTCACCATTACTTAGCCAACTTTTGAATAAGAATAGACAACACAGATGCTATATATATATACTCATGTCTTAAACTATTAACATTTACTAACTAACAATTCTATGTATAATACTTTACGATTTCGATATTTGTATATATGTGAGGAACATATTTACAAATATATATATATAAAAGTTAGTACACCTACTAACTTTTTTAGTATAGTAGTTTTATTCTAAGAGTACATTGTCTTGACATATAATTATTTAACTAATGTAAACAAAATATTGTAAACCTATTAAAGAGTAGATAAGTGTGGAGTTTCTTGCCCATTCTTCTCCACACGAAACTACAGTTTGGAAGGGGCAACTAAAATCTTCTTTATATTTTATTTGACGTTCAGAGGTGCCATTTTAGGTGAAATAAATGATTTGACTTGACTTGAACAGATACATAACTATGCGTTCGAATCCGTAATGTATGTGCGTAACATACGTCATACATATGCGTTTTAATAAATTAAATAAATTTGTGATCGTATTAAATACTACACGTTCCTATACACACAGTTATGATCGTTTTATTTAAACCTATGAAATGGTTACTTCTTAAATCTATCAATCGGGAATAGAAGGCTGAAATGAAAGACACTCAGAAATCCAAGGCACCAACAAAATCCATATAAGTTTGCATTTTTCTCTACCCTATAGATACAGGATTACCTGTTACAACTAAAAACAAATAGGTCAGAAAAATTCCCATTAACAATAAAATTGCTTTCATTCAGAATTAATACTCCCTAGAGTATGAAAGTTGGAATTCTGTGCATTTTCGTTTATATCAAGCTGGTTATTGTTATGACAAATTCCCGTCACGAGCGTTATATTCAGGACAAATGCTACGATTTCATCTCTTTCATTTTATTCCTACATTTCCCCGCGCAGTTTAATAAAATGCCTACCTGCCAGCCATTGTACCAATTTTTTACGTTCGCTTCTGAACCAGATCGTTATCAGCTGTTCTTATTTTGTAATGTAAATTTTATATTTTATTTATTTAACTTTTTATAATCCACACCTTTGTAATACGATAAGTATATTTTACAATAAATAATAATGCTTTACTATTTCAAATTTTTTTTTACCATATAGTAACTCAAATTATGTATATACAATGTTTTAAGTGTTCTCACTTCTGCCAGCAATATCCAGCTCTTCCGTAACTTACATGGGAATAAATAAGTAACTACGTGGTATTTATTATATTATCAACGGTATCAATATTATATTATGTATTATCAACGGGTTTGCCCGGCTTCCGATAGTCAACGCAGTTTATGTTGGAACCTAGCTTCGCTAAAACTGCTATTTTGATGTCGTCCTATATTGGCATCTATCCAAAATTTAACCCTAGTTTGTGCATTACATATCTCTCTATATGTAAGGTTTCAGGTAATATTTGTGCGTGCTTTTAATCGAAAAATCTTTTAAATACGTCAGAATATATTTTATATCTTAATAGATATTTCTGGTTTTATTTATGGTCGGTCAAGATAATGCCGAAGTATTCACTTACACTTGCCCTCTGCTAAAAATTGCTAGTACAGACTACAGATAACTCAATAATGAAATTAAGTTAATGATATTGTATAAACATTTATATACATACATACCTTTTAGGTCTGGGCCTAAGATTTCGGTCTATGCCCGGTTTTCTCACGATATTTTTCTTCACCGTACGAGGCCATGTTAAAAGCGCACTTAGATAGCCGGGACACTACAACCCTAGGGATGAAAGCCCCACGTTGTAACCATAAAACACTGCTGCGTTGTAAAAAGATTTAACAACACATATGCGTTATAAATTCCATAAAAAAAGCAATAGAAAATGAATCTGAGCTTTAAAAACAGAAATGGAAATTATTACAAATTGCAGTCGCAATTCACAATAGTCAATATCGTCGTGTTGGAGTATTTTTTAATTTAGTTCGGTTGTTTATTTTTTCCGAACACCGATTTATAAAGGAACGTTTATAGTGAAAATTCACAGAGTTTAATAACTAAATATGTAGTGGTTTAACAAGTTCCTTCCACTTGACCGTATTCAAGAGCGATTCGAATCGTCGACGACCAGTCACTTTCCGAGCAGCTTCCCTTGGCGTTGCGTATGATGAGATGTGGGGTCACTAATCTTCTACCGCATTTACCATGCTGTTCAAAAGACATAATACCAGCAGCTGAGTTTCATCATCGGACGTCCAGGCAGAATGTGAAATTCCACCCGTATCACTTCCACGTCGACTATGTGGAACCAACTTCCCACTGAAGTATTTCCGAACCAATTCCACTTAGGGTCGTTCAAGAAAAAAGCGTACCAAGTCTGTCTTATCCTGAGTATACCGTTCTTTACTAATATTCTGCCGTATTGGCATTTATCGCTCTTCTCTTAATGTGTCGTTAGTGCGATGAATAATATGATAACACTAAATTGAAATATGTTCCATGGTTTAAAAGATCTACGACGTAGCGCCAACTCCCATTTTACGCAATCAAGTTTTTGACATACGGAAGTATTACTTACTTAGCACGTACCCCCCGACATTCGACATTTAGCGCTAAGCACTCCCTCATCAAAACATACGGGTCGCCTTATCTTAGGTCTGGGTCTCAGATTTCTGAATCTGTTTCATGATCATTTGCCAATCTAATAGGCAAGTAGGTGATCAGCCTCCTGTGCCACGCCGTCGACTTTTTGTGCCTAAGAGGAGGCTTTCTTACGATGTTTTCCTTCACGGTTCGAGGGAATGTAAAATGCGCACATACGTATAGATAGAAAGTCCATTGCCGCACAGCCGGGGATAGAACGTACGACCTCAGGGATGAGAGTTGCACACAAAAGCCACGATATTATTATTACTTAATTTATTAAACAAATTAGAGGTTTTCTATTCTATTAAAAAAACATAGAACCTTACATATATGTGTAAACTGTAAATATATGCAAATGGTATGCACTTTGAACGTAATTGGTCGTCGTTTTACGAAATTATATCCCGCATAGCGCAGCCTCTGTGGCTTTAGTTAAGCTTTTAACAAAATATTTAAATTGTTCCGAATTATTAGGCTTGCTGGCTTTTTTATTAGCTACACATAATATAACATGAATTAAGATCTGGATCTGGCGAACTTCGTACCGACTAAAAGTATGAATACAAAATAAATACATTAAGTACAGTACTTTATTAAGAAATTAACACAATCATAATAAGCGTCTGAACGCACGCATAAATAATGGACACAATATGTTTTCCTTATTCATTACTGACATTTTTTTAAATTCAAAATACGCCATTATTAGAATGTTGTAGATATATCTTTTCCGAAACCTTTGTTTAAATACGTTCTTTAATTTGAGGGGAGAGTTTATAGTATCGACGGCATGAACATTATATGTATTGACAGTAACGAAACTCATGAACATTTTCTTTGTAAATTTATTTTATTTTTACCTCAATTAAATGTTTTAATAGCTATTTGGAAGACAAATACCACAATATAAGCATGAAAATCGGTACAGCCATTCTCCAGTAATAAGTGTTCGAACCAACCCAAATGTGGTCATATATTTTAACTTAAATTCTTGTCTTTATCGTAATTTTAGTAAATATTCAGATGAAGCTGCCTCTTTGATTAACTTATACTCTCTGTAACTTATTTTAATGAATATAACATACATTTAAGTTCGCCATACTCCAAAAATATATGGATTTCCCAGAGTGATAATAAATTCCAGGTGCTCACGTGAATCCAGCTGTGTCAGCAGCGTTATGTATCCGGCGGCGTGTGTCACCGCTACGTGCGGCTCTGTACGTTGCTGCTCAATGTGGAGGGGCCATAGCTGGTGCAGCTGCTATTTACGGGTAAGTTATATACTTAAATTAATAAGTAAGTGTTGATCTTAAGATACCCTATTTAAAAGATTTGAGTTTAAAAAGTTATTTTACATTTGCATATTTACTTAAACGATTAAACGATTCGTACTCTTCTACTTCTACGAGACTTACATCTAGTAGATATATATTAATATATATAAATTATGTGTCACGTTGTTTGTCCGCTATGGACTCCTGAACTACCGAACCGATTTCAATAAAATTTGCACACCGTGTGTAGTTTGATCTAACTTAAAAGATAGGATAGCTTACATCTTAATTTATACCCGCAATATTATTTAATTGCAAAATATTTGTTTATTATCTGATAGTCACAATTCTAACAGATGGCGCTGTGTTCAAAGTTTTACATAAACTACAATTCAATGGCATAACCACCAAAAAAGCATGGTGGTCCCCATGACTGGTGTTCTCCTACCGTTTCCCTTGAATAGGTTGCTACTATGTAATATAACAAAATCCTTAGCCACAGCAACGCTTGGCCGGTCTGCTAGTATGTATATGTTAACAATAACTGGCTATTTAATGAACTACTCTTATGCTAATCTAATGATTACGGCTGTTGAGGTATGATTTAAAATAAAGCAAATATGGCTTCCGTCATACGTTTAAATTTTTGAGATGTGGGATTTGATTTAGAATGCAATTAATTAATATATATTTTCATATAGGAATTTATATACATACTAGTAGGCTCGGCCAAGCGTTGCTGTCGCTAAGGTTTTTGTTACAGATGTTAAATAGTATCTTATGTGAAACGTTGGTACTTTCAGAACAGCGCGGCGCCATCTGTTAGAATTGTGATTTGTAACTGTCAAATAATAACAGACAAATAATTAGCAATAAATTAAAATTGCGACTATAATTTGAGATTTAAACTATCCTATCTCTCAAGTTGGATCGAACTGCACATGGTGTGCAAATTTGATTGATATCGGTTCGGTAGTTTAGGAGTCCATAGCGGACAAACAACGTGACACTTAATTTATATATATTAATATATATCTACTAGATGTAAGTCTCGTAGAAGTGGAAGAGTACGAATCGTTTAATCGTTTAAGTAAATACGCAAATGTAAAATAACTTTTTAAACTCAAATCTTTTATAAATAGGGTATCTTAAGATCAACACTTACTTATTAATTTTAACATTGTGACACGAGATTTATATATATTAAGATTAAACAGTTTTTATTACCCAACTAGTTTCCGGCCGCGTAGTGTTCATTCAAGATATTTAGATACCTCTTCAACAATAATTTTTATATTTAAATCTATTAAAACCTTGCTCGGGTATCGCAATATATGAAAATCATACAAAAATGCGTTCGGTAGTTTTTGAGTTTAACATGCACGACCGAGGTACTTATAGTATGGAAAGATATAACAAAAACACGCTTGACAAAATACATATTTAATAACTTATCGCAAAATGAAACGCCGAGATAAAATTGCAGTTGTAAAAAATGAAGCGCGCTAAATCATTATTAAAGTTGCACTCGTTAAAAATTTAAAATTTTTATTCCAACTCCCGCATTTTATTTACTGATTTAAGTTGTGCTTGCCATATTTAATTTTTAATGACACAGTTCCATTTTCCGTTTTAATTAACTTCGGGACATCGCGGCGTACATAGCATGATATGTTTGAGAAAACAAAAGCCAATTTACCTGCGGAGTGACTTTTATGTTGCCCATTTTAACCATAGCTTCATCATACTACTTTCCTATAGCAGTATATCTTCTTCTAATATATAAAATTTTACTCTTCGTTCCCATACTCCTCCGAAACGGCTCCACCGATTCTTATGAAATTTTTTATACATATTCAGTAAGTCTGGGAATCGGCTACTATCTATCTTTTAAATAAATAAAATTGTTTTAATTTTTTAATAATACAGCAAATAAAAATACATAAAACCCCTAATTTTTACCCCTCTACGATCAACCCCTATTTTTTATTACATAGTTTTTTTTACATCAGATGAGTCTCCAGATTGCCCCCTGTTATATAAAACAAGAAAAACGGGTGTGTACTTATGAACACGCATTAGAAGTTATACATCTTTGGCGGAACAAGTTAAAAATCTTTTCAATAATTTTATCTTTCGCCTTATTCTAGGTTTGTGGAAAAAACGACACTAACAACATTTACTCATATTATTTTTCCCTAACGCGCCAAAAGAAGTATAACTTCAACAGCTTAGTTTAATTATTTTGACGCTAAGGACACTAATTTGTCTTATTATAGATTAAAATATTGGCAGATAACCACAGATTTCTTTCGGTAAATATTTGGGAATGTTAAAAATATTGACGTGACTCTCCCTTAACAAACAATCCATCTCACATCATCCTTATCTAAGCATATATAGGACATATCTATTTGCATTCGAAATTATTATCTTTATGATTGACTGGACCACGTATGCGTATTTTAAACCTTCTTAATAATTGTAGTATAAAAATCTTTTAAATTATCACTTTGTGCACACAAGACAATACTTTTTTAATTGAGGTCATGCCTCTTATGACTCCTTTTTGTCTTTGCTGAATGCTTCTTCAGTGTTGTACACCTTCTCCATGGCTAGATCATTTGATACAAAGTTCTTCGTTATCTGTACCTCAGCGTACTATATGTACAAACAGATATTTTGGTAACAAACTGTTAAAGATGTCGACTTGTACACTTTTAGATAATAATACACATATAATTATATATAGTTTTTTATTTTTATTATAGTTATTTATTTGTCTGTATATTTGAATGTTAAACCTAAACATAACATTCAAATATACAGTATTTACATTTTTCTTAACCTATATAGTAATAATAATAATAATAAATTTATAATTAAGAATTAAAACAAATTCGGTCCTCTTGGCAGTGTACCTTTAACGCTGGTAGCGATATGTATTGCGATACTTATTCGTTGAGCGAGGAAAGCAGCAGATGAGCTGTAAAGGCCCTTAAGGCCAACAGCGAGATTACATTTAAAAAAAAATCACCATCTCTGGGATCACCTGTACTATCTACCAGGCGCCAATTTAAATCTTTAATTAGCGCCTGTGCACATGAGCCCCACGGCCCAAAAAGGGAACAAAATCGAAGTTGGAGGAAAAAATTTATAATTTTATTATTTTAACTAATATTTTGTAAATTAAGAATATTAGTTTTTATATTATTTTTGTACAAATAAACGTTGTTATGATTATTCATTAGATTTAGCTTTTTTTGGTGATTCTCGAACTGAAACAATAGTTGTTTTGCTAGAAGTTGAGACTTTTTGAGACAACTTGGACGATATAAAGCCAATTATAAAATTCATCAATCAATTTCGCTATTGGACGTTACTACTAGCGTTGATAAAACACCGAATGTGTTAATATATGAATATGTAATTTAATATTTTAAATGTTATCTTTTTTATTTATTTTTTCTATATTATAAAGTACCTCATCATATAATATGCTCTATCTACAGTAGTATCCTTCTACCTTTTAAAGTGTAATAAGAATTTGTAAACTTAGGTGCTGGAGCACTTAAGTCTAGGTTTAAGAACGCCTTCTAGTCGACACTTTAGAATGTCTAAGAGTGGACATTCGCAAACACTTTTCGTTTCACGTTTTTTTATTGATATTTTACGTTTTACGTTTTATCTAGGAGCAGTATTTTTTAAAATTCAACTTTAAAACAAATTCTGTCTTTTATTAAATTTAGGATTGTACAGAAAGTAGTTTTTTATGAAATGATTAGTCTAGATCTCAGTGTTACAATGTTTTATCTAAAACTGTAAACGTTTCACGACTATAGCAAGCATGGTCAAGTTGTTGATCAATAAATATTATTAAAAATATGTATTTTTTTCGTTGTTGGCAACAGCTTTGGAACAATTAGTTTTTCTTACTAAGTGCGTAATTATTAAATTAAATCTGGTATGTTTTAGAATGCAAATATATACCACGGGAATATGATAATATATTTTAACCTTTATTAGTGAAAATACCTACGCCTATATATTTTCGTGACCAACGAGTAGTAACGGCACGTTAGTGTATTTGGTTTTTACTTTTTAAAACGTAGTTAACTCGCAGCAACTGTGCTTACACTTTTGTCTTATTTCCCCGGGGCTCACTATGAGGGAAAAAATATTCTTTTACTTGAGTATCAAAAATATAAACGTATAATTCATTTTGTATTCTATCGGTTTTGGTACACACAAGGGCTTGAAACTGAATAGGAAGAGCACAGAACGCTGAAAATCTTTTTATTAAGAGAAATATTACTAAAATCGTCCCATGACACAAATACGACAACACGCTACTAAATTTACAGTCAATTATAGTTTTACATATTAAGTTATAAGTATCAGAAACAAGTAGGTACCGACCTATTTTTGTATGGAAATCTTAAGAAGCTACCCATATTGTATTGGAACTAAAAAGTTGCACGAACTTGAATGGTACAAATATAATCGGTGTAACAGAATATACAACTGCGTCGAAAGTCGTATTTCGAGCTGTCAAAATCTTATCGTATTGACGTATACGAATTCTTGACATAATACAATCTATAAACTTTGTGTAGTCTACGCTCTGCAAGCCTTGGAAACTAGGTTTTGTAAGGCTTCTGATTAATAACGTGCTTCATAATGTATAGACAATAGACTTTAGGGTACACGAAACCTATCAAAGTACAACTATGTACCACAATTTCTATACAATGTTTTTGTACGGGTAAGGTCGCCATGATGTGGCATATTTTAATTAATTTAAAATAAAGTTTATCTTTTATAGGTGTGTTATATACGCTTTAATATGTCTTTAAAAGTAATCGAGTGGCGTTAAGGGAAAGGCAAACATCGTGATAAAATATTGTATATTAACCCGGCAAACTTATGTTTTTTCATTATTTCTAGAAAACATTATTTTATCTTAATTAAAAAAAACTACATATCTACAATAATAAAAAATAGGGCTTGATCGTATAGGGGTGAAAATTACGGGTTGTTGGTTTTTCTGTAAGCTGTATCATAAAAAAATAAAAACGAAGACAAAATCTAAAAAAAAAAAAATTGGCGTCGAAGCCCCTTATCACTTAGGGGTTTCAAAGATAGTAGCCGATTCTCAGACTTACTGAATATGTATTTAAAAAAATCCTAAGAATCGGTCGAGCCGTTTCGGAGAACTACGGGAACGAACAATGTGACACGAGAATTGTTTATATGTATTAGATTTAGATGTAACGTGTTTCAGACACAGAAGGCTGATCACCTGCCTATAACATAAAAAAAAACGGATAATAAGCCTTTATTATTATTACTTGAATTAAGTTATAAATCATAAAGTTTTTATGCGTTTATAAATGTCGGTGCGAAGAGATAAATATATTTTTTAAGTTGTACTAGAACTATAGATTCTATAATCGAAAAGCTCATCGCTCATTTTGTTTAGTCTAAGGAAAGCTTTATGTTTGCGATCTGATCTTGATTATAATAACAAAATGAGTATAGGGTATCAGTTAACACTTAAGACCCTTTTCTTACCTTTTCTACTCACGTCACACCGTTATCTACCTTATGTATAAGAATCTTTTGGGGTGAAATGAGTCCCGGTCTTTATACATAAAAATATGTTCGATTCGGATGTACATATATATACACCCTCATAACGGTGAAGCGAAAAAATATGTGCTTTAAAACATTACTATGCTAAGATGTGTAAATAGCAAGCTTGCAACTTGACGTCCGTCGTTCCACAACTGAGCGTTTCTTAAGGCAATTTTTGCCGCGCACCACCACTGCACATAGTGGTGGCACCAGCTCCCCGTGGAAGTATTTCCGAACCAATTCGACTTAGGGTCCTTCAAGAAAAGAGCGTACAATTCCTTAAAAGGCCGGCAGCGCGCTTACGAGCCCTCTGGCAGTGCGAGTGTCCATGAGCGGCTAATCATCAGATGAGCAGCGCCCCGCGGCCAGATTTGGAACTAAATGGTGCATGAAGTACGAACATACATAGAATAGTAAATAAGCAAGTGTCAAAAATAGTTGTACAAAACTATCACTATTGTGAAGTTCATGAACTCGTACAAAAATTTATTTTGCTAACTTTAGTGTTCAGACTCGCAACAATAAATTTAACTTTTGACACACACCTGCCCCGAAATATATAGTTTTTGTATTGAATAAGTAACGAAGAAATACAAAAGTTATTGAATCGCACACTGAATTCACAATGAAATTCTACCTGCCATTTATCACCATCTGAGCGATATTTCCAACATTCAATTGTATTCCTCCTGAGGTGTACCAAATCAATTAACAAATTTGCCGTAGCTATTTTAAGGAATTGAAATAATTTTGGGCCAATAAATTATCTAACATTATTAAGTCTGTTATCTTTATGTACATTTAATTCATTATAACAATAGTAATAAATATTTTAATTTGTTCCGTAACCGTACTTATACGGTTGTGACAAAATTGTTCTACTCAGGGCAGCCCATGTCTTTGTAGCTAACTAGATTACAGCCGTGGTTTAAAACAAATGGAATATAAGTGATGTATACATTTTTTTTTCAGATAAAATAGCCCTAATGTTAAATCTAGTTAAACAAAAAAACGTGTAATCTTGCGTGTGTGCGTGAGAAAATATTTAGTTGAATATAAATATTATTAAATTGATTTGCACAGTGGCATTAAATTGCTAATCACAAAAAGTAGGTTCGCTTTACTTAACAGAAATTACACGCTCTTTTATTATATCTTTGTGTAAAGCCATCCTTTGTTCTCTTTTTGTTTTAGCGCCAAGTCATAATGTCCAGCTACAACTCGTTCTCATTAATATTGTCATAGCAAAAACACGACTTATTCCGCCTGCATAAATACTCCTATAAAATGTGTATCTACAATTTTTACGACATAGGCCACAGAAGCATAACACAATGGGAAATATAGGTCGTTCTCATACAATTCCAATACATAACTATTTAAGGGAGCTTTTGACAACATACTATAATAGTTGAATAAATATACATATATCGATTAATTTGTTGCCCAGCTTTACTGGCGTTATTTTAAAGCCTTGCATATCTAAAATGTCTTTTCCACCTTTGATCTATTGCGCAGTTATAAGAACTACTTTTCAACATTTGTGTGCAAATATTATCATTATCGTGAAATTTTTATGATTTTTGATTTTTAACGCATGATTTTTTGATTTTTCTCATCATTTGTAAATAGTTCATCAAAGTAATAATTTCATTACTCCTTGCTATAATTATCTCATCTCACTATAATCACTTATCAAGTGAAGGGTCTCAGACGGAGCAGTGAACCCAGCAGATGTTAGGCAGTTGTATCCTGCACGTGCAGCTTATGCACGTGTATCATCTTTATAATCTGTGGAATTTGAACTCTATGATTATGGCGGGAAAGCATAGACTACAGATGCCTGCAACTTGTCAAACGTGATGCAAATGCGGTATCCTTTTACAGAGCCGAAAGTTTAAAGTTTTATTATGGTTTATATTTTATAGCAAATATTAGGTTTTTGTTTATGTTTTTAATACTATACTATACTATGTGGCAATCACTTTTGTCATGGTCTGTCTCGAGCCGTAATTTTTTTTCATATTCGTACCTTAATAAAATAAAATAAAATAATAGTTATATGTAATTGTTTTATGCATTATGTATATGTCTATAGTATATTTTATATAGCACCATTATCCCAAAGCTTAAACTAGGTTGTTAATTGTATTATTGTAATGATTAATGAAGAAACAAAATGAACACCAACAGAGTGTAATGTACAAGAAGTGCATAAATATTTTACAAAAAAGAACATAAAATAACATATTATATATCACTAATTAAAACTAAACTAAAATCTAATAAAAATGATTAATGAAGAAACAAAATGAACACCAACAGAGTGTAATGTACAAGAAGTGCATAAATAATTTACAAAAAAGAACATAAAATAACATATTATATATCACTAATTAAAACTAAACTAAAATCTAATAAAATTTTTAAAGCTTATCTTAAATATGTTGTTCTTATAAGTCACAATTAATGTATATAGGTAGCATTAATATATACAAGAAATAAGGACGTGTTTTTTCGTAGTCGTAAATACTGTAAAATTAGGTACAAAATTGAAACCCACAGCCCGCTCTTTTAATAAAACGTGCGAGAAACGATTCGTATTACGTGACAGTTATTTTATATGAACCCATAGGTTATTAAAGTATTCGTTAGTAAGCAATTTGTAATTTCAGCAAAGCAACAAATTTGAAATGAATTTATAAAAGCTCGTAATCATACAGGTTTTAATATCTACATTTCACGTCGGCCGTGCCCTGAAACTTTAAAGTTTCGTATATTCAAAGAGTACAGATCACATCGTTTTGCTTTGGGACTGCAGGCGTACGTGGCCCGAATACATTTCACTAGTATAACTAAAGTTCTCACTGAAATAAAGTATAATAACGAAGGCCATAGGTAACGTATATTATTTGAAATATTCTGCTGTTTTAATGATATAAAATCATTTTTATATTTCTTATGTAATAGCCAAGTCAAATTGGCTTTTATAAACTATGCCACTATAGTTTACAGGCTTACTCCATGGGTGCAGCAACCCAAAGTGATTGTTTGCCTAGAAGGAACTGTCACCTTCGTGACAGGATCTTGCCTATCGGCCACTTAGAGCTCGGGTATCAGACTATAGTTTTCTTAAACACAAACGGAAGAAAAACAATCCGTAATGATAAACGCTTTTGTATCTAAAATGTAAATCAAATTTTACGTACTTTCCGAGCTTTTGACTATTAATTCAGTTCTCAAAAATTATAGTTCATAAACGTCATAATTTTTTTTTGAATGCTCGAAAATGCATTTCGTTTTCAAGCATAGATAATATAATATGGAAAAAAAGTGAATAATTACTGTTGACGTAATCACCAAATAAGAAAATTAAAGACCCCCCCCCCTCCTATAGTGCTTACGTAATACTTGAACGTCTCCTATTTAACTTAAGTCCTTAATTTAAAATCTATTTAAATTTGATTAACATCAATCAATAAGCTCGTGGGTTCCTGTAAATTAGTAGTCTCAACGTATAAGATTTGCATTCTTGAATAGGCTTTAGCGCTAAGTATTGTTGCTTCAAAACTATATATTATATTGTTCACTACAAATGAAGCAACACGATACAAAGCATCAGAACAAAGACCCATTATATGGATATCTGTTACAGTATGCAATGATGCAGATGAAAAAATAATTTATTGTTTCAAGATAGGATTTTTCACCGATATGAACACTATTGTAAAAACCTAAATGTTAACGTTTTAAACCGTTTCAATAGTTCCAGAGATTATAAATTCCCAAACAGATCATTATTAACACTGGTAATTTTTTTTTAATAATTCAAACGCGTTGTTGTTAACCTATATGGTGCAAATATTAATTTTATTTTATTGTATTATTTTTATACATTGTCTGAGCAGAAAGACACAAATTAACATTACGATCTAGCCTAGATCTCAAGACTAATACATTAATTACACTTTATTAAAACTAACGTAATTTACTGAATATGATGTATATATCATAATAGATATACATATATATCATAAGAAAGTGTCCAATAACACTACTTACAGTCTCTTGCACTCACTCTAATTAACTAATTCCAATGTTTTGGCCTTTTGAATCTTCTCACTAGGCCCGTGGAATCAAAAAGTTGAATAGCCTAGACATTCACGTGTTTTTCGAGACTTTGTTCGTGGGATCCAGTAATCTTTTTGTTTATTGTGGTGACTTCCTCTACATTTGTAATTTTATTGAATAGAGTAAATTATTTTTGCACTTAAGTTGAACAAATATCTTTAATTCAGTAAATTCGCTTGTTTTTTAGCAACTATCTTATACTATGTGGTTCATTTTATAGTAAATAAACCGTTTAAAGAAACTTATTAAATTAATTTCTGTTAAATTTTTTGCTCCATTCATTTTTGATGAAAAAGCTATATCATCTTCTTAATTTGATGTGTACATATGATATGACTACATTTATTTCACTTTTAGAAAACACTCAATTATAAGAATCTAATGAATTAGTTTTTGAAAAATCTTTCGAAAAAAATAATTTTATACACCTGTGTGAGTAGACATGTGGCTATAAACACTAGTCGTCTTTTAAATAACTAGATAAAATGGAGATATATCTACTGTACTGAGACAAAGATCCTCGCACGAATCGACGTAGGGAAAAAAATCATACTGAAACAGTTTAAACTTTCTATCTGAAGCATCTCCAGAAAAAGATATAGACTCGTAGGAGTTGGACTATTTACGACTGGGTTGTTTGGTAGAAACTTTTAGCAATGAGACCACCCATTTAAATTCTTTAATTACTATTATATCCTTTCGAATATTGATATTAAAGTTAATTTAATTCTGGACACAACTTAAAAAAAAATATGCAAACTATTCAAGTGTTCAGGCTAGAAGAAGCATGTAGCCTTTGATTATCATATAAAAATAGTGCTGGCTTTATATGTGGAGACGACAACAAATACATTAAATATAGTAGAAGCATGATACTATTGTTGCATCCATGAACTAGTCTAGATAATAGGATTTTATTCTCGAATTTTCCCATGCAATGTTTCAACAGTTGCAACGGACCAGACGGGTAGAATGATAGCAGGTGAAATTGCATCTGCGTCATCGAATATTTATAGTTTTCCCCCCGAGCCTACATTTGAAATTCGAATGTTTTCCATGTTGAATCATGACACATGTTTACGGCTCTAAGGGTCACCAAAACGTTTTTTTTATTATAGCTCTGGCACGATTTGTGCATTAGCCAGCGTCAAGTATAGGATTTTTATAATTCGTTCTTTTTGCGTTAGAAATTCGACCGTGTCCTCCATGTACGGTTTAAGCACTCGCCCGGTACCGCACAACCCTCCCAAAGGCCGAGAACAAATTTAAATTAAATTAAAACTTGCCCTCGAACCGGGAATCGAACCCGGTACCCCTCACCTAGCTTGCACTTAATAAGATTGCTAGGCTATGATGCCCCCTAACCAAAAGGTTTTGCTTGCACTTTCTTCTTTTTCTATTTTTTCTATGTTTTCTAAAAAGTTTATACTGTATTACTAATCTGACTGTAATACCTTTGTATACTTAAATTATGTGTTCAGATGCGATGATCTTAACAACATCCATCACCCTGACCAAAATTGGTTATCTTTCCTTGGTCTTATCTTATCTTGGTCTTGAATTTATTTGAAATATATTAGAACCAACGCTAAGTTTTCAATAATTTGAATAAAAGGTTACATCATAATTGATTGATCTATATCATAGAACCGTTTCTTAAAACAAACATAGATAACTATTTTCTATCTGTGCCCAAAATAAGCTTTAGCCGTTTAGGTGTGAAAGTTTCGACAAAAAATTTTGCTCTGTATCAAAATGAGATTGAAGTGATTATGTTTAGTAAATGCAGTATAATTTGTCTTGAATAGAGAACTGAGATGTTATACGAAATTGAATATGGCATACAAATTCGGGCTAATTACTGTTTGCGCCAATTAGAGAAGATTCATGTTACCAATCGTAGAAGAGGTGAACGCGGAAAACATACATTTTATTTCCGTATGAAAGAGTTGTTTTAATTTGATTGGATTTATTTATTTTTTGGCGTTGTCGCAATATTATCATTATATCTTAGTACCAATCTTAGCCTCCATTACTTATGAGTTATTTAATATAAATACATATTGTGTCAAACACATTATTTGGTTAATAGAGCGTAGTATGTTCATATTGTATGACTTTTAACCAAGAATACTGCACCTCAAAGTGACACTAGGAAATGACGTGAAAGAACACATATTTAAATCTAATATATTTTTTTTTTATATAACATGATGTGAAGTGTTTCGCAAGTGCATTGCTTTTCTTGAAGGGATAAGTCGAATTGGTTCGGAAATATTTCAGTGGGCAGCTGGTCCCACATAGTGGTGGTGGGCGGCAAAACCTGCCTTAAAAAACGCTCCGTTGTGGAAGGACGAACGTCGAGGTGATACAGGTGGAATTTCGTATTCTGCCGCGATGAAACTCAGAATAGTCCGAACAACTCCTCTGAAGACTCTCTATGTTAAATGCGGTAGTAGATGCATAGAGACCCTCTGTACGCAATGCCAAATGTCGGCCCAAATTTGAGCGGGTCTCGTCTCGTAGGAGTATACATAAAGGTTCATACCTGGTGAAACAACAGTATATTCGATTCGTACGTCCAGAAGAACGTTAAGAAATAAACAGCAGCAGAAATAGAACCACATGCCTTCCACCTTATTATTGCATGGAACTGTTTGCTACAAATTTTGACTGAAACAGGTTTTATTTGAATTTATATTTTGCTTTTAATACTAATATTTCGAGAGAATACCGTAATGCACTGAATCCAGGCTTTTTCAATATTTTAATTCTATATAATAATGCCAATTATTGGCTAAGCTTCGCTGGATATTTATAATTATGTGTACTTGAAAAAATTAGTACATAAGCTAAGTTTCTCGAGTACTTTATTCTTTAGTCCTCGGTTCGAATCTGGGAAAACTAAGCGCGAAATCTTATCAGTAACAATAAAAAATTACTTCAGAAAAGACGTCTGTTATTCTGTGGTTATATTACCGGAGTTTATTGTAAGTTTTATAATTGAAAGCCACTGTTTTTATATTCTGAATAATTAATAACCTCCGACCTTAAATCGTTCGAACAGAATTAATTTCGTATCGGAAACGGAACTTGCCATTATCATATATTACCACAAGTCATTAATATTTTATGCCTATCCTGGCAACACATTATCGCTCGGATAGTCGTGATTCTCTCCGGAATACCGATCCAATATGTAGAGTGCTTGATACTTACGCTTATTAGAAGTGTTTTGTACGTGTTTAAGGTAGATCTGAAGTTCTCGGAAGAATCCAATAATAAGTCAGTAAAAACCTTCGATGAATAATATATTTTGGGTATTACCTTTTTCACAAATCAACGTCTATAAAATATAGAGGCTTCACGCGTTGTATGTAAGATACATATATGTATATATATATATATAAGACTTAACTCCGGTTAGTATACGTAAACATTAAGGGGTTTAAAAGTTTCTGTTTTTTTTATAAACTAAAGAGTTAGAAAAATTACAACCAATACAAAAAAAAATCTTACAAAAAATAGAGAAAAATAACAATTATAGCTTAAAAAGCACGTTAGCACGTGCCAATAAAAGATTAGAGAGTCAGAAATGTTTCCGTATGCTCCATGTTTATAAGAGTTTTGAGCGCTAGAGATACGCCAAATAATTTTGAATTGATACTCAATTATTTCAGGTTTAATAAAAGTGTAGAAAAAAGAACATCTCATATTATTATTAAAAATAGTGTTAGTGAACTCCAAAAGCGCGAAGCTAAAACAAAAGTTCTCTGTTCCCACGGACAGGCTAAAACAAAATAAGGACCATTCGTTACCGCCTGCTCGCTTTAGCATAGACTCACTAATATAGATACGCCAGTACAAGCTTTGTTATAATAAATAGCTCTGATTATTTATGTATAACTTTAAATGCGATTTTTAAAAACTTATATTCATTGTATTTTGGTAAAAAGTATTTCAATGTTCTTGTAGATTCACAAAAAGCGGTTTTTAAGATCTTCCAGAGTCTTTTCATTTGTTGGTCAAAAGTCAAAAATCATATATTACGTATTATAGGTAACACAATGTACACTTATGAACGTCAAAAAAACACTTAGACACTCATAAGGAACATATTTAAGTCTTATTATTTTGAAAATGATATATTGAAGATAGCTTTGAGATTTGAACTATGCGGATGTAAATAATATCTATATATGATGTGTCTAGGTTCATAAAACTATTATTAAGTCCCAAAGTCAATCATACAAACTACTATTATACTACCACATGGATCAAATTAAGGTTTAAACTGTGTAAACGTACAGGTGATTTGGCGTTATATCAAAGACAATTCACTTGCCTTTGGTTATTTACAAAATTTTGGGCATAAACTAAATAAGATTTTGGCTATAGACTCTTTGACTGCTGAAAAAGATTTTACTTAAAGAATTTAATTAAACGAAGTTGAGTCAATCAAGGTCGCTTTGATAGACTGACATTGCTGACCTTATTAATTATTTGAAAGTTCTTTCTTGTTTGAATTAAAAAGCGTTTTATTAGGCTAAAATTGAATGTATACTTAGCTATTAGTTTATCTAGAGAAGTCGTTTAAAATAATTGTTTAAACCATTAATACCAAACTTAAGTACCTATGTAAGATTAACTTTTGATAACAGATGAGCACGAAAAACTGCTCTATGGTTCAGTGGTTAAAGCACATGGCGTAGGTCTTGGAGGCCATGATGATCGAATGAAAAATGTTTGATGGGCACAAAGAGTCACCACTTGCCTTGAATAAATACCAACAGAGGCAAAAACGGGCATCGCTCGTTGTGGTAAGGAATTTCAATCTAAAGTTTTTAGATTTAAATTGTGTAAAAAATGATATGAATATTATAGATGTTTTATTTGAATGGAGCTACTCGTAAAAGCAAAGATAACATTTTTATAAATATCATTTGTATTTTACATAATATTCTTAAAATTTTGTATCTTAAAATAAAAAATATTTATGCAGTGAAAATATATAATACTAATTTCTTACTGTGTACAATGTAATAAGAATACAGAAGAGCGTGGGAAAGTACTCGGGCTCAGTACAAACAAAACTATGCTAATACATTTATTCACACGACTTACATCTTTAATTTGTATGAAATTAAGATTAAAATCCCATGAATTCTTTCTTTCGTTTAATGAAAACGGTATGCTCAAAGGAAGCGGGTACTTGGGATCATTTGTCTAATTCATTATATCATGTTTGTTTTATTATTCTTGCATATATCCGTTAGCAAAGAAGGATAATAAAGTACTGATATAAATAGTATACACACCCAAATATATTACGATATTCTTAACCTAGGTACATAGTAATAATAATACTAATACAAAATTGATAAATAAAAAAATAAACAAATTTGAACCTTGTATTGCGATAGAATAGGGGGCAAACGGGCAGGAGGCTCACCTGATGTTAAGTGATACCGCCGCCCATGGACACTTTCAATGCCAGAGGGCTCGCGAGTGCGTTGCCGGCCTTTCAAGAAGTGGTACGCTCTTTTCTTGAAGGACCCTAAGTCGAATTGGTTATTATTACCCTTATTCGTTGAGCGAGGAATGGGTCACCGATACTATCTACCAGGCGCCAACTTAATTATTAAACATATATATTTTGAAAATTTTAATTAATATGTTTCAACAAACAGGTCAAATGCGTCTTAACAGAATAAAAAAAGTGCGTACGTACAATGTACACATGTCAGAAGTGAAAATGCTTTGGCAAACTAATTTTTTAAGTCTTGTTCATATTTATACAAATCTTTACTTTAGATTTCCGAGACTTAGAGGGACGGAAAAAGGAAGATATGTTAGGAATTTAATTGTCATTAAAATATTAAGTGTCGAAAATAAATACAAGTTATAAATTTATTTCTTCTATAATAAAAACACGTGGCATCTTAATTTACAATTCGTTATTTGAGATTTCAATTAATTATTTTGTATAAAATATAAAATACTAATATTTAAATATAACTAGCAAACCCGACGAACTCCGTTTCGCCACCAGATGGCTTCGTTTTATGTAACATTTCGTTTGGTGATCCCGCTTTTCTGTTGAAATTTTTCCTGAATTTTCTTTGCTATAAACCTCACGGAGCCCGAGACCTTTCCAACGAATGCAAAACCGTGGAAATCGGTTGGTGTGTTCTGGAGTTATTGCGTCAGGAAGGAAAACCCGACTTCTTTTTATATAGTAGATATTTCAATTTGACTCTCGTACGTCAAAAATGTTTTTTGAACTAAGGTGTGCCGTGATAGTTCACGCTAAATCTCCTTTCCGAATCTCACCCCAATCCATCTTGCGTAATATATTGTTCAAAACTTTACCTTTTTGGATCCTTTCTAACGTCAAATAAGGGCTTTCACTGCTTAATTGGCAAGTCCAGCAAAAATGCAACTGAGTTGTTTATTTATTAATTTATCGGACTACGATGAGAACTGAAAGTGTCTATTTGTGTTACGCCTCTCAACAAATTACGCGCCCATCCTGAGCTTTATTCAATTAACTATATTGCTGATCGGAAAGTTGGTACCCCAAATAGCCATCGCTGGCTTTTGTTTAAGTCTTTATATATATATACAATTCTATTGTGCGTGTATGTCACTGAACTCTTCTTAAACGGCAGGATAAATTTGAATGATTTTTTGTGTGCGTTTGGATGGCGGCCTGGATGGTTCACATTCACAAATAAGATGGCGCTGCAGTCGGTACTTTCATACTTTGTTTGATATCCTAATCGCTTGAAATTTCATAAAGGACAACGTCTGTCGGGTCCGCTAGTTAGTAATATTTTTATAGATAAATAATATCAAAGCCCTCCAGAGT
Source organism: Pieris melete (assembly GCA_963693345.1). NCBI lineage: Eukaryota > Metazoa > Arthropoda > Insecta > Lepidoptera > Pieridae > Pieris > Pieris melete. Next base: position 92,287 of record CAVNZK010000039.1, on the reverse strand, counting down.
ATACACTATTTAAGAAATAAAATAATTGGATAGTACAACTCTTTAAAAGTATGCTTGCCTAGCCATAAGCCTTCTTTCAAGGACTTAGATAGTAAATGTAAATTTAGAATAATATTTGACGTTTATTAATTTATGTTTCATTTTGTTTTTAAATAACGTTGCAATATACACTGTTCCTTATTGAGATTGTGGCCATTGCCTTGACGTCAAATCGTGGAAATCGTTAAATGTAACTAACATCTGCCGCACATACTGTGTTCTCGGAGCAATTAATGATATAACTAAATTGATATAAATTTTACTGCGTGAGTAAATTGTCAAGCAAGTGTTCGTCCGCGTCATACTATATAAAAATAAGTCGAGTTTTCCTTCCTGACGCTATATCCAGAACGCACGAACCGATTTCCATGGTTTTGCATTCGTTGGAAAGGTCTCGGGCTCCGTGAGGCTTATAGCAAAGGAAATTCAGGAAAATTTCAACGTGACATGCGACATAAGTGCTACATCAGGTATCATATCAAAACAAATGCCGTCCTTCCTAAAACATTGCTTGTTACATATAAAAACGTGCAAATACTTACAAAATTCATAGAAATTATCCTTAAAATGATGCTAGCCGAATTGGTTCTTACTTAGGTTCCAAACACTAACACAGCGCACGCTTATAACAACTCTCAGCCACACTCTCAAATACAGTGTATTCTACGCACACACTTATTCACATACTCATGCATTCACGCATACTTAAGGTCTTACACGACTTTTGTTTGATGAGGTGTAACAGTAAGATTACGTTTACTTTAAAAAAATGTTTTAAACACCTACCATTATAGACTCCCTAGTGTGGGAACTTGCGTAAGATCAATTTTGTCACAACAATATTTCTGTCATGAATAAAGTTTTATTATTTTTGTTTCATTTATGTTAGGTATAAATAAATAGTGGCTCGTACGGTGAAGGAAAACATTCTGAAGTAACCATCATCAACTCAAAAAACGACGGCGTGTGTCAATCGATCACCTACTTGCCTAAAAAAAATGATCACGATACAGATACAGAAGTCTAAAGCCATAACCAAAGGGTAGCGCAACTGAATAAGCGTTTTAATATTGTCTGTAATTTACTCGAATACATTTGAATAAATTAGCTTTAACGATAATTTACGCAAATTAACGACGTTATTTCGAGTGCTCTCCTGTCGTGATACACTAAGGTTTTTTTAAGTATTGTAATGTAACACATAATAATATATGACTACAATACCGATGTATGATTTTTAACGAGTTGGAGACGCTTATTTTAGCAAAAAACAAATCCTTAATAATATTCAATTTAAGTCCTAAAGTGAAGTTACTATTCAAAGTTTCATCGTAAACATTCAAGAAAATTCTCAACTCAATGTTATAAACTACCGGAATGTTGAAGACGACAATGATAGATGCTAGAATGTTTATACAGTTTGTTAAATTGTGTTTACGAACCCTCAACGAAGAATACTTGAGTATACAAAAGAGATCCAAACATATATAAAGATTTTTGTCTTGACGCAAGAGACATGAGGGATTTTTGGAAGTAAGACCAATAAAATTTATTACTTCATTTATTTATAAGTAATCTTACAGCAACATAAATAAAATAAAACACTTAGACAATATACAAAGCCAAAACAGATTACATTGATAAACAAATTATATGAAACAGAAAACATAAGTACGTTAATAGAAAAAATCTGAAATTAAACATTAAACAACCGACAACTTAATATTTTTAAGAAAATCCTTAATTGTTACTACTGATAAATGAAGTCCAATACTTCCCGCCTGTTTAAATATTCCCTCACATCCTTTTTTGGTTAGGTGGAAAATGTCAACATCTATGTGTTACAGTTAGCTAAAACCTCAAATATTGGTGGATTACGCAGATAATATATAAATCGTGTATGGTATTTTCAAAGTAATTACGCGTGTACAAAGCCAATAGTAAGGTTTAGATGAGAGCTTCGGGATAAATTTAATTTATTTATTGAATACATAATCAGAAAAAAAGAAGTTTACAATAGTGTGGTGGAAACATAGACAGGACAGTTTTTCTGTCTACCAGTACATCGAACAGATTTAAAACTTGTACACTAAGACCAATGATATAACCAATGATAATTAATATGTAGAACATAAAATGCTAATCATAATTTTGGCGTATAAAATGGCTCAAACTCATTGAAATTTGACATTGGTTTAATTTAATTATGCCATAAACTCTGTTCAAGCAAAACAACAGTAAAGTTTTAACTCTTATGTGCTGTAAAATAAAGTATAATGTCGCGATTTTAATTCATGACAACTCAAAGTTAGTTAGTTGCTACTTTCTTATGCTTAGTATTGAAAAGGTATATTCATATTGTTATGACCAGTTTAGTAACTAGAGACTAATATTCATATTCTTAATTTCCAAAAGATTGTTGAATCATTTGAGGAAAGGCGTTAGGTTATCTCTTGAAAGTTTAAATCTGGATAAAACGATTGAAAATTACACGGCTCCACAGATCTTTCCATTTGACAGTGACAGATGCGAACGTGAGATATCTATTCCACCGGAAACCGAATAATGGCGGCAAATTCATTGTCTATTTCTTATAAAGTTTTTGATTAAAAAAGTGTATTGATTTACATTGCGGTAAATTTTTTTATTATACAGTTTATTGATAATCCACAGTTTTTTTTAAGATAATCTATACATTTTAAATTAAAAAAATAGCCAAAACAGATTCCAAGATTTATACGAAGAACATTATGTACTAACAAAGTCAATTTACTAATAATTTATTAGTTGAGGTGTGTGTGCGTTTTTATGTGATCTTGAAATTGCGATTTGCTTAATATCTCCTTCGAGAAGACGCCCTTGGAGATAATATGATCTAGGTAGAGGCTTGCATTATGTACTGATAATAATTTGCGACATAGAACATTAATTAACATTAAAGCGTTATAATGTATCTAAAACTAATACAATAAGTATATTATACCTGATTAACGCAAGGCATGACAGAGAACCACAGACAAGTGCCAAATTATTGATTGTGGTTATGCGTCGAGACTACACTTGATGTTTGATGTATAGATGTTCTATGTTTAATGTGTTCTGTCATCGGTGCATATTTAATGGCGCTTGTTTATTATTAAGATTCACAATTTCTTATCATTAAACTTGATTGTACTGTTTAATTATTCTCATTTATTTTTAATATTATCTGAGTATACTTTTAAATATGTCCTTTAGTCAATCAATATTCAACATTTCACATTTGTAAGAGATTTCGGAACAATATGTAATAAATGAAAAAACATGTAATCCATTCTAATTTAGTATTGCTCCGGGCCCTGCGGTTCAGACCTGCTATAGAAAATGAGTCCAATACAATTCCCTATTCTCTGACCTGGATAACATCTGATCAACTGATTTATTCGTATTTTATCTTGATTTCTTCTAGATTTTCGTCGTACCATATTACCAAAATAAAAGTGAATTAAACGATTTGATTTATTTAAATTGGAAATAGATGTAGTGCAAATGTAAAAATATTTTTAAAATTATTAATATAAATATGTTTTATTATATAGACATCGCTCCTATAGAGTGGCATTTGTAATAAATTAAATAATTATAATAAATCTTTTATTTGCAAAAAAGGTGGTTGTTATGGTAATTCAGATTGATTAATAATTATAATAGGCATGCAAATGATAAGAACAGTTAAGTTATTTATAATTGTCGTCAAAGTTTTGGTCTAAATACCCTTCCGAAATAGGCTTTGCCTTTAAATATTAAATCATGTTTTCCTTGAAAGCATTACACGGCAGTGATCTATAACTGGGGAAGGTGATTAAATAGTCTTAAAGGTGGAGCAAGTTTTTAAATACATCTTGGCGCCACACCCACGCCGTGGTGGATCCCTCGATAGATACAGGCTTCAAATCAAATGACTAAGTAATTTAAATTGTAATAAACAAGCTATAAATGATGTTTAGGCAGTAATGATTTATATCTCCATAGTTGAATTCTAATTTTATTATTTTTCATTGCTATGGCTAAAAGGAAGTCCATTCTCGTTATTGTTATTAAATATAGTCACAGACGACTCACTTGTGACAAAAAACAGACGCAGAAATATTTTAATCAATCTTTTAATAGTCTATAGGTACATTTTGAATAATAATGGTAATAAAATAAATCGCCTAAGTGACAGTTCTATCATCACTAATTGACTATTTAGTGACAATGACATGACTGATGAACGAAGAGTGATCAATTCATGAATTATTCGCAGTCATTATTTTAGATTTATTGTCGCGTTGTATACCTGTTTACTATGTAAATTTGTATGTTATTGGATTACAATTTACGTGGTACACGTAGCGATCTTATATGAAAATATAGGTTATTTAATTTTCCCGGTTTAATATAAAGCGGTTGGATGCGCAAAAGTTTTGTCCACTTCCATGAAATGGCAGGAATAGACTAGCTTTTTATTTACATATATGAAAAGTTTGACTTCGAGCGTATTTGGCAATAAATAATAATCTAGTGGTGCAACAACCCTATATGGGTCTTGGCCTCAGATTGCACCCGTTTCTTTGATCATTTTTATTTTATAAACAAGTAGGTTTCGATTTTTTATTTCCATCGAAGAAATGTTGCCACCATTAAAGGTACAGTGCCACAGACCTTTATTTAATTATTATTATTACTATGTAGGTTAGGTATATTGTAAATACTCTATATTTCTGTGAAATACTCTTTTCTTTTGACAAGCAGGTGAGGGTTGGAGATATGCCAGTCTCCCCAAGACGATTAACTTCACAGAAGGTGCAAGTCTCGTTGCGCACAAAGAAAACTCCATTGCTGTCATACACAAACTCAGGGATTAGGGACGCTTAAGCCACTAAGCCAACACTCCTCAGTACTCAGTTCAGCTCGTGTTTATTGTATGTTACATTAGAATTGCTACGAAACAATTATTCTTTCGATGGGAATCGAACCGTCATATGCAATCACGGCGCGTTAGATTTGTATTACTTGCTAGGTTTATTAAACAGTATTTCATTTAATCTGTGTAACCGCGTTCAAAGAGAATTCCTGTTAATAGAATATGGTTATTATCTAAAATTACTTAGCTGAGCTAACATTGGGTTTCGATAAAAGTTAAATAGAAGAGTATCGATTGAGTTTGTGTAACGAATTTCTAGGTCAGTGAGTTATTAGCCGCGCGCTACAGGTGTTTTGTTCTCTGTTTAAATTTTAATTTCAGGCTTTCATTGTTCGTTCGAATGTTTATTAAAAGCTTATTTTTTATTCGAGGTTGCCAGTGTATTAAATACTTATTTTGTATATTCTGTGGGCGTTATCACGCGGGTTGCAAAGTCAAAATGTATATGAATTTTAATAGCAATCAAGAAGGAAGGTTGTTGACTTATGAGACTGATTATCTGTATTGACGCCGAGGCTTAGTGGTTGACGCACATCGAGATTGACATGAGATTTAGGGCGAAACAATAATAGTGATGGGTCTAAAGTATATTTGAGACGCAGAACTGTCAATTATTGTACACAAAAATCGCTTTAGCGTGATTTATTTTTCTCTCAATGTTTTGACCCAAAACCTTAAAGTAATCCGTGATCCAGTTTTACCGTATTAAGGTGTCCTAATAAACCAAAAATCTAGTGAAGAAAGATGAATAAAGTTGCAGTGAATGCATTTGAATAGGTCAGAAGACACAAAGCGCCAGGGAGGTAGCCTAGTTCAGGATGCAACGGATAAAAGATATATCAGAAACGCAGCTTTTATACGAGCTAAGAAACTTATTAAAATACACCGACATTTTACTTCATCACATTTATCACCATAAAAAACACAATATTTTATTTACAGGAGATCCTTAAGACAAGATATACAAGTCTAATAAAACATTCACACACGAAACTAAGAAATTAATTAAGAAAAACAAGCAAAATAATATTCATAAATAGAACTTTTGGTTCACTCAATGGACAATGAAATGGTCCGTTAACCTTAAATTGACTAACATCGTATTGTCCTTTTTAAAACGTTAGTTATAGCCGTAGGTGCATATAGTAACGAAGGACGATGTCGTCTCCTGACATACCTTTTAGGCACAATGTAAAGGCATTTTATTACCTACAGCCGAACTGCTGTTTTTGTAAAGGATGCTTGCAACCAATTAAACCATAATAAAAAAATAATAAAATGTGTTTATTCATTTTTAGTACATATGCATTACAATGTGTAAGGTTTAGGAACCCTTTTAAGTAAGAAATAACTGTGTCAGGGTTCCCAGCTTTTCCAAAACAAACTAAATTATAAATTCCTTAAAATATATTTATATATAATTTAATTACATCTTTTATTTTATTTACTTTTGTTTTTGATTTTTCAACTGTTACGCCTGAGTGCATGAGTGAGTGTGTGGGTGCAAATGTATAAGTGAGTGAATGAATAAAGTGTGTAACTACATACTAGGTCTCAAAAGCATCTCTAACACTGCGTAAGGTATGCTCATACTTTCACACTACTTCCAATTATTTTCCTATATTCTTATTTATTATTTAAATTTTTTGTTATATAATATTTACTATAGCAGCATCTCCTTTTGCAACTAAAACATTAAGCAAATGCGGGTAGAGAACGATTCAGAAAATATGTTTAGTAAAAGTCCCTCGGTTTTCGAGATATTCGACACCCACTACAAATCAAGGATTTTTTTTAATCCGCTTTTGGATAGTATTCCTGGATGCGCTATTGAATGCAAACTCGCCCACTGAGGTAGTGGGATCTTTGTAGACATTCTTGTTGAAGCACCGTGGTCGAACGGGTTAAGGTGGTAAATACATTTCAGGTTCTCAATGAAATTGGCAAGCTTTGTTCTTAATTTGGCTTTTTTTTAAATTAACTTAGTAACTCTAGAATGGCCATAGGCCTCCTCTCTTAGGGAATAGGTCTGTAGATGGAATGGTCTGTAGTCTCCACGCTAACCCAATGCGTATTGGAGACTTCACATTCATCCATATAACATAATATCTCTTGGGCAGGGGCACCCTTTTGGGTCGGGGGCCCGTGGCATTTTGCCAGCCCTGACACCCTATTGTTACGTCACTGTTAAATCCTTAAAATTATACACTGTTATTAAAGAAGCCCATGGTTGATATGAGGAGAAAATCGTGCCAGATCTACCACTAGCCACGATAGCGCCCTTGATTTGAGTATATTTCTTTTTTAACTTTCATAAGTGTACATTGTGTTACCAATATGAATAAATGATTTTTGACTTTTGATACTCAGATATGAAATACAGACTCAGAATTTTGTTTAAAAATATTAACATTATATGACAGTGACGTTTCATCGAATTCCCACGCAATTTCCTTTGACTATGAGACGCGTAAAACGTGACCCCTTAAGCTGCTTTATCCCAGAATCGTGAGGATTTGCGGTGAGTTTCAATAAGGTAACTCATTTGTGACTATTCGGCCTTAATTCGGCACCTGTTTACGTGGAATAAGATTTCAGAGAAATTCTGAAAACACCATGTATGCTAGATTAAACTTATAGGAATATTATTTGTTGTAGAAATATTTTGTATGTTTATATCTAATATTTTTCACAAATAATAATGTAACTAACACTCATTTATTTATTTTTTATTTATAGAAAAACAAATAATATAATACATAAAAATTGTAAGGGATGCCAAGGGTGGCCTTATCGCGAACAAGCGATCTCTTCCAGGCAACCCTTGTGAGGACAAAACAAAAAAAAAGAAATATGATGGGTTAAGTGCAAGAAGCGCCAAATCTTATAAAAAAATATAGAATCTCTAACCTTAATCTAAAACAAGACTAAAAATATTTAATATAATAAACTAAATAAGCATTTTTCTGTCAATCTTCCAAATAACAAAATAAATCATATCAATAACTTAATTTTGACTTAAAACTTTCATTTAGAAAGAAAATATATAATTTGCTCTGAGAATCACAAAAATATTTCATGTCTGACTTAACATCTGTGCCACAACCCAGTCCTCATTCAAAAATAAATTTTCCCATCTTCTAAAATTATCCTGACCCTATTTATAAATGTCAAAAAAAATTACATGCAAGCAATTCTCGGCAGGTCGGGCGTTCGAATCAATAAATCGTATCAACCAACCAGTTATTTATTTATAACAATCGAACAGATACATTAATATAGCAGAAACAAAAAAAAAAGGAAAATAAAATATAAAGTACATGGGATCTCTTTGATCCTTTGGAGGATGAGACGAGCTTTGGTATGGGATGCTTCTAATGTACGTTACCCCGTCTCACATCACTCGCATAAACACAAAAGCTGGCGCGGCCGCAGAGCAGAAAAATAACAAACTGCTGAAATATAAGTCTTTCCTCCAACTTTGATTTTGTTCCCTTTGGAGCAGAGACTCTTGGGCCGTGGGGTTCAAGTGCACAGGAGATAATTAAAGATTTAAGATCGCGCCTGGTAGATAGTACCGGTGACCCCAGAGCTGGTGCTTTCACAGCGACCAAACTTTTTAAACTTGTTTTTTTTTACCATTTATTAATTTTTAATTAAAATTCTTATGTAGGTTAGGGTAGGGTCTTATGTAGAATATTCTAAATACTGTATATTTGTGTGTTGTAAATATATTTTTTTTAATTTCTTTATTTTACAAAATAATATAATACAATCATAATATGTTACATTAGAAAACCGCTGTGGTTTGTATTAAGAACGTTGGAGCCAAAAATCAACGAAAAATTTCAAAGAAGGCCTACAACTAATGTCGGTAAAGAAAAATTATCAATGAAAAAGACGTAGAAATGTTACTCCACTGTGAAGTTATGGCGTTCCATACAAAACCAAAAGATAAAAACTTCATAATGAGATAAAAGAAAGTATAATCACACTCAAAATAGCGTTAGCAGTCCGTTGAAAATTACAATTATCCATAAATATCCAAAGATTATTTTAAGCCGTTATTTTTTGTCTGTTTCTAAATCAATCTGTGGAATGGGTGTAAAAAAGGGTCAGCTGCCTGTTCGCGAAGGATAAAAAAGGCGGCCGGGTGCAACTAATTACGTATCGTGTTGAAATACTTCCATGTGCTTGTCGTTATTATTTAAAATTGGATTGATTACTTTAAATTATTATTTACAAGCTGACATCTATATTTTATATATAGATAGAGAGACAAGTGTTAGATATACTTTGTAGCAAATAAGAGATTTGCCCGTAACAAGTCCTTAAAGCTAGCAACGAGCTCGCCAGCATGTGTGACCTGTTTCGTAATCATTGTTATTCTTAATAGGCAATCCTTCTGGGGCCGAAATTCGACTTTCTTCGGTCTAAGCCTTGCCGGTTTCCTCACGATGTTTTCTGTCACTGTAAGCGATTTTTAAAAGAAAGTTCATTGGTGCAGAGCCGGGGTTCGAACCTACTTCAGGGGCTAAAGTTACTAGGTCCTATCTGGGTTAAAACTGCCAATTAAACAAACAAAAGAGAGGTTAAATTATATCTGTTTATAAGCCGTCCCTTATAGATTATAGTCTATATATATAAAAATTAAACCCGTTTTCCGTTGCCACGGCATAACATAAAAACGGCTTGACCGATTTGTCTGATTTTTTTTTATAATATACCTTGAAGTACGAGGATGGTTCTTACGGAGAAAAATTAAAAAAATTGAATGAAAAAGTCTAAAAACAACACTTTTCTATATTCCCATACAAAATATTCGTAATAATTCTTAAAAGTCAATTTGAACTTTAATACCATCGCATAAAGTTCAAGTATTAGTGGAGGGGTTCCGGGAAGGTAAATTTTTATTTTTTGACATAATGTATTTGTTGTCTTATCAATTTTCTTTTTTTTATAGACCGGTGTCGCGAATAGCAGTATAAGTATTTTAAACAAATAAAGAATCGACTGTTAGGCGGTACGATGTTCGCCAGGCCAGCTAGTATTACATAAAAAACAAAACTAGTAACAAAGTTACATAATACATAGGTAATACTAACATACATATCTATTTGCACAATCTTACAATAATAAGTACCTCGTAGTTAAATCTTCAATAATGTGTATACCAAAATAAATCGACCCATCCAAAATTATATTTTATATTCAACAATATTCTAATACGAAAAGGCCAACATTAAAATACATATTTAAACAGTATACGCAAAATCACATAAATTAACTCGAAACTTGGTGAAACTTTCCTCCCCAGTGTCCTGGAACTAACAAACTTAAATTATCAAAATTAAATTATTGTAGCGAATTTAAATTTCGAATTGCAAACGCCTGAACTCGGAATGTCGAGTTGCAGTAATGTTATGGGACTTGTAAGTTTTATGGCAATATGTTGTATACCATTCTCTCCAGAGATGTAGCTAATGTTGATGGGACGTTCTTTCGAGAACTTTATTAGAAGTAGCGTATAAAGCGATGTGTTCGCGTAGTGGCTTCGACATGCGACGCGTATTCCTTCCTTCGGTTCCCAGGTGTACACCAATAGCCATTCTGTCTAGGGCATTCTATTTAGCACGGTCGTACGATGATCGCAAACATCGCGAGGAAACCATCATGACTTAGACATGTGTTATTAGGCTATTAAAAAAAATATTAAATTTCTTTGGAATTTGAATTTCTGTTTTTCATTATGTTTTGAAAATTTACTTACTGTGTTTCGTTAACAATTTCCTAGAAATCATCCTAAAGCCTATCATTTAAGTTTCTTAACTAATCGATTAAATATTTTAATAATAAAACAATATTTATATTATATGTATATATATAAAGGAATTCGTCATAGATTCAAATGGTTGTACCTACTAAACGCTCAAGAAATTCGGAAGTCCTGCATCGTGTTAGCATGCATCAGAAACTAAGTCTTACATCCTGACTGTCGGTGCGGATTCCATCAGATTTCCATGTGGTTATTCCGAATTAACATGTAGACTAACAGGAATTGCTTATGCATGCGTAAAACGTGTTCAGATTCTGTAAACCAATACGAGATAATTAATTAAGAAACGACAGGATATTTCTTTGTAATCGTTTTGTTTAAATACTTTTGTGTATTGAAGCACGTTGTTTATTTTTGAATTATAATAATAGCCTTTATTACCAAAACTTAATTATAAACATTTAGTTCCATTTATTTATTTATTCCAAAAAAAAATAACAGTAGGTAAAATACAATGTAACATTTAGGAACCATCACGTGCTTGCATTGTCAGATTTTGGTTTGTCCACCATTGGATATGTGCATCATTATATATGCCTATGGGCCTCCTCCATCCGGTTCCACTTGTGTCTGTCGTGGGCCAGGCACGGTCAGGTGACTTTTCGGCACTGGTTTTACTTTGCTGTATGTTGTATGTTATTATATTGTTCTTGGATATTCTTTTCAGTGTGTTGAACCGAAAAAAATGAGTGATTCTTGTTCTAGTGGGTTATGTTAGCAAAAAAAAAAATATTTTATACAACAGTGGGCACACGGGCAGAAGATTCACCTTGTAAGAATTGGTATGCTCTTTTCTTCCTAAGTAGAATTGGTTCGGAGATACTTAAGTTAAATTATTCAGTGATATAATTTAGGTTTTATCATGTTCTGAGGCTACCAGATACCAGATTATGTATTAATAACTTAATACATATTAATTAGAACTATGTTTAGAACTATTCCTTTGCAAAACTTTTTAACTTCCAGTAGTTCCTGTAATTTGCACGTTCAAAGAATATAATTCTTCAGCTTTATAATATTAATAAACAGTTTTATAACCAGTCAAATATTAAACTTTATATAAGCCTATATTAAGTTAGTGGAAAATATAAGATGATAAGGGTCATGTAAAGGTTGCTTGAATTTTTTTCTCCGTAATGTTATATGTCCTAATGGACCCTTGGAGGTCCATTCCGTCTTTGCCTCTGTTTAAAAGTGCCCATGTCATAGTCCCTTGGGAAAATGTGGTAAGGACTCTGATTTTACAATATTACGTCAAGCTTACCTTGTAAGAACGAATGCTAAACAAAGAAAGTTTGAAAGCTTTGGATTTAATATTAATTCAAAAATAAAAGAAAGATCAAAGTTTACGTAAAGAAAGTGAATTGTTTACGAAGAAAGGATCTCAGTAATAAATCAATGCTTCCTTTTCACCGAAAAACATGGCGATTTCTACGCCATTTATTCTTTTAGATTTCTTATATTCCAACCACGTTAATACATTAATAAATATAAATACACTGAAATATCTTCAAAAAGCATTCGTTAAGAACAGACCAAAGATAAAACAATTAATAATTTTACTATTGACTTTGATTCTTGCGTTGGAATATTAAAACCCTTAAGATAATACAGAAGCTTCATCTATTGAGATAATATGGTTTACAAAAGATACACACATTTCTACATACGAGTACATCCCCCCTATTGCTCTAAAAATCAACTTAAGCAACTTCTTCCTCGAACTCCTATTAAACTAGCCATTCACATCCTACGATGTGGATGCTGCCATTCCTACGATGTGGAAATTAGCTAAAGAACTTTTCCCAGAAATTGATCCCTCTGTTACTCTTCGCAGAAATCTTTTCCAAAATGTTGCAATAACAATATACATAATAACAATAGTAGTTAATAACTTTAATTAAATTTTAAATTTAGTTAATTTTATACCAACTACTTTACTTTATACTAATTATAATGCATGCTGTTTTTGCCTGTTCATTATCATCATCATTAGTCTCTTTTTTTCGTCGATTTCTGGACGTAGGTCTCCTCTAGCTTCCTCCAGTACGCCCTTTTGTATTGTATAGCAATTTGTTACGCCAGCAACAGTGGGTTGGCAATCGCAGTACGACAACCATGTTTCCTGTTAAAAGGTATATAATGAGGTTTTATTGTGATTTTTGTGTATTCCGTTGGCAACCCAACTAGACATTAACTTACAAGTATGTTTTTTAAGGACCAAGGGTTTAAAAGAGTAAAGACTTCCTCCAATCGGCTCCATCTATATCTTTATTTTTTTGTCAATTATCACCACAAACTTCTTTAAAAGAGAGGTCTTAATAACCATTTTACAAAACTAGATCAATTTATTATTTCAAAGGCTCTTATTCAGTGTTAAGTGAAATCTAAAGAGATGTCTGCGTTCGTAATCTGTTACGATTCGCCGACTCCAATTTCAAGTAGTGCTCTGAAACATAAACTTATGTGTTAACACAATTGCTTACAAGCTTCGTTTCAAAGCTAAAATCTGGTTATGTAGTTTAATATATTATCTTAAATAGGCATTCGATTACAGCATTTATAGTATGATTATAGAGTACATTCTAGGAGGTAAAACTACAAAACCAATGAAATTATCGCGATTCATGTGCCCTTTTTTTTCATGTGTCCCTTTTTTTAATGTCCTTTCACTACATATGTTTTAATTGCTTTTGTTCCATTCCTGCCGTCTTAGTATATTGTTTGTAGTTTGCACTTCGCTCACCTTATCTATTTTTTTTACTCACAGTGGTTGTCTGGAAGAGACATTTAATTTAGTTATTTTAATTGCACTGCTACAATGAAGTGTAAATAAATAAACATGGGTAACAATTTTTTTTTAACTAAACATGATACAAACATAACTGTCCCTCTTCAATGCTTCTTTTTATATCTTAAATAACCTTATATAGAAGCTAGTATTAGTAGCTATATTCTGTTTCGCGAAGGAAATACATTGAAGCACAGGAAAGTATAAAACATTTTGACACTCGGAAAACTGAGAACTGAATCATTTATGAATCACACGACTCCGACGAGGGGTTCATTATTGCTTTACTGATTTGAAAAGCTTCAAAGCTTTGCCTATACCTTCTCAGCTTTATTAGCTATTTTAAGGAATAATTTTTGAATACAAGTCTGGATGTTTTGCTTCAATTTGCAAGAAGATTGGCTGTAGGTTAAAACATTTGTACCTACAATCCTAAGACTAGACGCTGGTGCATTGTTATTTTTGTTAGATTTAGTTGTTGTGAGGTGTATTAGTTGTAGGCAAATGCCAGTTTTTACGTGTAAGTTTTTACGCAATTTCTAGTAAAATCAGCCTCGTGACGTGTGTATCTTTATCTTGTTGTATCACAAACAGTTCAACATAAATCTACCACTTTCCACAATGCACCAAAAATATCAATGAAATCGGACCATCTTTATAAAAATTAATACATCATCACGTAAAATCATCTGTATGTTGATTTAAACTCTTTTGCAATAAATGGTGGTCTACCTCCTCCTGACCGTCCACAAGCTGACTTCTACTCCTCTTATTTCTTCAAGTCCATGCTTGAAGTCCTACGATTCCGCAAAGCCTGACTAACTACAAAGCCTTCATCTCTTGGATGATGTCCACAGAACTGCATCGTTTTCTTCCTGAACCGGGTCTTCTTTTGACCCAACCGGTCTCTTGATACCGTCCCAAGTCTCCTGTACAGTAGAACAACAAATTACAATTTGCAATACTATGGAAATATTACAATTTATACTAAGAATTGAAGACATATGTATGTATATATTTAACCCTCATTAGCCCGAATTTCAGGTATATTTATCTTCGTACGTACCAGACCTCGGAGACTTGTTATGTGTAAATAATAAACTATACCTTCAACATATCCTCGGTACAGTTTCATAACGACTCCCGCTTAAGTTAAATTTATGTTCGCCAGCGTCTAATATGTCATACATAAAACTATTTTGTTCAACAAGATTTAAATTCATTCTGAAGAGCTTTTGTTTTGAAACGACATTGGTGTGTTTAAGTGCAACAAAATTATTGCAATTGGAAATACTATAATTGTGCTAAATATATTCAAAACCAAGCAATTAATTCATAATAAACACATTTTTTAACATTTTGGATTAACAATTATATTGAAGTCTCGTATCCAAGAACATTCAGGTCATGTTGCAACTAATTTACGAAAGTGGTAGGTACCCAAACATTTAAAAACCAGTGGGGCTAACCCACTTTCTCTCAGACATTCTTTTGTCTTCTTGAACATGTATTTTAATGTGCAAGTTCATCAAACACCTCTGCCTGACACACGAAATCCATTTTTGGATAAGATTCCTTGTCGACACTTGCCGCGCACCATCTGTGGGACCAGCTGCCCACTGAAGTATTTCCGAACCAATTCATCTTCATTCCGATCTTTCAAGAAAAGAGCATACCAATTCTTAAAACGCCAGCAACGCACGCGCGAGCCCTAGCATTGAGAGTCCATGGGCGGTTGTATGACTTTACCTTTTGTTGGCACCCGTTTAATTCTTTCTTTCTCCACTTTTCTGTTCCTCTTCCCAGGTGTCCATTTCGACCACATTCTTTAAAACATATCTATGTTTAGATGTATAGCTTTTATTAAAAAACTTAATTAATTAACTAAAGTTATTACGCGTTTAATTACACAAAAGCGCAAAAGATTCCCTTATCACACGGTTTATAAATGACAGGTTTACGCATGAGAAATGTGGTTGAAGGATATCATAGTTCCTGTCACGTACACGGGACATTTACATGATATTGATTCTGTAATCACAAACGCTGACTTGTGTGCGATTCTTTTGCAACCCTACGAAAAGCGGAATAATTACAAAATGGTTTATCCGTAGAATTTTTTGCACATAGAAATAAACTGAATATGTACTTAATAATAAAAGCCTTTTTCATTTCCATATCCTTAAGTTCCGTTTCAAACGTTGTTAGTACCCCTCTTGGGTAAGGGAGCGTTCAAGTATTACGTAACGAATTTTTTTTGGGGGGGTCCTTTTGTAAAACGTTATGATGGGTAACTTGGGTCATTTGGATTTTTGAATTAGTTTCTTTGATCGTCTTGTTTCATAGACTAGTAGTTGATCAGCCTGATCTGTCAGATGTCATCGATTTTGGATTTGAAACATACCGTTTTCCTCACATTGTTCTCCTTCACCATACGAGCTAGATGCGCACATAGACAGAGTACAATGCACAGCCGAGGATTGAACCTACGACCTCTGAAGCCACTAGGCCAACACTGCTTATTATTATTATATATGTTCTGAAAAAGGCCGTGATTCTCCTAAATTAAGTCCTTTTACATCTGCAGTGAACGCTGATACCCTCATGTTTCCAATTTGAGTGACTTTATCTTTTATCAGTTAAATGGATGTGGGTCGACCTTGTCTAAACCCAAATAGGCTTAATGTCAAACTGTAACTTGCTAAATAATTTAATTCAACCCGTTGTTCTAGGCTAATAGTTTGGTAATTGATTCACTGGTTTCTTAACATGACTTAAGCCTAGTTCGTGTTACCAGTTACAATACGAGGTCGGGTTCGGGATAGCACCATATATATATATATCTATATAGATATATGGATAAAAATAACCTTATAAAATATACGCAAAGAGCGTACCAATTCTTAGAAATTCGGCATACTCGCGAACCCTCTTTCATTGATTAACATCATATGAGCATCCTGCAGGTTAAAAAATAAAAAAATTAAGTCATACAGAACGTTAGAGTGGCACGGCCACCAAGCCTCAAAAAAACGTTCCCTTTACAACACATTGTAGCCAAAAGGGAATGACAGAAAAAAATTGTAGATTTTTCTCAACTTGTGTTTTGCGAAAAAAAAAACGTTTAGTTAGTACACAGCACTAGTACTTTGTAACATTTAGTTTTTGATAATATCGTTAGTTGGTAAAGTCTAATTAAAGAAGTTGAAAACTTTGTTGTTACAAATGGCGTTGCGGTTTGTAAGTTTGCGTTCAAGATTTTAAACTAATACCATTCAATGTTTCCTTAACGAATAATGTATGTTAATGCTTTTTCAGCAAAACAGACGTATTAAAATTATTTAGAATTATATTCTGACATGCATACTTCCTACTAAACTTACCATCATATTATTAACATAAAGGGATTGAATTCATACTAAAATTATTTTGTTTTCTTACAGGTACGTTAACCAAACTTTAGGGTAGAGCGATGAAAAGGTAGGATTTTAAATTTTGGATTCTGCAATAATTTAATTGTAAATTTAAAAAATCATATAACGTTTATTATAAGAAATAAAAGTTTTATGACAAATACATGTATTTATAAATACACAAACTTAGATATTTAAGGGGCTGAATTATTTATTCCTTACTATAGATTAATTATTATTTATTATCTACGTTGCAACTAAGCTATGAAATTTATATTATGTTCTTTTTTTAAGCCGTTTAGTTTTATGTTTGCTAAACGGTTTAAGTAACCGTTAAATTTAATGAACGAATCTTTGGAAGAAAGCAAAGCGTGGGAATAGCATGATTTTAATGATCGAACAATAGAGGTACATTAAAAATGGAGATTAAAACAGGATGTTTCAATTACTGCGCCAGCGCGTCATTATGTTGCCATGGTTACTATGCGGGATACAACGGCGCGGCCCTTGCATGATTAAAGTTTCATTAAGAGATGAACGTCAAGACAGCGAAGTAAAACCTTCTATAGAAGCTACAAATTAAACGGAAAAGGAAATTATTTATCATTAAATTACGTTTATTTATCTCAATTTTTATTCCAAATTTCAAATTCTAATACTATGTTTCGCCAGTGTTGTAGCAGGCATGATTACGTCAACCGATATCGTTATATCTAATTATTAATAGCTATGCTTTATTATTATATATTTAAAATGTTTTATGCCTGTGTTCCATTTCGTATGTAAAGTCGTCTCAAGAATTTTAAATATGTCAGACTTCATCTTGACAGATGATAGCTCTCGAAACAGAATGCTTTATTGACGTTTGTGATGTAATCAAGATATATCTATATTCTTAAAATACCTAAAATACTAAATTGATAGTATAATAATAAAATAAAGATGTATTTACAATTCAATGGCGACAAGAAAATGTCAAGTTAAGGCCTTAAAAATAAATTAATGATAGGACAAATTAAAGACGGGGAACAATTTATCGCTGACTTTAGACGTTTTAATTCTTTCGTCTTCAGTGATAAATCTTAAGAATTTAACTCATGAAGTGTCTTTAATTAAAACGATTAGAAGTAATGAAATTTTGTCTTCGTATTATATATACGAGTATGTCACCCATTTGTTGTAATCTGTGATTGTCCATTAAAAACAAATTCGTTAAAAAGCAAATGTTAGTTATTGTAAATAATATATTTTCTTAAAAATGTGATTTATTTAGTTTTTTATTAATTGACAGATTTCTACATTATTTTTTACTGTTCTTTAGTTTTATGAAACTATATTTTTAAATTGTGAGGTATCGCTTAAGAATGTTATTTAACAAAAAAAAAGAAAACTAAAAAGAAGGTAAAAAGACCACAGGCCCTGGTGTAAGTGAAACTTCACTTAGTACAAAAACTAATTATAATACGAAATCTTTAAGGTTACCCGACCTTAATAGCTTAAATCCATAAGTTGTATGAGAAATAACTATGTGTATTAAAATCACTTTTAAAAAAATATTTAAAGTTACTGTTTGTTTGCTTTTTGCTCATTCAGTAGGCTGTTTTATATCTTGCAATTTGGCTACTTTTTTGGCATAAAAAATAAAAACAATTGGTGTTTGACAGGTCAAAGCATAATAAAATTCTCCAGCAATCAAACGAAATCAAATACTCTGTAAGAAAAATGCCATACACTCCCGGTAATAAATATGTTATTGTCCCGACACTTGAAGCAAGGTGGCTTTAACTCCACAATATTGTATTTTCACAAATTCAAGCACCTCTGAAAAGACGAGAAAACTCATTAAACTTAAATTCACTCGCCAATTTGGAAAGGATCCAAGTTTGATAAGTTTATTCTTTTCTAGTTTTTCTGCGGAAAAAGTTTGACCAAGTAATTGACTATATTAATATTTGCGTTAGGATAATTTCCACGTCAAATTTGAAATGACGTTTTGGACATAAGACAAATCTATTTCAGCGTGATAGTTATAAATTGTTTCTAACCAATTAATCATAACAGTGATGTGGATTAATATTTAATTGTTATAAAGCAAAATTATTAATAAGTACTCATTTCGTTTAAATATGCAAAATATTTTGCATTATTCAATATTTGAATGGAAAGGATTTATTGGTAAAATATGAAACACCAGATTCGCCCAACAAAATGAATGTACACAAAATTAAGCGCGAGTTATTTTAAAAATGGAACACTTTTATGCATCTATTCTCTCTTCCAAAACAAATAGTGTGATCGTTATTATCATTCCATGGCTGATGTTCTTATTTAAAAAAATTACATCTTTTGTAACGGGCCTATGTTTTTTTTTAAAATAAAATGTTTGCAAATGTTGCTCTTCTTTTAGTATGTGATTTTTGGACCTTGTAGCCGTAAATGCTAACCGTAAGACTAGCGCTATAACGCAAGACATTGTTTGCGTTAAGTGTTAATGTGTTATAAAATATTTGCATAGATTATCCCACAAATAATACTTACAACCCAGCTTTTTGTATTCCTTTTACCAACTTCCATTCAATGTTTAATACAGTGTAGTCATTTGTCTAGAACAATTTTAAAAACGGGTTTTAATTATTATTAATTAGTACGCGATGGCGAAGGACTGTGTACGCCCCGTGCCAGGGGATAGAAAAATAACATACCAGATAAAAAGCAAAGCGAAGACAATAGGTTTAAACTTCATTCCACAATAACGCTTATCTAAATGGTTGTACGGAAAGGGATAATTCCCTAATGGAATCCTCGCAAATGGATAAACTTGGAGAAATAACACTTGCTAACTTCCGCTTGAGTAGCGTACGATACTTCGGATAACCTTTTCTAATAACGCTGAATTATATAATATTATATTAATTCCGTTTAATTTTTTTAATGAAACAGCGACTTCCTTTTGAACCGTCTTTGCTTCAAGAGTCCTTAGTACCTACTGGTGATGCGCGGCAAAATTACGCTCATTCGGATATCGAAACTGATGTAATTTTGTATTCTCTCTACCCTCTATTTCTATTTACTAACCTACTGACATGTCTAACACGGGCATATACGGGCAGAGGCGGCCTTACCCATTGCGAGGCTCCGGGCGGCAGGTCTTTACAAGGCCCTTTGTCCTTCGTGAAAAGTATCATACCTAATTTTGCGTTGTTTGGTGACCATGTACCTGACAAATACCTAATATTTGTCATGTTACTACATAGTAAATTTTCAAATTATGTTTTGAGTGACTGAATTAGTTACCTTAACCTTAACTTTATTTTAATTTACTGTTATTTGCATTAACAAGTAATAAAGGATCATAATCAAAATTTTATATTTAAAAAAAAATTAGAAATATCGATATTTTTTAAATTTGCTTGGGTTGTTCCGCGAGGCCCCGGGCGATTGCCCTGTTGGCCACCCCCTAAGGCCACCGCTGTATACGGGGCTTCATACTATTATATAGACAAGAGCGTTGATCTCTGTGTGTGATTTGTGTACTCTTATCCTGAGGTCGAATTCCGGTGCACCAGTGAACTGTCTGTGTCTTTGCGCATTTAACACTTTCTCGTACGGTTAAGGAAAATATTGTGTGGAAACCTGGTAACGGCGTGTGTGCATAGAAGGCTGATCACCATACCTATCACAATATAACAACACGTAACAGGTATCTGAGGCCCAGGCTAAAAGGTTGTAGCACCATTTTTTATACATATTACGAGCTGACCCCGCGAACTTTGTACCGCCTACCTTTGTAAATAGCTGAATATATTTTACTTAGTTTACACAAAATCAATTTCTAAACTAATTAATGTCAATTCTTTTTAATTACTGATACTGTTTTGTTTTTTTAAGTCTGAAATACGTCATTCTCCAAATATCTTGTCGATTGGAAACCTTTATTTAAATACATTCTTTAATTTGGAAGATTTTACCGTATTTACGCGATGAAAGTTACATGTATTGACAATTACGAAACCTATAAACATTTTGTACTGGATTTTTTTATTTGATTATTATTCGTCAATCTTCAAATGTTCTTCCTTTCTTTATCGGTTTCGACTTTCTTTATATATTACGATTGTATATTCGGGGCCTAATGTAATAAATTAGCGCTTTTATGTAATTTATTATTGAACAATAAACTTAACAAACATGGTGCAAAGTGCGGCTTTTTTATTAAGCAACCAGGGGGCCTACCATGAACTCTTATTGCGAGCCTATTGACAACCTACAACTGAGATGCATCGCTAATTCGTACCATGACATCGAAAAAACGAGACAGTTTATGTTCCCACGTGACCTTAGCGATTATCAGATTTCGTTCGTTCAATTTGTATGAAAATCCGTACCATGACCGCTCGGCTGAACCGAAATTTGACAGTTGCGCCTTCCAACTATGACAGAATAAGCGATTCTAAAAAAGTTACTTTTTGTTCACCTTTTTTGTATCGAAATGTCCAAATAATAGTTTAGAACCTATAAAATTCAATATTTGTATTAAAACTTGTTAATAAAGTTAAAATAATAAGATTAATCTACTATGGCTAATATAGGAAAAAAATAAATATAATTTTTATATTTACGATATTTTGAGTTTAGTGTGATTATTTAAATAAATTATTAAAATATAGACGGAGATGAGAAACAAGACGGCAATGCCCTTCCGACTTCCTAGATATTGAGTTTATAATTTACTATAGATTATTGACTTTGATTCATTGAAGATTTCAGTGTACCTACAAATAATTGCACATTATTCAATAATATTCAATTAATTATTTATGTATATCTAACAAAAACATAAACCCCCAATAAAATATCATATTTTACAATAAATAAGAATGCCATATTACTAGTAGATATTTATTATAATAAAATTTTTCCTCACTATGTTCATGAATAGTATTATTCTCCTCTGCTTTTTGTTGTTTAAAAAAACATAGGTATTTTTAATGTGTAAATAATAAGCCATTTAAAAATATTATAATAATAGTATTTATTAAGTTAGGATGACTCCATCAAGATAGAAAAAGATGTCTTCAGGCAATGTTCAATTGGTTATAAACATTTATTCATATAGTCTCAATTTAGCAATTTTGTCAGGTTAAGCTGTGAAGAAAATTATTATTATTACATATTATAGCCTCTTTATTTTCATAATGATTAACATATTAAACAAGTATATCATATGAGTAATTATTACATTATATGTACATGCATTATAAAATACAATATTATTATTTATAATCTTTAAATTATATTCCAATCATAATTAATAATTTCAATGTATATAAGCTTGAAATGATAAATAAATTCATAAGAATCAAAAACAAAATTCATTATAAAGTATCATTAAATTGTTATGGACCCCTCTACAGGTAAAGGCTTCCTCCATTTTGCTCCACATCTGTCTGTCTTTTGCATTGGTGGTCCAGTTTTCACCAGCTTTTCTTTATATTTCATCAATCCAGTTTTACTTAGGTCTACCTCTTAATCTTTTTGTTGGTTCTCACTAGGTTACCCTTCGTGTCCATTTTTCCTTGTCCATGCGAGCAGTAAGACCCAATCAATTACATTTTTGTCTAAAGCGTCTATTATTTTTGTTATTTTCCTTATTTCTGTATTTCTCTTCCGATGTTGTCTTTGTATGTTTAGTAGACTCCTTTCCATCATTCTGTGGCACACTTGTATTTTGTTTTTTGTGTAGTTATTGTAAATCCATGTCTGGAAGCCATATGTAAGACAAGGTATTAAATATGAGTCCATTATTTTTTCTTAAATTTTAAAATTCTGATTTAAGGGTTTCTTTATTGCTCCAGGATTTATTCCAGGTTATGTTAACTCGTCTTTTAACCTAATCGTCGTGTCTTGTCTTTGAGAAAGATACTTGTTGACCCAGGTAAACATAGTTTTAAACATTGTAATGTACTGTTATTAACCTTTATTGGAATAGTTTGGTGGTTCGTCATAATAATAATCTTTCATTTGATAGAAAAGATTTTGCATTGTGTATACATCGAAGTTTTGTAGTGGAGATGGAAGGTTGTAGTCACTACCACTACTTACTTTCCTGTAAAGAAAGTATAATTATTTATATTATATGAATTAGTTAACGTATAAATTGAGTTTGTAGAATTTGAAGGAATTAATTTTTATTATAGTTACTTATGATTTTAGAGTAATAAGTTGATTTGAAATATATTTTGCAAAGCGTTTTATATCAGTAATTTAATTCACTTCGTTATAGGGATTTATTTTTAATAAACAAAATTGTGAACAATACTTACCCCATACCATTATTTTATAAGTTAAACAATTTGTAAATATATTTCTAAAACCGAAATTTTGTAAACACCAAATAACATTGTTTAACATTTAAAAGCTCAAGAAACGTTTAAAAATAATAAGTGTCAACTGTCATAGCACCAGAGAACTTTCCGTTTAAAATATGTCAAAAGAATAGTTTTATATAAAATAAATATATATATTAAGACATAATAGCTTATTGTGATTGATGAATTATTTAAAATAATTTTATATTTTATTTATTTTCATAGAAACATCTGTCGAAGTAAGTTTGAAAGTTAAATTTCTAAACGTACTCAGAAACCACAAACAAAATTATCGTTCTTTCATTCGGTCTTGCGATGCTAATACGTTTCAGCTTATAGGCGGTCATGGTACGAAAAAATGCTATTGACTTTAGGTACCTAAACTCCGCTGCATCTCAAGAGAATTGTTTTAAGAAAGTTCATGGTAGGCCCCCAGATCCAAGCTCTATATATAGTTTTATTAACCTTCTGAGATAATTTATTCAGTGTTTAAGTAGATTTTGGTATGAATATCTGATTCGTAAGATTGAATGGAAAATACAAGACAATCCTGTTTTCTTCCCAATATCGGTTTGCAAAGAAAAACAAAATCCGACACAAACTTTATTGGTAACTAGTTTCTTACTTCCACAAAACAAACTTTATATCACGTTCCTTGTTTTCCTGGTTTTATCAGGCTTTTGTTTTAGTTTAACCTAAAAAATTAAGATGATTCTGAAAAAGATCAATGTTTTTTTTGAAGTTCAATTATATTTTTATTTACCCGCGCGAACTTCGTTACGCCTTAATTTGATTTTTTTTACTTACCTTTTATATGGATATGGATAATATATGGAACATATTGGGCGTGTTTGGCCGAAGTAAGTACTTACTAAACTTAGTAAGCCAGTAAGCATAAAAAAATTAGTCTTACAAGCTGACTGTAGCGCTTTTCGGCCAGGACAGACTTACTGGCTTATTAACATAACACAAAGAACAGAACACACGATTAAAGAAGAATTATCACTCATTTTAGAAAATTATATGATAATTGATACGTAATTACACACACCAGTTTTTAACTGTCAACTTATTTTTACGTCTTCAATCATTATATTGAGTGCATGTGTATCTGAACAATGACAGGTCTGTTCCTGTCCGTTTTGTTTACATCAACAATAAGCAAAATGGCGTCGTATATTAAGCCATACTTACTGCGTTAGCACTTATTTTGTGTCCCGGCCGAAAATTTTGTAAGCATAGTAAGTGACTTACTAAATTTAGTAAGTACTTACTTCGGCCAAACACGCCCATTGCTTTGCTACTATTACTTAAAATAAATCAGTGGCCCTACAACCTTTTTAGGTCTGGGCCACATATTTCTGTATCTGTTACATGATCATTTGTAAATCTAATAGAGAAGACAGTGATCAGCCTCGTGCCTGACACACGCCGTCGAATTTTTGGGTCTAAGGTAAGCCGGTTTTTTATCGTCAACGCGCAGATAGACAGAAAGTCCATTGGTGCATAGCCGGAGATCGAATCTACGACCTGATGCCACTAAACCAATACTGGTCAGCCATCTTACTATTATTACTTTTTGAAATAAAAAATGAGCTGTTAGCTGTCTCAAAATGTAGTAGTAATGAGAACATAACAACATGTGGAACATATTTCTATGCTTTTACTATTACTACTTGCGATTGCATATTTTGCGATTTATCTATGTATGTACTTAATTTTTTTTTTTAATAACGTGCAAGTCGTACCATTTTTATATCCTGTGTTACATATTAAGTGTAGTTTGAAGTTCTATTTAGTGACAAACTTTTTTTAGGTATTTTGTGTTATAAATATGTTTATTATGAAGATTTTTTTTCAATAATACACAAGTAACCAAATAAGCAGAGCCATAAAAAAATTTTATAGTACAATAAAATGCCCACACAATAATTACAAACCCAAATAACACCATATGTGGGTTACATCCGCGCCTAACAATCCGTACGTAACAATTGTAATAAAAAGCCATAGATAATAATACAATCATATTGCTAAAACCGCCAAGAGGGTTCTAGTTTCGCAATTAAAAGGGATCCGCAACAATCTAAAAGAGAACTATGTATACCCTTTTATCGACATTTAAAATGCCGAAAGAATTATTGATATGTTAGTTCGTGAATAATGTTCATACTTAGACTTTTATATTCTTCTTCTAACAGCTCATGTTATCCTTTCATAAATATATTAGAGTTGATGAAACTGTCAACAGATACACTGGGAAGAAACCATTTAAAATATTGACTAAATTTTATTTAATTGTTAATTTGTTTATCATATTACAATCGTAACAAATACTTAGTTTTTAATTAACAGATTAACGGACGGTTTTCATTGTCCGTTGAGTGAACTGACAACAGATTTGCTTTTTAAAAATAGTCTTTTTGTAAAAATTTAATTTATTACTTTTTAATGTTGTGTTGATTATTCTATGTTTATGAGTTGTATGTGATGTAATTTGTATAGTTACGGCATTGGAGTAATCCGTAATAGCAGCTTATTTTGTTAAATAAATTCCTTCTAAAAAAGTATCCACGTTGAATAAAACAGATTTTATTCACAAGGAACCCTAAAATGCTAGTTATTTTAACATTCAAATAATATTTGTGGTCTCCGATACCTTTTTTGACATGTGCCCAAGGGGTTAAGTAAGGGTTAAAACACTTTTGTTTTCTTTATGGTTTCCATAGGAAGGGTTAAAGGGCGTCGTTCGCGCCTTCCCGCTGTGTTGTCATGTGAAAAAAAGGATTTATGTCGAAAAATATTTGACATCTCCATACGAGGGGTTGCAAAAAATCTCTTGTAGATAATAATTCAGTGATACCGGAATTGTCTATTAAAACATTTAACTCTAAAAATATATTTATTAAAGTCGCGTTTATAAATTTCAAAACCTACCTTTTTAAATATAATAGTATCATGATCAGGTTGCACTTATAAAACACCAGAAACTTGCAATTAAATATAAGCTTAAAACTCTGAACCTGTACCGTATTATAAATTATTTGCAAGAACATGGTACAATTATATTATGGTGGTACAATCTTAACTTCGCATGTTATGCCAAATCGCTCGCAAATTTGTCTTACATATATTATTTTATCACTACATCATCATATAGGAGATTATTACATTATCAAATTAATGTTAATTATAAAGTTTCACTCCACATTAAGTCTAATTTAATTTAATTACTAATAACCAATAATACATTTTATCCAAAAGTATATTCAGTCGATTTTTAATAGTTGTAGTAGAAAATTTTGTTGATATATTTGGTTTTTCCTATACATTCCAGATAAATTTTTGGCATAACCAATTTCCTATATTACGTTTGTGAATAAATCTCTAGCGACACCAATAATATTCGCCTACAAATTAGTACGATAACGTCATACCCTGATACGCTCTAACAAAGTTATTCCAGCTTAGTCATATATCCTTCGGGCACTCAGTGGCTAGACTAGTCCAAGTTCCTCCGTACCATCCTCGAGGATTTAAATATATCGTAGGAGCTCTAAATTTGTATGTCTTCCAAAAACAGTTCACAGATAACATAATGCATAAACATTACACAGAGTAGTGTTGATAATAACTACGAAAGAGGTTGTATAGGTGAATATTTTTTTAATAGATATACTTAGTACATAATTATAAGTAGCTACTACTTTATACATTATTTTCAGCTAAAAGCAAAACACCAACAGGATGGTAAATCACTTAAAAATGGTTAAAAGAAGATATTTTAAAGTGTCTTACGAATTCTATGTCATTAGTCATTACGTTCATGTTATCTATAAGTATGGTTTTTGGTATACATTTATTAGAGCAGTTATAATTCAAGTAGTGTTGGCCTAGTGGCTTCAGTCTGCGACTCTCATCCCTGAGGTCATAGGTTGGATCCCCAGTTGTGCACCAATGGACTTTCTTTCTATGTGCACCTTTACCATTCGCTTGAACGATGAAAGAAAACATCGTGAGGCAACCGGCTTGCCTTAGACCGAAAACATCGATGCCGCGTTAGACACAGGAGGCTGATCACCGTCTTGCCTGTTAGATTAACGAATCATCATAAAATTATCTGAGACCGAGAGATAAAAAGGTTATAGCGGTTGATTAAATTTAAATTATTAAATAAATTTATAATGAAATCGTGTCTTCTGACCCACATAAATGTCACGTAAATCCGTTAAGTAAGGCTTGATTAATTAGGTCTTAAGGACGAAGGATTAAATTACCAAAAATATTTCACCATAGTGTACAATTAGACGATATATAAACAAACCGCACTCACGTTATAAATGCGACCATAAATTGTGGTTTCAAAATGTTGGATGCTGACATTAGTACGTTCTACGTAAAATATTCAACTATTCCTTAAAATTTTAACTCGTTCTTTAGGAATCCTGAATAAGCCTGAAAGTAGGACAGCGTAGACTGAGACTTTATGGATTATTCTTCAAATAGGACGTGAATTATGATGCTCTTTTGAACTAGTTTTCACCTCGGATTCATCTGCATTCAAGGAATATCAAGTTTAGCAAGAATGCTTGAAAATTCCATGTGATTTATTTTATTTCCATTGTAAGCATTCTCTTTATATAGCCAATGTATTATAATGATAATAAAACTTGGTCACATCGTTAGCCATGTTTTTTAATAAGACGTTAATTCGTTTATAATAAGGTTTAAGATTATGTAGTTATGATTCAACTTGCGTATGTGATTTAACAATGAATTTAAAAAAAAATATCAGAAATTTAGATAAAAACTTCTTTTAATATCAACGAAATATTATGTAACAAACCGTAAATTTTGTTTTTATAATTTAAAGATATATAATAAAAGATACAATATACTATGATATCCAACAAGTGTACATCCTTAAACGTATACGGTATAATATATACAAAAATCTAATCCAATTTTTATTATGTCCACACTCAATAATAATAAATATGAATCTAAGTCCATCGCATTAGACGTTATAATTGTGTAAAACTTTAAAATTACCCGCTTATCCGACGCGGCAAGTGGCACTCACCACAGATTACACAATTGAAATTTAGAAGTGATACCCTATTGTAAATAATTTTTAACAAATGTCACGGCACATTATCTCTGGATAAAAAACGGTTTATTACACCGAGGGCTGCCATATTGGGGTACTTTAAAACGAATCGTTGAATTAAATGTAATTGTTCGCTCGTTAATAAATTGTGGGGAATTTAATGATCGGTTTTTTTTCGTTTATAGTCAGAGCTTTGAATTTGTATGTCTTCCAAAAACAGTGCACAGATGACACAACTTTACGTAATATATTTTAAACAGAGTAGCGTTGATAATATTTTAACAACGAAAGAGGTTGTATAGGCGAATATTTTTTTTATTGAATATGTAGTTTATACATTACAGCTAATAGCAAAACACCAAAAGGGTTGTAAATCACTTAAAAAATGTTTATGTAATTATGTACTTGCATGATATCAATAACTATTATTTAACTTGGTATACATTGATTAGAATTACATACTTTAATTAAAATACAACGTGAACTACAAAGTGCGTACTTACTACAGAAGTGCTTCAAACAAATTTAATAGATTTTGTTAATGTAGAAAAATCATAATTACATGGAATGTCTTTTTATTATAATGTTCATGTGAAATAAATAAAATTTAGTTATATTTTATACATGAGTATATTAATCACACATTCAATAATAAGTACGTATTAGGTACTTAATAACAACGTCATCGGCTGTTACGACTATCGGTTTTTACGACCAAATATGAATAGTCCCATCGATGTTGTTATAATAGATTTTGACTGTATTATATATTGTCTGCTTCATACGTATATGTCACGTCATCGTTGTCTCACTAATACCTCTATTGTTCTCTATGAAAAAAACATCGCGACATAAGGTGTGAATGTTCACCAATTTACTGACCATTGAAAGTATAAAAAAACACCCTAGCTCTTGTACCATTTGTGCCCACTTGACCCTACGCATAAATTATGCAAAATCATCTGCCGATGTCATCCCATGAATATTCGAGGGCTGATTTGTTCCAATTATTGTTATTAATACTGGATTTTCACCTCTCATTAATTACATCCAGTTATACTTAAAAACACTTTAAGGTTGCGTAAAATATTTAAATAAAAAATCTTAATAAACGTTCAGATTATGCAAATACATAGGTATTTCTCCTTGGTACATTCGCAAGCACGACCTCCACCGGGATCTTAATGTAGAGGACGTCACCATAATAATAAAAAAGACTGCTGGATCCCACGAACATAGGCTCTACTATCACGTGAATTATGAATATCGAGGCTATTTAACTCCTTGACACCACGGGCCTAGTTAGAAGACTGAATAGGACAAATCCATTTGAACTAGTTAGTTAGTGTTAGTGCACGTTAGTATTAAGTGCTAAACAGTGAGTGAATTAATAGAACGCAAGAACAAAGTGTTTTCCCTTTAATAGTGACTGTTGTTTATTGGACACTTATATTAAAAATCCTTATAAGTAAATTAGGTTAGACTTAAATAACTTTAATATGTTATTTAAGTCTAACCTAATTTACTTACTTCAGACTAATGTCTGAAGTTAGGCGAGATCAATGATGTCTTAGTAAGACACATATATAAAAAATAAAAAACATATGTATTTTAACAATTATATTTTCACACTTCTCTTAATATAACTTGTATTTGTGTTTGTATAGTTGTGATGTTTCCTTCAAGTAAAACTATTATTATATATTTATTATTGTGCATTAAATAATAATTAGTCTATTGAGTAAATAACTGGTTCAAAGTATCTGTTTATTTCTTACTACCAACAAAGTGATAACTTTTAAAGGATATAAGAATATTAACAATGCGTATTTTATTATTTTTGTGACAAATAAATCTTAAATTAATTATTCTTAACTTACTAATGAGGTATGACTTAAAAACGTATTGAGTTGTTCAGATTAATACCGGCAGCTGAGTTTCATCATTGAACGTCGAGGCAGAATACAAAATTCCACTCGTATCACTTCGACGTGCGTCGTTCCAGTAAGCGTTTTTTTTTAAGTAAGTTTTTGTGCGCACCACCACTATATGAAACCAGCTGCCCACTGAACTATTTCCGAACCAATTCGACTTATGTTCCTTTAAGCAAAAGCAACGCACTCGCCAACCCTCTGGCATTGAGAGTGTCATCACTTAATATCAGGTAAACCTTTTTCTATAAAAAAAGGGTGCGTGTACTTATGTACGCGCGTAAGAAGTTATACTTCTTTGACATTATTAAAAATAGTTTTTGATTGCATGCAAATAATTAATTACAATTAAATAATCAAAGACTGGTAAAGGAGTCAATAAAGTCAATAAAGTTCAATTTACATTTGAAAAATTAAATAAATAAATATTTATTATTATTCTCTTACATTAAACAAATAAAACCCTATTTATCTTTAAAACATTTTTATTTCATTATACTATTTATTTTTAAGTGACTCTAATGTCTTCATCAGGATTTCGGTTTGTAATATTAAATTAATCATTACTTGGTTGTGCATCTACGAGGCTTCTCCAAAACTAAAACTACTACTTGCTTTCTGCAACAAATAAGAGAATATTAATTTAAGCTCTGTCCATGCAAAACTTTAAAAATTTTATAATTCATATTATAAAATTTTTAACACATTTATATTAATATAATTATATAAATGTGTTAATAATATAATTTGTAGCACATGCTACAGACCTGGATAGCAACTTTCTTTTATTCTATTTAGAGATAGAGATAATTTAAATATAATACCGGTGTCTTCCTTGTAGGTTTCTTTTGAGTTGTTTGGGATTCTTGTTGTTCAGTTCGACATGATTTTCTTTAACCTTTCTTTAATCCTACAAAATAATGAAATTGTTAAGTTATGTTGTCACTGTTGTGCACACCTTTGTTTGGCATTTTTAGTATTCAAGTTATGTCAAAACTGATTTATTACCTTGTCATTGTTGGCTTTATTTGCTTTTGGGATAGCAATTGTTTCCAAAATGATTTTATTTGTAAAATCCTGAAATATATAAATAACATCTATTAATTTAAGTATCATGGTGAGTGGTTCGCACTCAGGTATTAAGGTGTATTATACCCACTGTCCATTATAAGTGGGAATGGGCTCACATCTGGCTGGACAGAGTTTCGGTACTACAAGAGCAACATGGATGTTTTGAGGTATTACAATATCTCTAACTACCCTGTAGGGGAATAAAGTATGTGCCTATGCTTGAGAGGTTGAACCTTGAACATCACCATCATATTTATAATTAACATTCCTACCTCGACACCATCACAATCAAATTCATTGAAATCTACTTCAAACCGTTGCGGTATCATCTCTGCCATATGCATTGTGTCTGGAGAAGGTGATGGTGACTTTGTTCCACCTCTAGTTTTTGATGTTTCACGGCGATAAGATGACAACTCTTTTTTTGTATTCAATTTAGTGCACTTCCACTGATTCATCAATTGTTTTTTGTCTCTTGTCCTTATATTTGCTAGATTAAATCTGAAAAATTACATGTTTTGATTAAATAATGTAATCATTTTTTTGAGATACAGGTACTTATTAAAATGTTTACTTCTCTGTAATATCGCTCCAAGCCTTCATTTTCTCCTTATTAGTATTCGTGCTTAAATCTTTGTTCTCAATTATTGATATATAGGGTCGTAGAATATTTCTAAAAAGTTTCTGTAACAAACGCAATAAACAAAAGCAATGAATAATGGTTCATGTTTCAGTTTTAATCAACAATAATACTCGATAATACATACGGATAGTTAACCTCAATTGTATTGAAGCACTCCGGAAGTTTAGCACAGTTTTTTCACAAATATTTTATCATATTAATTAGTATTGATTTAGATATTCAATTGAAATCACTTCTGATTATAATTCAGACGCACATATAAAATTCGCACTTGTATAATGAAAATAACTAGATACATAGATAATCTTTTATTTTAAACAATAATTCAAACTCCTATATTTGTTTAAAAGGTAAATGTCAATGTCAGATGTCAATTGTCATGGATATTCAAAATTCTTGTTAAGCTGCTGTATAATCACACTCCGAATTTTGTGTCATAGGTGCGCGCGCATCGTAAAATTTCACTCTCATCAAATTTTCATAACGCGCCTAAAGAAGTATAACTTCAAAAAATGTGTGCGTGTACTAGGTGTACACACGTAAGAAGTGAAACTTCTTTATGACCTTATTTTTCGAAAATGATCTACTATATGCAACTTAACGAAATTGGTTAAATAATGTTTAACAAAAGGCTTTTATTATCATAGACATGAATACAAATACAATTATTTCATTTTCATTACTTACTACTTATACTAAGATTATTACAGAATTTCATTAATTGTAATAGAATTATTAGTATTACTATCATTGTTATCGTTATTATATATTTTTGTTACTAATGGCTTCGAATCTCTTCGGATCAACCGTGGTAGGGACAAGAAAAAGATGGCGCGTAACCGAAAAATGTGACTTTTTTCCAACGCCGATAAAGAAGTTTGACTTCAAAAAGCAACATGGCGCGTAACCTGCTACAAAATTTCTCCCATACGTCGATAAAGAAGTTTCACTTCAAAAGATGGCGCGTAACGGAAAAATGTGACGCGTAACGAAAAAATGTTACACTAAATTTTTTTCCAACCCCGATAAAGAAGTTTCACTTCAAAAAACATAATCTAACCCAAAGTCGGATCCACCTAAATTTAACAAATATCTAAAAAATCTAATATAAAAAACAAATAAAGATATCTAACGGACTTAAATCTCCCCTAAATGACCCGTATCAACTAAATCGCATTTCCCGCAAAACTAACGTTTTGTAAAAATAAATCTCTCAAAGCTTATGTCAACAGAGGGGCATTAGAATATATTAGAATATATAATTTGTTTAATAAGGATTAGGGTCGCACAGGTGCGTTTTACATACAAGAGGTCTTTTCTAAAGCCACTTAAAAAAACTCATGATGTCAAACGCAAATCAGAATATGCTAATGTAATCTTTTGCATAGGATCACTGATCACTTGTATTTCTCACAGTCAAAGTTATAATTGTATAATTCAAATCCAAAATAGTAATTTTGGACCGTTTTATAATATATCCACTAACAAAAACCAAATTTTAATTTGTGTCCAGGCGCCAGACCATCTGTATTATTTTGGTTGGTTATTGTAAATACACTTATGGACACATCTATTGGCCCACCTTGCATTTTCAGTTTCTTTTGGTCCTAACTAAAAATTTATATTAGGTCGAGTAAATTTTTTTATGCAGTTTTGAACCTGTTACATTTTACCATCTTTTTCGATCGTATTGTTTTAAATTTGAATTTAGAATACCACACCACATGGAGATACGCCTAACAAGTCGGGTAGGCGCCTTGATGAAGTCAGTTGATTTTTGAATAAAAAACGTGTTTTATCAAATAAAGGTTTAATTTAATAACGCGTGTTGCCTCCATGGGCATCTACGACAGCTCTCATACGATTAGGCATAGAGTTTATCAACCGCTCTATGAAATTTTGAGGGATCATCTCCCATTCCTCTTCTATGGCAGTTTTCAATTCCTGCATCGTCTGGGCAACCGGCTGACGAGCCCTAACACGTCTTTTTAGCTCGTCCCACATGTGCTCAATGGGGTTCATATCTGGGCTTCTGGCTGGCCAGTCCATAACTGCGATGTTCACATCCCGAAGATATTCTCTGACGATGCCGGCCGTATGGGCTCTTGCATTATCATGCATAAAAAGGAAATTTGGGCCCACATAGTGCGCGTATGGCATCACGTGAGGTTCTAAGCACTCAAGAATGTACCTTTCAGCATTTAATGTTGGCAGCCGTGGTCCCGTAACAAGCTCAAGTTGAGTTTTGCCGCTCGCGGATATACCGCCCCAGACAGTCCATGAGCCACCGCCATAAGCAGCATTGTGCAAAACGCTGTCCCTTACGTCGGAAGACGTTCTTCCTTCCATCATTGCCATGTAATGCAATTTTAGACTCATCAGAAAAGAGTACACCTTTCCAATGCTGCTGAGTCCAATTTCAGTGTGAGCGCGCGAAATGAAGGCGCGCTATTCGGTGGGCTCGCGTTAGTTTTGGGCCATTAGCTGGCTTGTGTGGTACCATATCGCGTTCTTTTAATCTTCTCCGAACACTTCGAGCGCTCACATTTACTCCATGGAAGTCGCGAAGTTGGTTTTGTATCTCAATGGAGGTAAGGTGACGATTTCTCAAGCTGGTCGTCACGATGAATCGATCCTGCCTTTCAGTTGTGACCCGAAATCGTGGCCTTCCTTGGCGACGAACAAAGTCGCCAGTCTCTAGGTATCTCCGATAAACGTTTCGGACCGCAGATCGACTTAAATTAAGTTGATCACTCACATTTCTTTGGCTGTGTCCGGCCCGGATAAGTGGCACAGCTTGGGCGGCGACTTCAGGCGAAGTATCCATAGATTATTGATAGAACCTCATCTTAATGTTAAGAATAAGTAATGTTTGTTGCAAAACCAAAGAGAAAAATCACACTTTCAAAAATTAAATCCAACTAAACCAATTTAATCAAGTTTTTTTAGTATTCGATTGTTTGATATCAATGAGCAGGCTCCAAATTGTCTTTTGTTTCTTTAAATTCTGTGTTCGAAATTTAAAAAAAAAATATTGAATGCAATTATGAATGTGCC
Organism: Pieris melete; assembly: GCA_963693345.1. Classification (NCBI taxonomy): domain Eukaryota; kingdom Metazoa; phylum Arthropoda; class Insecta; order Lepidoptera; family Pieridae; genus Pieris; species Pieris melete. The sequence goes on along the minus strand of CAVNZK010000039.1, from coordinate 57,083 downwards.
AGGTTCAAAACTGCATAAAAACTTTTTACTCGACCTAATATAATTTTTTAGGTAGAACCAAAAGAAACTGAAAATGCAAGGTGGGCCAATAGATGTGTCCATAAGTGTATATTTCACACGATTTTTACCCACGTCACAATTAGTGCTAAGTCTCTCACAATTAGTGCTAAGTCTCGACATTACATTCCCTTAAATACTACGAGTACCCTTTATATCAAATTAAACTAACCGTGTTAAAAGAAATGAGTACGGGATAGCTTTAGCTGCAGCAGTGTAAAAACTGATTTAAAAATATAAATAAAACAGTGCGGCTTAGATCTGGGCCTCAGATTTCTTTATCCGTATCATGATAATTTTTCAATCTAATAGTCAAGTAAAGTCAGCCTACGAGCCACCGTACGAGCGAATGTTAAATGCGCACATAGAAAGAAAGTCCATTGGTGCAAAGCCGGGCATGGAACCTACGACCTCAGGAATGAGGGTTTGACTGATTTACTTTTTGAATTTATGCTTAGCCAGTAATCATCAAAGGACAATACAATTAATAAGATAACGTCAGAGTCGTAAAAAGATTTGTAGGAAAACTCTTTTCGGTTGAAATAGCTTAAGGAACCTTTTTAAGAAAACGTTTCGTTCGCGTTACTTTATGAGCTTAACCATAAAACAGGGGAAAATCCAATTTCACGTTTACGCATTTTAACAGTACAAAGAGCTTAAAATTCATAATAAGGGATATTAACGGATTTTACGCCATTCGTAAATACCGAAAATATATTTTTTGTAATTAAAATGTATGTCATTATTAGGAAAGTTTGCAAAAAGCATTTATGTTTTTGTCTCATACTTTCATGGTATTAAATGGAAAGTATTTTTTCCTTTATTATTATGATACATTTTTCGTGTATTAAAACTATAGAGCCGGAAATCGAAATAAGTACTTCTGGAATACTAATCATTTATAAGATTAACTGATCTACAGAGGTAGATCGTTAATCTACAACTGTTTATGTTTTAAATTAAAAAATACAGAAAGATAATATTAAGCCTTCATCAAATATTTATGACATACTGCCCTGCGATTCTGTAATTCACTTTTCGAACTCACACACCGGTTTTCGCATCGGCGGTCGCCGACCGGTGTGTGAGTTCGAAAAGTGAGTTACAGAATCGCAGGGCAGGAGTTATACTTCTAAGTTCTCTCTTACCCTAACACAGGGCTTCTTTACGATATTTTCCCGCTTCGTATTTATTTCTTTATTTCGTAATCCTGCAATTAACATAAACTATATATCTGTGGTCATAGATCAAACAATGATAAGTACATTCATTCATATATCGAGTGTTGTATATTTTAATAGTGCCTTTAAGATTTCTTAATTATTTAATTGCTTGTTCTGTAAAGTAAAGAAATTGCATTTATCATATTCTGATCTATGGCCACAGATAATACAAGAAATAATTACTAAAGATATAGGCAAAGATGGAAAACATTATATATAGAAAAAGATAATAAAAAACAATAAAAATTATTAAATACATTCAACTAATTGATTAACTAACTATGGAAATATAGAATTCACTTCCCGTAACAATTCGCATAGCTCCCTCTTATCTTCCTTTAAATCTCCACTGTAGAAGCATTACCTGTCCACATCGTATCCCCAACTTTCAGACTAATTAATCTGCAATTACCGTGATTCATGTGTTTTTTTTTATTATTGTCCTGTTCACTATTTACTATTGTCATGTTTTTATAGCTTTGTTTTGTTCCATTAGGTTAGTCTAAATAACTATGTCATATGTATTTTGCACTTCTTGTGCTGACCTTATGTAATTTTTTGTTCTCATAGTTGTCTTAAAGACATCACTCTAAAGCTATAAAGCCGCCAGTTGCCCTCCTTTTATTTTTAATTATGTTTATAATATTATATTACTGTACATACACCGAAGTTAATAAATAAATAAGTAATTCGGCTATGTTGTGGGATGGTGTGAATGTGAGGGTATGTACTTTGTACATGCACTAATGCGCACACAGTCAAATCACAAATCTTTTATAAGCAAAAGACGATCTTAAGACCCGCGTAACCACGAAACGAAAATTTTTACGCAACATCAATTACTTGCATGAAATTTTTCAAAAACACGAAAGAAGACCAAAATCTACAAATGCACCAAAAAGCAGGTGTGTTACATTTCTTGTTATAATTTACGCGATAAGGATACTTTAGAAATTTTAACTCAGTTTTTATGTAAACATGCAAAGTGCCTGTGAATTATGCAACGTAAGGAAATGAAGAAAATTTATCTTATGAGTACGAGAAAACTTAAGTGGCTGAAATGTTCGCTCTGAAGTTTTTAAGCGAACTGGAACTTTGTATTAACTAAGCTTAGACGCTTATAAAAGTTTTTAGTGTTTATGATATTTTTTAAGATAATCCAATTATAAGCAAGAACGTAAACACGGACAAAAAGTTATTACAAAGTTATTGCTATTAATTTTTTCAACTTGGGGTTGAGCTTAATTTTAGGGTATATATATATAATTAGGACGCAGATTTTATTGATTGGTTATTTGAATATGTTTGGACATCTCTTTTTCTTATAAATGTTTCTTATAATTGTATGTGTGTCTTCAAGTGTGCGTGGTGTCTATAATTTACATTGCAATACTTATTAATGTAATATGTTCATTGTATAGTGTAGATTGTAATTTACATTGCTTATTACAACTCTTAAGTCAAAGTCAGTTTATTTCAATTACGCCTATTAAAAAGGCACTTCTGGAAATCAAAATGACAAGTTAAAAATCTTCAAAGAAATGACTTTAGTTGCCACTTCCAAAACGTAGGTTATATGGAGAAGATTGGGCAAGAAACTTCATACTTACTCTTTTAAAATAGATTTTACAATATTTTGTTTAAATTGATTTGTGAAGACCATGAACCTAGAACAAAAAAACGACTATAGTAACGTAAAATAGGCGCATGGTGTTATAAAAAACAATGGAGCAGATAACTATAATATTATTATGTAGACACGTCATGGTGCTTACATACTTACAAATATTGCAACTATAGATTCTACATTATTCTTTAGAAAAAAATTAAACAATTTACGTACAGTCAAAAGTGCGCATCTGATTATTATCTCACTTCAGTTGGTAGCTCATTTCTGAGCGTCGTGGTCAGCAAGAAAACTTCTGGAGAGGACTATCTGTTTATGTAATTATGAGAACGATGAGATCACTTGATCGGTCCATCTGGTTGGTGAACGGCCACGTGATTTGCCTTTTTTGTTACCGACCACGATCAGTTTCAAGTTCTCATCGCTTCTGCGCACTGTATGGAAATATAATATAATTCGTTGTCATGGTAGACAATCGAGTCCGTATTCGGAGATGGGTCAGGATAGAGGTATTGGTGCGCTCGGTATATGGACTCCCCTTCATTCCCCTCGAAAGTATGATCGTTGACACGGCACCTTGCATTAGTACACCCGGCGACTTTATAATGATGTTACTGTACGATCGGAGATCTCTAGCCGGCCTTATATTCATAAACAAATTGTTAAATGGTCAGATACAGAGCAGTAACTTCTTAGTTAATATTTCACATCCCTTATTCATTACCAAGGTCAAAATCTACAGAACCATATTCCGTCTGCAAAAACCAACCTCTCATTCGAATTCTTCTCGAATACAATACTCATAGCTTGATATTTTCCGTAGTGGGCTGATCAATTTAAAAAAAAAGCACCTATTGGGTACCATAATGATAATATGTAATTACAGTAAAATCCGTTTACGACGACATCGTTTAGAACAACATACCGGCCCAAAATCAAAGGTCCCGGGTCTAGGTTAGGTTCCTAATAACAACGTCATCGGCTGTTACGACTATCGGTTTTTACGACCAAATTTGAGTAGTCCCTTCGATTTTGACTGTACTTAGTAAAAAATAAAATTTGTAAAACATCTCAATTTTAGAAGTGTAGTATTTGTATTACATTTTGTTAATTTTATGTTCACCATAATTGTAATTTAGAATAGATTGTTACTTGTACTCTATAAATGTAGTATATTTTAATAAATAAATAAACAACAGCTAAGTTAAACTCCAGTGTTAAGACAAATGCTACGATATCAAGACATAGTCTCTAGGGAAGTATATGTACTCCGTAAAGTATAAAATCTCTTTTGAGATATAAAGGTATTATTACCGTTACGCCTTCCATCTTGAATCCGTTAATCTAGTTGAACACAAAAAGCTTTTTCATTATGGGGATGTAAAACAAGGATCACAAACCGGCTCATTTCCCGCGACCGCCAAAACAGTGGGCGATAAAATACTTCACGAATGCTCTTTTATCATTGATGAGAAATATAATTGAATACGCTTACCTGTAGGGTTGTCTTTTAGCATTAAAAAATATAGAGGGCGCTGAATGTATAACGCATCAAGCGAGTTGCAGTGGTGCAATAAAGTTATTGGTATTATTTTATATTGTAAGAACAATTAGATCGCTGAAGTGAATGTTTAAACACAAAAATTACACGAATTAATAATCCTTTGGGCGTTTTAATGGATGTCCAACGAGCAACTGTAAGAGCGCTGGCGAGAAACCCCGATTAGCCAGAGATCTGGAAAGTATTGTAGCGAGGGGAAATACGAGACTCAAGACCGAACGCGATGAATAATCACTGTGGACGCCCTCTGCCCCATCTTGGGGTTATAGGACATTAAGACAAGTACTTGGGCATTTTAAAGTCGATTACAGCAAACTGTTTAACGTTAGGGCGCTTTGCAAAATGGTAATTTTTAAGTACCTATAATAAATGTGCTTTGGCAGCCCTAAATGTTCAATCAAAGGTTGGTTAACAGATAAAACGGTAAAAATATTTTTATATTTGCTACGTTTAAATCACTCAATGGACCATTAATACCTTTGTAGTCACCTTCAGATTGAAAATGGGGAAATCGGAATGAATAGTTGCGTAAAAAAGTAAAAATAAATCAATGTCGCTACAACACTTTTAGGGCCGCAAATTTCTGTATCTGTTTTTTGATCATTTGTCAATCTAATAGGCAAGTAGTCTCCTGTGCCTGACACACGCCGACATCTTGTTGGGTTCACGTCAGTTTTCTGATGAAGATTTCGTTCACCGTTCGCGCGAATGTTAAATGTGTACAAAGTGTCCATTGGTGCACCACGACCTCAGGGCTGAAAATAGGTATATGATAATTCACACTTTAAACCTCAAATACTTAACATAATTTAGCTAGTACGCTGCAACCAAGATGCGAAAATTACTTAAATATTACTAAATTACTATTTCATTTATATTAGCTTTCATTTGGATCTTTATTAAATCTTTACTACAAGGCAAAAGTGTCTCTTAAGGCCCGGCGGCCATTATCGGCATCGGTACGACTGAGGACTTTAGGTGGCAAATAGCAATATACTATAACATAATGGCAATAAAGTAGACATTTCCGTGATATGTGGTCGTAATAACAAAAATACCGCTTCAGTATGCTTGAGGCTGGTGTATCGGCAGCCTTAAGAATGCTTCGGGATGCTTCGGCACGCCGCCGGCGCCGAGACAACACTCGGGGGATAGTTTGATATTGAGACGCTTCGCCAAGCTACAGGACGGTGTGGCATCCTTAAGGACGCTTCGTCATCCCTAAGAACGTTGCAGCACGCCAAAGCATAATTGCCGATAGTGTGCGCTTGCATGTAGGATGCCGAAGGATCCTTTTCCTTGCCGATACCGATAATCGGCGCCGGGCCTAAGGCCTCTTATTCCAATTCATACCTAAAGTCACAACTTCGCCCTGAACGCTGTGTAATCTCCAAACATCATGCAGAGATATTTGGTCATTAAGTTACATTTAAATAAACAACTCTAAATATGAATATGAATGTTTATCTGGCAAATACTAAAATATTGGACTGAGCTATATAATTTACGAAAGACGGGATACTCAGTAGATAAACACTGAAGGCTCTGTGGGAAATAGACGCCTGATATAGTCAGTTAACTAGTTGATACACATTAAAACCCATTTCTACTACTTAAGCTTCGATTAAACAACAGAAATTTAGTTAAATGTTTGTGAGGTACGTACAAACGGCGGTCAATTAACCTGAGACCGATCAGGAAGGTTTTCTGTCCTCTTGGGGATATAGGACCTTAAGTAAGTCATTTTAACCGTAGCTGTATATCATATAAATAGTTGATGCGATGTTTTTTGTTGAAGTTATAGTATATCTCCGTGCCTTTGTGGTAAATATACTTAAAGTATTACTGGTACCTGTACCTGTGTCTTATATTTAGTATACATGCGAAGGCGAAGGTTGTTTGCGATACCATAGGCACGAATCAGTCTGTTGTCATCCCTGTTAACAAAGACTGTGCGCTTATTGAATGCTGTCTCCGACACTATCGACATCTATATTGTGTATTTGAGGTATTTAATATTATATTTATTTCTTTTTTTTGTTTTCGACATCGAATAAATCAAGTGAATAAATAAATAAACAGCTTGGGTGCTAGCCAATGACTTTACTGGAATCAAGTTTACTGACGTAGAAATATTATGTCAATTTATACCCCATTGATACTTTATGAAAGCGAAAATGCAAGTGGTTAAACTAACTACGAAAATGTCCTTTATTGCATTATATAATATATTGTGTGAAAGGACTAGTCGAACTAGCTAATTTTGAGGCGACTTCATGCGATAACTCTGTCACACGTTAAAATTTATGCATTGTTGATGCGTGGCAAAACACTGTACATAATTTATTTATAGCAAGAGAAGTCGCAGGTTTGCATAATTATATAATATAATTAAGTTGCAAAATATGCATATATATCTAATACTCAAAATATTTTATATTTCATAAATTAGAAAAATAAAGTTTTTCTAATTAGACTGTACTTCATTATCATATAGCAATGGACTATGATATATTGAGAGTAATTGGTATATACACTCGCGAGCAAACAAATCGACTCAAGCGCTACCTCTGCATTCAAAGATTGTTTTAAGTGAAGGTATACAATATTTTAATAAAAATTATATGTCATTTGAAAGCTTGAAACCTAAGCTTTAAAAAAAACATCAACACGAATAAACAAAACGACTACCAACATGTCAATTTGCGAAATTAGGACGTATGAGACAAATTACTCACTACGCTACCAGCCAGTTGCGCTACCCTCTACCCCTATAAAACCCCTGTTACCCTTCAACCTTTATCAGTTGCTTATCAACAGTTGACCAATACACATCTCCGCAACCTGCATTCATTGTTTTCAAGAAACCATGGATACCACACCTCAAGAAGCCGCTCAAGTTTTTGCCTTATTGCAACAAGGACTCAGTCAGCGAGTAGTCGCTTCCCAGCTTCACTTGAGTCAATCTGCCGTATCCCGAGTATACAGACGATAGACAAGAGACTGGAGCATTCACTCGGAGACCAACAACCAGCCGCCACCGTTGTAATTCTGAACGAGACGACCGTTTCAGTGTGTCATCCTCCCTGCGAAATCGGCACCTTACGGGTGTCGACGTGCAAAGCGAGCTGGGACGTGTTCGAGGTATAGCTGTCAGCGAGTGGATAGCAAGAAGACGTCTGAAGGAAGCCAACCTGACACCAAAAAGGCCTGCAACGGGCCCCAAATTGACTGCAGGCCACCGGCAAGCTCGGCTACAGTTTGCTCGAGAGCATCTTAACTGGAACATTGGGCAATGGCGGTCGATCCTGTTGACTGACGAGTGCAGGATGTGTCTGCATGGCAGTGACAGGATAGGCCGCGTCTATAGGCGTCCGGGAGAGCGATTTCCCTAATGCTGATTCGCAGAAATCGTTGCCTATGGTGGCGGTTCTTGCATGATGAGGGCTGGTATCTCGTTGGAGGGTATAACCCAGCTCGTTTTCGTGCCTGGAGTAGGCCGAAGAGCAGGACTGACAGCTAATGGGTACATCACAAATATTCCCCTGGAACATGTTGTGCCCTACGCAGGATTTGTTGACAAAGACTTCATCCTAATGCATGACAATTCTCGATGCCACACAGCGCGCGTTACTCAGCAGTTTCTTCGAGAAGTCGATTTGCGCACAATGGACTGGCCTGCGCTCAGTCCAGACATAAATCCCGTCGAGTATTTATGGGATGAGCTCAAACAAAGGGTACGAGCAAGAAATCCAGCCCATTAGAGCCTTGAAGAATTGAAAGCAGCTTTGTTAGAGGAGTGGGAAGGTATTCCTCGAGACACCGTCAAAAAATGAATAAAGTCAATGAAGAACACAATAATAGGGCTGTAATAAGGGCTAGGGGGCAATACCAATTAGTGAACCAATAAATGTTATACTCTTTAAGAAAAAAAAAACGTGTTTTATTTGTCAATTCTGAACATAACTAATTTACCCAAAATCCCATTTTTCCCCCATTTAAGTTCAGACACCAATAATAAAAAAAGGATAGATGGATATTAATAATGATGACATCTCATAAAAGCTGAAGTTTTAAGCTTTCAAATGACATATCATTTTTATTAAAATATTGTATACCTTCACTTAAAACAATCTTTGAATGCAGAGGTAGCGCTTGAGTCGATTTGTTTGCTCGCGAGTGTAGTATGACTTCAAAAAGCGTTATGGAGTTAGATAACTTCTACAAAAATATTGATTTTTATACATTAGTCACGTGACACAAATGGTTACAGATTAGTAGAATCGACAATGACGTAGTAGATTTCTAAATAATATCATGACAATTAACGCACTATATACTTGACGTTTGTTTACTTGTGCAAACGTCATAGGGACGAGTGCGACGCCATTTTGCATAGTCAATTCATAATTGGACAGGTTCCATAGTCACTAATGATTATACTGACATTGTTTTTGAAGTTATACTTCTTTAGGCGCGTTATGAAAAATTTATGAGAGTGAAATTTTACGATGCGCGCGCACCGTGACACGTCGGGCGCCGAGCGTGCCCGAGCGAGATGGGAATAAGACAATCTACAAGTAAAAAGAAATAGAATATGCGTGACGTATGACCATAATGACATTTGTAGTACCTTTTAAACAAATAAAGCTGTTTTAATTATTTTTTCAAAGAAATTTAGCTATGCTTTTTCACAAAGACCTATTGTTACTCAGTTAAAAGGTTATGAAACATACCTAGTTATTAAATTAAATTAATAATATAATAAAATAATAAATAATAATTGTTATTAATATTAATTAATAATTGAATAATATACTAAATATTAAATATTGTTAAATTATTAACGCTAAATATCTTTTATATAATATTTAAAAAAAATAAAGAAAGCCAAAGAAGTATAACTTCTTACGCGCGTACATAAGTACACGCACCATTTTTTTTTTAAATTTTGTCAAATAAATGCACTCAAAATTACATTATTAAATTCTTTACGCTTAATGCGTACAATGATCGAGTTCTAGTTCATTTTACGTATCAGCCTCCGAGCTTATAAAAATATAAATAAAGAACACATTTTTATATTACAAATTTAAAGTTCACTGTTTAAAGGAAAATGTTTATTATAATAATTTTCGATCAAAGGGCGGTTATTGTGCAGACAACTGTTAATAATGAAACATCTAACCTAGAATCAACGAACCCATTCGACTTAGGGTCCTTCAAGAAAAGTCACTTAACACTTAGCCTTATAACTTTATAACTTTATGTAATTTTAAGATAAATATCTCGCTGATTTGATTTATGTAAATTGTCCAAAACTATTTATATACGTTAAAGGAGAGCTTCGTGAGACATTAATAATAAATAAACTAACACAATGAAAGCTTTATCATATAAATAAGCTGAGTGTCATTTAACACAGCCTTTTGACCTATTGCACTTTGTGCCAGCTTTATTAAGACTAAAATCGATTTCCAGGTCACTAACCTAGCAGATGTTGCACAGCTCCCATTGTGTAGACAATTGATTAGATGGTCAGTTCAATCATCATCAATAAGCTTATTGGAAAGCCAGGTTGTAGGCATTAGGCAACGGTTTAATAGGGTTTAAATTCATTCGAAAAGCCATTAATGTCAAATAAAATTAACATACATTTAATTGATATTTGTACGAAATCTGTGTTTCGCGTTGTTTTTCCATTTAAATTATTTTTAGTTTCTATCTATAGTCCAAACACGAAGAGATGAATTATAACAGTACTAATGTCGTTATTAAAATTGTGGTTAGTCGTAGAAGATATATAAAAAAATATATGAACAGTACCTACGTGATGATGATGTCTAAAGTATAATAATTATAGTTAAATATCCTTCAAGTGTGTTCCTGTTATTATAATAGAAGCTTAAAAGGTTTTGTATAATATTTATTTTTGCAATAGTGTATTGTTATTCGTAGAACTTGTTCATGAATACACAGTACTTGATTGAATTGTCAATCCAATAGAGGTCGAACGATATAAAATAGAAAATTTATTATTTAGGTGAGTCATAAAATGTGTAAGGTGTGATCAAATAAAATTTATACATAATTATGTTTTTATTTGTATTTTATGTTACTCTCAATCTTGTTTAACTAAAGCTTGAACTTAATTATTTATTTGTCCACTAACCAGATAATTTCCTATACTTTGTGAATTTGACGTTTAAAATTAATTTAAGTCGTAAGCTAGAAATTTCTGTTTAATATTCTAGACTTTGTTACAAATAATTTTAATGTATCAAATCTATTCTTGCACCATCTCATTTTATTAGTAACCATAATCAGTTAAAATTTTTAGTTCTAATAATCACAAAATTGTACAATGCCACAGGGTAATAAGATTTAAAATTTATTTTAGTTTTCCATTTATCCATTTTCTTATTACGAATATTATTATTATGTAGGTTAAGAATTGTCTAAATACTCTATATTTGTGTGTAATTAAAATTACTTACTATTATGTAAAAGTACTCAAAAATGTGACTCCCATCTGACCACGATGTTTCTCATACGAGCTTTTGTCTATTGCGTACATTATTTAACTTCAAACTTAAATGTTAATACGATCCAAGTTACATTTTACGTCATATCATTTACAATTTCATAGAAACATTTATACAACTCACGAAATATGTTTTTTATTCATACTATTAATGACCGACATAATACTAAAGTTAAATCATAAAATTATTCGAAAATACTTTAGTACAAGAAACATGGTACTAAACATTAATCTGATAGCGAGTTCATTTTACAAAGGAAACATTTCGAAGCAACGCGGTAGCTACCAAAACGACACCGCCATCTCATTGTTTAGCTTAGGAGATTAAAGCTATAAAGTTTGAGTCATGCATACGACAAATGCTATTTAAATAGACTGACCAGAATGTTTTAGTAACTGTACACAACACAAATACGGCTATTATTTAGTCGAGTTTGTGTACGCTAAGCTTATATATTATGAAGAAAGAAAACCTTTATTACACATTTTTTTACAACAAAATGAGAAAGTGCCTACGGTTTTCTTCCATCTAACAATGTAATTAATCGTTCATTAGTAATGATTATAGCTACTTGAAGTAATAAATTATACATAACACTATAATATTACTTCTGTTTCACAAGAAGTTTAGTTTCGGTTTCAGCGGGTTTCTGGTTATAGTTATCATTAGACTGGTTTAGAAGATGCACTGTTCATATTAAATATCTACTAATATTTTCAATCATTTAGATCGGCTTTGGATATCGATATGCAATGAAAATTATTAAAGACTAGCAAACTCGGCGAACTCCGTTTCGCCACCAGATGGCTTTGTTTTATGTAACATTTCGTTTGGTGATCCCGCTTTTCTGTTGAAATTTTTCTTAGCTATAAACCTCACGGAGCCCGAGACCTTTCCAACGAATGCAAGACCTTGGAAATCGGTTCGTGCGTTCTATAGCGTCAGGAAGGAAAACCCGACTTATTTTTATATAGTAGATAATTGAAATGGTAGAAATAGATTTAAACATCCATAGCTGCCCGTACCTCGCACTGAAATCAATTTTCCTTTAGTTTGTATAAGTTATGAAGCGATGGACTTACTCTTTTTCTTAACGTATCTGTTATGTTTGTTATATTAAATCTTGTATTTTATTTTTCTTAAGTACCAATCTGTCAGTGTGTCAAGCGTTGTAAAAATAAAATAAAAATGAAACGAATCTGTCATAGGTATGATGTTTCCTAGTACCACATTTCATGCAGATCGAAACTGTAAATAAGGGAATTTTTGAAGCTATGATACATTGATGTAAAACAATGTATTTTTTAACCTTTTTTTTTATAATTAGAGCGATTTTATGTTGCGTATTAAAGTACGTACTAGATACGTTACATTCGACTTGAGGTTTCGACGGCTAGAATAAAAAATAACGTAGTTATATAATTATAATTTTACATAGCGGCATAAAAACAACTGGATTTGTTTAGAGGTATTAAAGAACTTTCCGTATAAAGTCCTCAAGCATAGGTCGTAACTTGGAGACGACAAATTACGAAGAAAAAACCTTTTTACGTCTCTCTTATTTGTATTACCGTAATAAGTTTAATATATCACGTTCTATCTTTGTGTACGCAACGTGTTCGAATTCATTTTATTAGGCTTTTTGAAGACTTGTGCCGGTGTACACTTAGCAGAAAATTCAGATTTGTTTTGTTTGTTTTGTTAAATTCAGTTTTATATTGTATGACGTTCCTACCTAAAATGTAAAAAATAAAATAAATATTAATTTTATTAATTCATTGTACAGAAACAGTGTCATGATATGATAGCATGTTTCTTATTTAAAATATTCCTCATTCTTAGATTAGTTTATTAATAAATTTTAGCACTAAATCTATATTTTTCGTATTGTCTATTATATGTACATATACATTCTATTTTTATTACATTTACGAAGTGTTGAACAAAAAGCTCTACTATTTTTAGTTACCCGTAGTAAATAAAGATTGTAGAACGTAGGTGTGTGACCGTGAACAGCCGTAGCGCGATTCGTCTTTTAGCGTAGCGAAGTAAAGTCGTAGTCATGTTGCATACTGTTGTTGTTGCATACTTTGAATTTTGAAATAAGAACGTCTAAATTTTAACGTTAATTTTGTATCTGTGTGCGGGCAAATAAATTAGCTTCTGTTTCCGGTTTCCTCACTTACACATAGAAATGTATTTGTTTGGTATTGGTGAGTCGGCATTGGAATACATGACCTAGGATTAAAATCGAAAATGCATATTGGAAATGTTTCTTTCAATATAATTCTTGAAGTTACTTGTTGTTTGTTTTTGTTCAAATCTCAGTACTAATAGTGCGGGTACTTTGCGCTTATATCACGATCGTCAGAGAATTTAGTATGTAATTGCGCTAATGAGTTCTCTCATTACGCTTAACATAAAAACTTTTTACTATACGCGAAGATTTTATGATTTAAAGACACGCGCATCAAATTTATTTTCATATTTTGATAAAGCTAATTAGATTCAAGAACATGAAAATCATCCACCCTGTAAAGAAGGTTTATGTGGACTTTTTATTTTGATAAGTAAGTTTCCTGTTTAGTTTTTGTCAATGTATTCTACATTTCTCTATGGAAATATCCTAGTACATCTCTTATTTTGTAATCTACAGACCTTAGAATATTACAAGTAATTTATAAAACTATATTATAATGATTTTATTATATATAGACTGTCTTCGTGGCACTTGGGTTCAGAGACAAGCTCAGGTTCTTACTTCCCTTTAGTTAATAACGAAACATAAATGTTTGTCTCATGTTCCACGTTATATAACATAAAATCGCAAAATGATAACATACGATATCCCAAACATGAAAACAGATATTTTCCTTTCAGTTGCGTAGCCCAATGTGTTTATTATAAGATCTTCAAGACTCAAGAACAGGGTCAGGTCAGATTATAGATAAGGGAAATCTATTCACCCACAGACAATAAATAACGTCAATACATATATTATATTTATAAATTACTTGTAACTCTGCGATGTTCGCCGACAACAAGTTATGAAATTAACAGATTTTTAACGTTTAGTCAGGGTAAGGTATGGATTTGGTCACACAGTTTTTCGACTATCAATCTTGCCCTTAATGTTATATTGATCTATGATCGGGTAAAATAAATACCTTCTTCAGTTGTTTTATAATAGTAAGTAAATAAATTTCATAATTGGACTTCAAGGCAGAATACGAAATTCCACCCGTATCACCTCCGATGTCCGTCTTTCCACAACTGAGCGTTTTTTAAGGCAGTTTTTGCACGCACCACCACTTTTGGGAACCAGCTACCCACTGAAGTATTTCCGAACGATTTCGGCTTAGGGTCCTTCAAGAAAAGAGCATACCTCTTAAAAGGACGGCAACGCACTTGCGAGCCTTCTGGCAATACGAGTGTTCATGGGCTCATCACTTAACATCAGCCTTTTTCCAATTTGCAAAAAGTAAAGAATATATAATATGATGCGTACAATCGAAAATGTTTTTAAAACTTTTTATAAGTTATGATGGATAGCATTAATTTCGGCAGGCATTTTTTATGAATTATATATATTTTTAACCGGACCTTTTATAGTATCTTTATAACTTATTATTATTTAAAAAAAACATTATTAAAAGAGGTTTAAATATAAATTTTATAATTCAACTGTTGAATTTGCAGTTACACTTACTACCGTTCGTACTGAGTCATTTAAACGCCATTTAGTCAATATTTAAATCGTTCGGAAATTGTAGCATTTCTTAGATATATGATAACAAATAATCATCACAACTTCCCGTATGTGTCCAACAAAAGGTAAACTGTCGAAACTTTCTCATATCAATTTGTTGTAAATCCTAAAACGGTTTACGAGTGAACAAAATTCCGAAGCACTTCGTTTACTATTTGGAGACAGTCCAAGTAAAATCAAACTCCACGCGTGTTAACAACAATGCCAAACGGTGAATGACACTTTGCATAAAGAATTGAATTAGCTTTTTAAATTGGACACTTACTTTTATGTTTTAACCTTGTACAAGTTTTACTGTTTTAATTTTACTTATTTTGTATTTGTACGTTGTGAGAAAGAAACGTGTACTTTTGTTAAAAATAAGATTAAGTTGTTATTAGAAAACGAACTAAAGATATAAATTGTGTCCTTAATTTAGTAATAATATATATATTGACTGAAGTGTTCAGTAAGTTTTGAGACGTTTTACACGTTTCTAGAGAAGACATGTTTAATATGGGTACATACACACGCACACGCGAAAAAATACACCGACCGAAAACAAGCGTTCGACGCGCATCGCACATGCGTTGATAGATCTCAGGGATACCAAGCTTATGATTGTTTTTTTTTATTTTTAGTTTTTTTAATTAAAATATTGCCGATTGTTTCGATTGGGACTTGGGGCCCTTGGTATCCACGGGGCCCTGGGCTGCAGCCCTAAAAGCCCTTAAGTAGATCCGCCCCTGACGTCAGTAGTAACTTTCTTATATTTAAATGTGTTTACACAAGTCAAAACAAGATTTAACTATACTTCCCTGTGGAATTTAAGTTGTAAGTAAACCAGGGGTAAGGTTTGCCGAAATTAATTTAATTTCGTGTTTAATAAAGCGTAACGTTACAAATGAACAGTGAGTGCCTTAAAAAGGTCACGTATTACGCTAAGGACTTAATCTAATTTATTATACGGTTTCGCTCCAGATTCGATTCATGAATACATTGTCACTTGGCCTGAATTTGAAAGGTATATTATGATCAACATGTTTTGCGAGGTTTTGTTTTACAAAAAAACAGTAGAAAGTTCAAGGGAATATTTTAATTATTTTGCTCGCGCGGTTTTGTGGTTGAAAACAAAAACTTATTACCTAGATAGCACAGTTATGAAATTCTTTCTAGCGATCACCAAGAGCCAAATTGGGTAGACTTGGCATTTTATAAAGTCAAAGGACATGTAAAGCCTTCAAGGCTTTGGAGATTTGAAAATATTTTGCTTCAAAAAACAAACATATCACAAATGTTTAAATGCTTGAACGAATCAAATTCATATTTTTGCATTCATAAAATTAAGAATTTTCTAATCAATTTAAGGAGAACTTTTTGGTTGTCCCAAAACAGTTTATCAAAGAAAATACAAAATTATTATCGAATATATATTAAGTAAATTTAAATTATATTCGATTTTAATTCCATTAAGGGTACTTTTTACTAAACATATCGCGGATATCTTGCGGATGTGCAATAAGCTAATAGATATCTTTTTTCCAGGGTTAGCGTACCAGGTTACGCTGGTGGTTTATCAGCGTCATTGCCAGCTGGCGGTGGAGCGGCATGGGAGCGCCTTGGCGCTGAACTCTTGCTGTCAGGCTTGGTGGCTGCTGCATACTTCGCGGCCATGGAGCGAAGATGGACTGGCTCTGCACCTGTGTTACTTGGAGCTGCTTATTGTGCTGCAAGCTTTGTCTCTGTAAGTACCCAACAATCATCGCACTGTAACTTCAATGAATGTTGGTTTATACCTAAAACCAATGTATAAAGGAATCTCTTTCAAATGATGTTAGTTAATTCTTGATATAAAGCAGCGGTATACTCCGCTTCATAGAGTACAGACACCGTAATTGAAACAAGACAGCTGTGAATCGTCGAAAGAAACTGAATATCTTTTGATAAACTCGAGATAAAGCAAGTGATTGATAAGCTATGCCAACTGCGTCTATGTGATTGAATTTTAAAAAAGCGGTGAAAAAACCTTATTGAATAGAAATACATAGTAGGTACATCTTTAAGTCAACTTATTCGAACTGGATTAGGAAATCCAGGATTTTTTCATTGGAAATGCTTACATTTATAATACTACTGCTGACCCGGCAAACATTCTTTTATCATGTATATTATTTCTAGGAAACATTTTTTTAGTTCAATAAAAATAACTATCTCCTATCATAAAAGTAGGGGTTGATCGTAGAGGGTGAAAATTAGGGGTTGTTTTTTTATTTGAATCATAAAAAATAAAAACAAAAAAAAAAACTAAAAAATAAAAATATTTTTTTTTGGGGTGGACACCCTCATCACATAGGGATTTGAAAGATAGATAGTAGCCGATTCTCAGACTTACTGAAAATGCATTAAAAAATCATCAGAATCGGTGGAACCGTTTCGGAGGATTATGGGAACGAAAAATGTGACACGAGAATTTTATATATATATAGAGATTTTAACAGCTCATGCGTTTATAATATTTTTTTATAGTTATGCCTAATATAATTGGTAGATTTGGAAATTGACTAGTCCCTTTAATATTAGGAGCCAAATAACACGACTTTGTATTCCATTTTGTAATCAAAACCTGGACAAATAAAAAAATAAAATAAAACTTGACAAAACCAAAACACATGAAACTTCTTGAACAGAACTCTTGATGAATTACAAATCATTTTGGTTTTGTAGGATCTGAAGGTCCCCAAAAGTCCTCACGTTTACAGAAGTAAGACTTCAATCTAATTATTCAAAGATTCTTTGTGTAAATCATTCTAAAGATACTTCCTTGTTGGAAAAACAAAATGGTCTCAACACTCAAATTTAGTCTGAATAGACTACTGCGACGTTTCATTGAAGAATGTTCAATGGTCCTCCTTTTATTGGCACACAATACTGCTTTTTGTACGGGCAGATGTTTTTACACATACTCGAACAAAACTCTTCGATATTGCAACATAACAATGGACTAATAAATTACCGTCTAAGATAAATTCTTAGATTTGAAGACAACAAAGCTTTTTTGTTTTAAAGATATTAAATCGGTTTAAAACAGTTTAACACGTTTTTCCTTGTAAAGTGGGTTTCCAATTCATTTTTTTCTCATTTAAACCCCAAAAATTTAAATTTTATTAGTTTCAAGAAATGTTATTCTCATTAAAAACATACATATCACTTACATGAAACTAAAAATAATATATTTTCAATTCTAAAAAAACAGGTCCATATCGATATATTAAATTCGTGAATACTTAATCAAATATCTATTTGATAAATGAAACGAATTCTATAATTATTTTGCTTCTACTGTATAATGATTGTAACACGAAGTTCGACATATAAAATTGTGCATGCACTTTATTAAGTATTTCCGAACCAATTCGACTTAGGGTCCTTCAAGAAAAGAGCGTACCTATTCTTAAAAGGCCGGCAACGCACTCGCGAGCCCTCTGGCATTGAGTGTCCATGGGCGGCGGTATCACTTAACATCAGGTGAGCCTCCTGCCCGTTTGCCCCCCGTTCTATAAAAAAAAAAAAAAAAAATTAGCATTGATGTTAATAACTGCAATTTACTCTAAAGATTTTATTTGGAAAAATATGGAACTTGCGACCTGGAATGAGGTTTGAATACACTCTGCCGCAGGTAGGCATTGTGACCGCCGTAATTGCGGCCCTTTCAATGGAGATAGTTTTTTTAAAGTTTCCGCTCCGAATAAAGGTGAAAAAATTGCGTAAATCTCCCCATCTAGGACATATTTCATTACGGTGCTTAATAATAGAGTCATAAGGGCGTAAATCGCATGCCTCTGTAGGCATTGTGCCTTCGACTATTGTTCAATCACGTAGCTCTTGAATTTTGTACTGACAACAAGCTCCTTCCATTGTTGCCTGTTAATGTGACACGTTTTGCCCTGTCGAGGGCTTTTTCGCCTAAAAGCCGTAAACATTCGTCAGGTAAATGCCTGCTACTATCAAGATTGCCTATCCTAGACGGATACAAAGATTACGAGCAACTAGTGGAGTAGGATAAAATATGTCACAATATTTTGAAGGAAGAAATATCAAGGCAATAACAGCACCAAATTTATTCGATAATCTGTTGAAATCTACATAATATTAATAACGTTAAAGATTTTTTATTTTTCGAATGAAACCTTTTCATATTCTGTATAATTTCAGATGCCATCCCTGAACCCAGCCAGATCCCTGGGCCCTTCCTTCGTATTATCACGTTGGGACAGTCATTGGGTGTGCTGGGTCGGAGGCCTTGGTGGGGGGATCGCCAGTGCCCTTCTCCACGAGTGGGCATCCAGGAAACCACGGGCAAACTCCAACTCGAGGGCGTCGTCACCGAGGGATCTAGATGAGCTGGACAAGCCAGCGTTCCCTTCGCACCATCATTACAGACACGCGTCCACGTACTGTTCAGCAACACCAAGACCGGATAACACTGAGCCGCTGTACTCGGGCTCCAAGTCTCTTTACTGCCGGTCACCACCACCTGCAAGGCACACTCTACACAGGTCTGATGGATCCTCATGTAAAATGTAACTATTGATGTCGTCTGGTGGCGGTCACGTATGTTTTTTTGCTTGAACGTTGAAATAGGTAGCGTAGGAAGGAGGTAATTTTTGTAGCCAGTCCTTCAATATTTGATATTAAATCGTAAGTAATTTAGGTAGCAGTACATTCATAAATTGACAAATTAAATATTTGATCGCGTAGTGAATAGATCTCATTTTCGAATGGAGGCGGTAGTCATATATTAATTTATATATAAGTAATCTTACAGTGTTATATTGTCTAATATACAAAGCAAAACCCGTTTACATTGTTAAACAAAATATACGAAACAGAAAACCTAAGTCAATTAAAGTATCTACATTAGCAAATAAACTGAAATAAACAAACTACAACTTAATATTTTAAAGAAAAAAGGATACTGTTAAATGAAGTAGAATTCTTACCGCTTCCTAAAACTAAAACTCGAAACATTACGATCACGCAGATAATTCGTGTCTGTAAGAGGCGCATAGAACAATTTTCTTGACGCTTAAGGGGATTCATAAATAAATTAATGAGATCAAATACTTAGTATATGTACACATGGTATAAAGTTTTTGTAAAATTAATTAAATGTTGTTTTTTGTGTTATAAAAATTATACATATCGGAAGGAGCGTGGATACGATACGAATGTTAATACAAACGAAAATAAAAATTCTAGAATGTAGGAAATTTCGTTATATGAAGTTAGATATTTGGGCGACCAAGCATTTTATTCTTTGAGCTTGCATGTTATGTGTGCTTTTGTAGGCATGTTTTATTGGTATAGAATAAATTTCATGACATTACTATGAATATTTTACTATAGTTTTACGTATAGACGGCGAACTTGTCATATTTTTGCATAAATATATAGATTAGAACCACACTTATTTATTTATTACTTTTATACAAGTTATTCGTTTGAAGCTTAATTATGCGATTATTATCTATAATATCTGATACAAATCACAAAATACAGCTGTAAATATAGATATTTCTATGGGCTTGATAGTTTTGTTATCTATGCTTTTTCTGTGTTATCTTATCGTTATTATTCATTAAGTAACATCTTATTTTACAATTCCAGGTCTCAGTCTGTATACAGTAAAACCAGTGCTGCAGCAGCTGGATCGCTGGTTGCGGCTCAATCTTTGCTTTTACGGCCTCCAACTCATACTGTCACAATGAACCAGAATGTACACAACGCCCAGCGTGACCCGCCTTATGGCACCAATGTTAATGTACGACCAGGACCAGCAGGTATGATCATCTTCCTTGAGAGGAATTATTGATAGAGGATTGAAAGATTGTTTTTATCATGTTGAATTTACTACGACAACGAAATGTTTTCTTTTCACTTGTTTTGTTAGTTCTTTTATACCGTATAACAAATATTTGTTCCGGGTGATACTTGTTCCAGGTTGCTAGACAAAGACAATAATAATTAATAATCAGTGGTGCTGCAACCTTTTAGATCTGGGCCTCAGGTTTCTGAATCTGTTTCTGATCATGATCAATGTAATAGGCAAGTAGATGATCAGTCTCCTGTGCCTGGCACACGCCGTTGGGCACTAAGGCAAGCCGATTTCCTCACGAACTTTCCTTAAGTACAAGGGCGTGTTAAATGTGCACTTAGGAAGAAAGTCCGCGTGGTGCACAGCCGGGGATCGAACCTTCGACCTTAGGGATGAGAGTCGTACGCTGAAGCCACTAGTCTAACGCTGCTAGGCAACAGTAGAAATAACTATATTCATATACTCCTAGGTATATGTATATAGTTATTTTTTATTTTATTTCGCAAGTCCAGGGCGTAGAGCGGGCAAGAAGAACCAGCAATAAACTTTCCGCTACTCTTTTTAATCGCTGTTTTGCGCAAACAGCGATTAAAAAGAGATACAAATTGTTTGTACTGGAGCAAATCAATCCCATATATATATCTCATTACTAATAATAGGCGTAGAATTGTCTAGATGGGAGGGACTTTAAACCACTGTCACTCATATGAGATTTCGTATTTAGGTGCAGCTGTACAGGAACGTCGGGAGTCCGTATACAGTGCGGGTACACGGCGAGGTCCTCTCTCTTCCGAAGACAGTGCGTACGGCAGCTACGGCCCCCAACAGCCTGCCTTGCCTCACGCACGTACATTCAGGGCGCCCCTTCATCCGGACCATTACTAGCGGCGCGCTTCGCAGCACAATATTGCGCTGCTGTTTGACGTTTAGTGTACGATATGTGCTCTGACGTTCATGCTACATGATGGTGTGATGCATAGTGCGACTTTGGGTGACGTTATTATGAATAAAACAAATGACAGTTGAGGCTAGAGCTGTGAACTTCCCTTGTGTTTGTATAAAGTTTAAATAACAATAATTTCTGACTTATTCTTAATTAGTGTAGGTGCAATAAACAATTGCCGACATGTCTTACTATCGCTATCCAAAATAATATAACTGAATATAATATTATTACATTAAAACTCAAAAAAATAACAGTATTTTCATTGCACATGTAAATATTAGCTGGTAAGTTCATTTATTGTATGTGAATTAAATTGTGGTTTAACAAACAACTGATTCATTAAAACCGTCTTTTTTGGGGCGGTCTGTGAACGTTTTGGTCTTTTTGGTATATTCATAAAAGAGATAATATGGAAGTCATCACAGGCATGATATATGTATGGTAAGCTAATTTTATAAACTGTATAATATGCCCTTTGTTCAGTAAAAAGTGTTGTTAATATTGATATAGATTTAATATTTTAATAATAGAAACGTATTTTTTAAATAAGGTGCCATAAACCTTCTTAGAGTTTAGTTAATAATTTGACGTTAACCATTTAATTTGAGTCTTTTCTATAATATATCCCTTATTTATAAAAAAACAAATGAATCTGATCGGCTAATGTCTCTTTCTGTCCCAATGTGTTAACGCTGTGATGAAAAGAGACAGCTGAAAGAATTTTAGCCTTACCTAACATAAATGTTTAATTCAAAGACTTTTAAGTATTTCCAATATAAAGTTACCATGTCTTACATTTAAAAATAAATTATGTCTTTATATTTAGTACAACGAATTAGATTATACAAACTTGTAAACATACGTAAGTTTTTAGTCACGAAACTAAATTATTGTAATAAAACTGTTTAAAGTAAAGAACAGAAAGAGACGAATTAAACGATTACTGATTTAGTTTCGTGAATAACCGGGAAATATTCAAAGCAGATATTTAATTATCTAAGTACTTAAATTGTTCAGAAATATGGGTCCTATTAATAACTATACGAGAAACTATAAAATCAACATTTTAGGCTAATGTACTGGTAATTTAATGTAAATAATTTTTAATGTTCTTAATGCGAATATTACCAAAGTTTTAAAGTCATTAAATTAGTGTTTATTGTTATGTAAGTTAAACTGCACAGCCTCTTTAGACTAATACGGAGGTCCGTGGTTTGAATTCTGTCGAAATAATAATTGTTACTTTACTGACACAATACAAGCATTTAAAATATAATATCATTGAATATTTAATCATTTTAAATATTCTTGTTATTAATCTTACTTCATGTGCCCGTGGTTATCTAGGGTTTTCCAATTCCAAGAAGATTGTTAGGTTAGTTAATTGCCTATTAAAAGATTGTTGTTTGTTGGTTCCTTTGAGAATTTTGTTTCGTCAAGTATTCCATACCCACTTGATATGCATACAACTTGAAAGAATGTTTGTGATTCCTTTTTCCAACAGCCAGAATCAGCGGGTTAGAATGTAAAAGACGGAACGATGACGCGTTTAGCTTGATTGTTACTGAGCTGTGTCTTAACCAGAGAGGCGACTCGACCGAAGTTACGAAAGTGCGCTGGATATCCAAAAAAGCGCTTGATTGCGGCCTAGAAGTTTATCAATTTCTTTCAGCGCTAATTAATCAAAAACTCCGCTAGATCTAGCGGTGAAAGCGCTAAGTTTGCATCAATGCCCATCGTTCCTTTCGACAAATCAAGCGATACGCATCATGGTTTCGTCTTTTGTTGCATATTCGAATTTTATGATTAAGGAGTGGCTGGTGTCATATGCTCATCATAGCGCGTTGCATTATATGACGTCTCGTACTGGTTTTAGCGGCAGATTGTAGATATCGCTGTCATAATTATTCTGATTTATTTAAATCAGTTTAATTTAATACATGTGAATTAAGTTTTAATAAAACTATACCTACACAATAAGACTGTCATTAAGTTAAGGCTTCCAAAAATTTGTTTAAGATTAAGGTTTTATTAATTCGTAGATTTTGTAATCTACATTTTAATATTAAATCAAACTGTTGTAACATTTGGCGATATTTAACTGTAAATAAATTACTTCCAGTTTTAATTGTTTTTTATTGTTAATGTTTTAACAGATCTAGTTAATTTCTTGGTAACAGGTTCGAGTTCTGAATCAATTGAACTCCATTCGAATCAAGGGCGGATCTAGAATTCGGACTCAGAGTTATAGTAGTAGTGTATAAGACCATATTTACTAGTTTGTGTTACGTTACGTTAAGAAAAATTACTGATTCAGGTCGTTTTTATACATTATCTTAAAATATCATCCGTCAGGGGAGTCATACCATGATTAGGTTTAAAGAAGTTTATTCTTATTTAAAACATATCTCACTTACATGATTCGATGGGGTCGAACGTACACCTAATTCACAGACTAAAATTCTGCAAGCGTCGTCAGGGTACAACCGTGATTGAAAAGCCTTTTAATTCTCTATCTATGAAGAGACAGCGCGTCTCTAAGCCAATTCTACAAATAGTATATGGAAAGTGATCTAAAGAGTTGTTTGGGTTGGGTCCCTCCAGCCTCGTTTCCCACCGTACGAGCCGTATTAACTCAAAATTTCATCCGAATCACCTTGACGGAGTCTTCCACGGTTCGCTGACAAGAAACTAGCAGCATTTTGGGCGTCCATAGAGATAATATTTGAAAATGAAACCACAAATATTTAAAATGCATTTATTATCCAGAACATTATGCTAGTATTGAATAATTACGAAAAAAACAATATCTATTGATGAAAGCTAAGCACGTTTCGTACAAAACGTTACACTAACAATTGCATACAAAATACTATAAAACGTATCGATACTATTATACTAAAACCATCAACGCAGACACGTCAGCCAGTCCATTAATTAGATCTTCGTACCAATTGCAACCGTAAACTTAAAGCGTTAATTTATTTTAATCTATAGAACAAATTTTACGTGACCATGGCAACAATCTTTTCTAAATACGTTTTTAATCACAGTATTACCCTCATACGCTTCACAAATTGATCGTTCTCCGGTCGAGGAACTTAAGCTTTGGATCGGTCAGTTCTGCTATGAACAGACTCACTCACTTCTAGTAAGTATCCGCATTGCATATTGGTGAATATATGGTTTCCGTATTATCCTCACTAATCTAAAACATGTAAGATTCAAATATTGTTACCATGGTAACGAAATGTTAATATTTTTAACTAGACATTAGGCGTGGTCTGCGTTTAGGTCGAATAACATGAATTCCAAATTTATTTACGGCAGTGTGAGCTAAATTGAAGTCGAAAATCGCTACTTAACAGTTTCCTAAATAAATAAATCCACTAGTTGTGCTTAAATATAAATCTAATAGAAGAAAATGCCTATTAATCTAGATAATATAAGAGAGATCGTTGAAGCAAATCAACTATGCACAGTTTTGCGATGGCCAGGCGGACCAATTATTAAAAGAACTATCGCAGTACAGTCATATTACGTCGGAAAACAGACCTCGTTTGCAATAGACGCTAAGTTTAATACGTTGTTTAAAGTCCGATAAATCCATTAAGAGTAAGACAGGCATAGAACCTTTTCCCTCCAAACTGATTCTCATTATGTCTGAATAGCTGAACACGTCTCATTCTCCAATAGCTAAACTAAGAATAATTGTTTTATTTGTTTTCTTTGTGATCCGCCATTATTTTAACAATACTAATTAAGCCATGAAGACTGACTAAAACAGTAGATGTCAATTGTTGTTTGCATTAAAACCATTCCTGTCAATTTTTATTTTTATTTCCCCAATATTAAATTAACTTTTCATACAAATAGTTGACACAGATTTTGACATTTTAATATTAGAAATAACTTGTAAGCCGTCAAAAGCCAGTTTATTTAAAAGAAATTCTATGCAATATCAGTCAACAATGCAATACATAAATTCATTCTATCACAACAGAGCTTGAGTCCGCCCGACGTTATAACAACATAAGCTTTAAATTTTCACAATTATTACGATGTTCGTAATCATTTGATTACAGTCAATTGGTAAAGAAAAGAAACCCTAAAGTACCTTAAGTCGGACGAACGAAGAACAAAGTTTAAATTGCCTAGTGCACCGTAACTTAGCGCCATACGAACGTAACGCATTGACAAATTTAGGCACATAAATTATTTTACCTAAATAGAGCTTTTCAATGAATTCGAAAGCAGATGTCATTCTTTTCACACAAGAAAAGCTCTATTTAGCAAGGTTTTTACGTTTTCCACATTAGAATATAATTATTCTTTTAAATTTAAATATTTACGTCTCGTATTTTATCACATACGGTTCGTTAGCATACAACACTGATAAATCTGCACCCTTAGCACGACCTATACGTATACGTAAAATCAAGTAGTAAATGTGAATACAATTTTTTTAAATTAAATGCGTCACAAGAGCGTATTTAGCACGCGAAACATCTTTCAAGTTGTTAAATGCTGCCATTGTATAGACTTATAAGTATATATTAGGTTGGGGAAAAAGTCTTTTCGCATTATAGTATGTATGAACTTGTAATAAAATATCTTTGGCTATACTATATGTATCTGGCTGCTTTTGTTATCAAGGAAAGTTGAAATTTTAAAGAAGATAATTCCAAAATCAAATTAGGATAATGACTGTTTTTTATTTATTTTTCGTACCGTCAAGTTGAGTGAATCGAATGAAGAAATTCGATACATTTTAAAATTTTACTACAAAAAAGGTCAAAATGCAACACAAGCCGCGAAATTTTTTTGCGATGTTTATGGACCTAGTGCAGAGTCTGTGAGAGTAGCACAAATTTGGTTTAAGCGTTTTCAATCCGGAAATTTTGATGTCAAAGATCCAAGTCGCTCTGGTCGCCCTATGACAGATAAAATGGAAGCAATTTTTGAAAAAGTGGAGCAAGATCGGCATATCAGTACCTAGTTACGACGTAGCTGAAGAACGGGGAATTGACCACAAAACAGTATTGGCGCATTTAAAAAAACTGGGTACACAAAAAAGCTCAATACTTGGGTACCTCACGAGCTCACTGTAAGAAACTAACTGTGTACTCATTTTTGATTCTTTATTACGACTTAATGAAACCGAACCATTTTTGAAGAAGCTGATAACTGATGATGAAAAGTGGATCACGTACGACAAGAACGTGCGAAAAAGGTCGTGGTCAAAGGCCGGTCAGGCTTCACAGACTGTGGCGAAACCCGGGATAACTCGCAACAAGGTGATGCTATGTGTGTGGTGGGATTGGAAGGGCATTATTCATTATGAGCTGTTACCACCAGGCAGGACCATCGATTCTGAACTCTACTGCTAACAACTGATGAAATTAAAGCAAGAAGTTGAGAGAAAGCGGCCGGAATTAATCACCAGAAGGGGTGTGGTTTTCATCATGATAACGCTAGACCTCACATATCTTTGGCCACTCAGCAAAAACTGAGAGAGCTTGGCTGGTAGGTGATAATGCATAAGACATATAGTCCTGACCTTGCACCTTCAGATTTCCACCTGTTTCAGTCTCTTCAGAATTCTTTAGGCAGTTCCAGGTTATCATCACGAGAGGACTGCCAAAACCAATTATCGCGGTATTTTGATCAGAAGCCCCAAAATTTCAATAGCAATGGGATCATGTCCCTACCTAAATAATGGCAAAAAGTTATCGAACAAAATGGTACCTACATACTTTAGTTAAATGTAAATAAAGTATATTAAAAAATGTTTTGAATTTTCTTAAAAAATGCGAAGAAACTTTTTCCCCAACCTATTATATAAGTTTGTGTTAAGCCATGGAGAAGCTTTTGCTAAAGATAGTGTTCTGATGTGGAAAACGTAAATTCAACTTTTGCTTAGACTATTCGTAATAAACGTAAAATTGTGCGCTCGACACAAATTGGATCACATCTAAGCGGGGCACATAAAAAGATATAAAGTAGGCACTGAGGCTCTAAGCCGTTCAACAAACGCACCCACTCTCGTTGCCCTCTTGCTCGGAGCCCATCGGGGACTGGGTCTGCAGATCCACAGCTGTAGCTTGGAGTTAAGGAAAAAGAGGATGTATTCCAAATAATCATACTTTGCGTATATTAATGACAAATTAAAATAATTTATTCACGGCATGCAAGTTGGCAAATAACTAAGTTGAGAACAAAACTAACATTAGCAAACTTTCTGAACGCACATAATCTTGCCAAGTTATAACCAGCGGCACGTAAGTCTAGCGCTGGCCGATACGTGGACGGGATTGCTGCGCATGTGTACTGTCGCGCGGGGGACAAAACTGGAGAGCCAATCGACGCTCTTCATTCCGCTAGCCCCCCTCAGGTACCTTATTTTTTACTTCTGCGCAATAACGGTCAGCGCTAGACTTACGTGCCGCTGGTTATACATGCTCAGATTGGATGTTATCATTCAAAGAAATATTCACTTAAATAATAAATATCAATCTGTAGGCCTTACCTGACAACTTTTAGTGTCTGTCTACATATGATTTAAATAAAATACTAAATATATTATACAATGTCAACCCTTTATAACGAATTTCAAGGGCCACGCATTTTTTGAAGTTATACTTCTTTAGGCGCGTTATGAAAAATTTATGAAAGTGAAATTTTACGATGCCCGCGGACCGTGACACAAAATTAACAGAATGAAGTTTCCCATAGAAGATGCTACGGGATGGGACATAATTTAAAAACAACATTCGAATAATAATAGAATTTATGTTACAGTTACTGTAAGAGAATAATAATAAATATTTATTTATTTAATTTTTCAAATGTAAACTGAACTTTATTGACTATAATGACTCCTTTTCCAGTCTTTGATTATTTAATTGTAATTAATTATTTGCATGCAATCTAAAACTATTTTTAATAATGCCAATGAAGTATAATTTCCTACGCGCGTGCATAAGTACACACACCCTTTTCTTTTTTTCTATTATAGTGTTCATTATAGGGAGGAAAAAGAGAAAATAATTTTTTTTAACCAATTGGCAATTACAATAATTTATATTGATAATAGACGAAGGTGCGTTTAGTAAATAAGACCGAAATTTACTACATAGATTACATCTAAGAATAATGGCACGCGTGTTAATGCAATAAACAATAACAAAGGCAGAAGGCTGTTAATGACCTCAGGTGTCTTTCTTAGAAATTTCGGCACCTCAATGGGTTAGTTTTGTAAGCTGATTATAAAAACAATTAAGTATGTCGTTGATGTCTAAATATGAAAATAATTCGCAATAGAGTATGGCGGTTGCGTTATAAAGAGTGAATTAATAAATGGGCTTTGGGTTAATTCAAACAAATTTAACTCATTTTTACGTTACAGTTTTTCGTTATAACGAATAGCGTTATAAAGAGTGTACACTGTATAATTAGACATCATCAGATCAAAACAATTTAAGTAAGATTACGTCCTCCTTTCGCACTTCCAAGTTTTATATCTTACATTCACATACAATAACAGTATACTAATTTCCCGACAGATATATTTGAGAAAATTAGCATTTATTTGCCTCTTCACAAATTTACCTAATCAGCTACTTTCTAGGCTGGTGCATATAATGGGACTAGATAAGTCAAGGTCGTTAGAGCTCATCAGCCGTCCATTGAAGTCATTTAGTCATCACAAATTTTTGTGCGTTTATGAGGGCTTATTTTTGATTTTGATTTCTCGCTTCATAATCAAAAATCCTATTAACATTAAAAATAACGTTTTCAATATTTGTTGTTTAGCTACCGTTACATACTTAATATATACATACATATACACATACATCGATCCTGATAAAATATTTTAGGGCATAGATATAATAATAAAAGTATGGTGTTTAAAGTTTTTAATTTCAATATCAGCGTGATATATACAATCATCAGCACAATTTTATCAATAAAATAAACGATTTTTTTTAAATTAACAGAATTGTTTTAAAAGGTGCAAATCTTATAAATAAAATCTCGATTTTCATATTAGCTGCATTTTTATATAAATGTTAATTGAAAGCTTCATT
Organism: Pieris melete; assembly: GCA_963693345.1. Classification (NCBI taxonomy): domain Eukaryota; kingdom Metazoa; phylum Arthropoda; class Insecta; order Lepidoptera; family Pieridae; genus Pieris; species Pieris melete. The sequence continues at coordinate 27,411 of CAVNZK010000039.1, read as the reverse complement.
GGAATGACATGTAATTTATATTATAAAATGTCGTACAAACTTGTTAAAAGCTAGCAGTGAAATTCTCACTAAGGCCCACCGTACACACAATAATTTAACGATTTGTTAACGAAGTTACATCAACGTGTAATGTAAGTGCAAGGTATTTTTGTTTTAAAATACTATGTGTGCGGTGATATAAAGTCATAAGATTTTACTTAAAAGCTAAAATAAATAATACTAATGTACATAAGCTTCGAGATCTCCAGATAGAAAGCACTTAAAATTTTTTTTTTTTAAATAAACCTGACTAACTACGCGTTTAGTATAAGTGAATAAGAGTTCCATTTGTCATCCTATAACCATTTGACTGATGACGATAAACTATTTGTAAATGTTTAACGTACACGCACGTATACGTTACTCAACTGTTAACAAATAACGATCACAAATTCAGATTGTTATATGGCTTTAATACAATTTGAGCATTATCGCATAGAGATCCCGAAAGCGTGCTATATACAAATTCTTGCATCGCTTACTCTAAAAATAAAGAATTAATCAAAGTCATATTTGTTTTAAAAACACTTCAGTTTCCCGCCAATTTTCCGATAAATTTGGTACAAGCAAGTAACTATGTCATTTAAATACATGCCAAATTGTAATACACTCAAGTCATTCCATACAACTGCTAATTCTGGTACAAGATCTCCAAACCATTTGACAATATGTCAAAAACATGGAAAGTTCAGATCATTAACCCTAATATAATTTTTTTATGAAAATTTGATAGTTTAGTCTAGAAAATTGTACCAGAATGAGTCCCTATATATATTCCTAGATAAATTGCACCCAAATCTTGGATTTAATAGTTTCTGATTAAGAATAATTAACAAACCAGCGGCAAATGTCCATAGTGCTTTTTAATATAAAGCAAAACTATCGCGTATTCATAGTAAATTACATTAAGAACTTTATCCCATGTACGACTTTTCCAAAAGGCAACGTGTGAAATTTTACCTCAATTTTGTTTAAAATGATACAGCTTAGTGCCTCAGAAAATTCAGTCTTAAAGACCATTTGACCATTCGTTTTGAAGCAGTGCCTTTGTGTAATAAACAAATACTTACAATTGATATTTGTCTCGCTAGTTTGTATGATTACTTATTTCTCACTGTCTAATAAATCAGATAAGATTCCAACTTTAAATGGTATTCCAAAAATGAGTAAGTATAAGAACTATACTTTATCTTAACTTGTGATCAATTGCTGGCAAAAAACCTTATAAAAAGACTGATGGAGAAGATAAGACCGCTGTTACCGCATCCCGCTTAGGGGGATTCTTTGTAGACTTGGGGTTTTAATGGGTATCATAGCGAGTACCACATAAGGGAGCGTTCAAGTATAACGTAACGAATTTTGGGGAGGGGGGGGGGTCCTTTTTATAACGTTGCTATGCGGGGCAGGGATTGAATTACGCGTTACTGTTAATATTATTTTCGACTTTCCAGTACTTTACACCACATAATGGTAACTTTTAGGTATAAAGAGCCACTCGGTGGTCACGAAACGTTTTACTATCCTTGGGTACAGAAAAACTTTACGGCGCGTTAAATGGGGGGTGGGGTCAACAATCTCCAAAAATTGCGTGACGTATTACTTGAACGCTCCCTAATCCTCCAGCACTAAGTCGCGCTGCGGGGCGGTTAACATTTCCCCAGGTAAAAGTCAACGCAATAATAAAATTTAATATCAATTAGGCCACAGACACAAAAGCACTGCGCTATCGCACTTATGCTTAAAATAGTATTTAGAACTGTTTTGACCAAATATAAAGACACTCAAATATGTCTTTTGAAGCACTATAATAAAGTTATGCGTAAGGTTTAACCAGCCAACTAACAGCCGGGTGGGGGGGGGTATGGAGCTGAATTCCTCTAAAGTTTCTAAATTTTATTGATATTACACAGAATATTTGTCAATTGGATTAATGCAATTATTATTCAGCTGCCGTGTAATTAGGGCGATATACGTTTAAGATTGCTCGAAATTATTGCGAATACCACATCCAATTTTACATTATGTCCGATAATTGTAATGAATTTTGAAAAAAAAATGACATAAAACATTAAAAAATAAGGTTATAAAACTATGGATATGGTAAGTATAAACAAATTCTTGTAGGACTAGCACGCGCATCCTTGATCCTGTTCCTTGGAGTCTCCTGGAGCTTGTCTCAATATCACCTCGTGCACTGTTGTCGGTATTAAGGAAAAATAAAAAGAAAACACTAAAGTCTCGTCTCGTAATAGATATTTTGGGAAATTTTTCATTTTTTTTTAATAAGTCTTGATATACTGAAATGTTAATAGAAGCAACACAAAGCTATTTTATTGAAATTAAAATTTAATAAAGCTTTTTAACCATTGTAAGCTTTAGCTTGTGACAGTAGCTCAAGCCAAAAGTGGGTAGTTCGAAAAAGTATTATTACAAAAATCTATTGGTTAAACGATAATGAAAAAATAGTAATCATAGTATGACGATTTAAAATTCAATAATTCTTATACAAATCAAATGTCTACCGTCTAACTTTTAAAAGCTTCAGTTTAGCTTTTAGTCTTATTTGAAAATTAATCTTTTGTCAAATCTATTTTCAATGTAAAAAACGATCGTCATTTCGAATGTATCGTATATTTATGAAGAGAGAGATAACACGGGTCGACTGTCTTCGACATACAATTTTATACTCAAACATCCCAAAATTCTTAACGAGACAGGAGATAAAAGAGAGAACATATGAAATGAAAAGGGGTTGCCATGACCGTGAAAGCAAGACTGCTGCTATATTTTTTTGCTTATACCTTACACCATCTTGAATTCTTGCTTATAAAATACATATTAAAAGCCTATATATATAATACATAGTAGTATTTAATCTAATATTATGCTCCGGGTCTGATATTTTTTAATATTTTCATTTACCGAAGTCAAAACATAACGTTTTTTTTTTCATTTGAATTAACTTTTAGCAATACTCTTTTTCTCTTATTGTGTGTTACATAAGCGTCCCGTTTTATAGATTTGTAAAGAAAGAATTATATTTCTTAGATTATTTATTATCTGTTATGTGTTAACTGACGTTTCATTTAATTGTTTGTTAGTCTGTGGAAAATACGCTAGTTTTAATTCAAAGATTTTTTTGTTAGAACATTTTGGATGATAAAAGAAATAGGATCAAAAGTGATTGTTTTCAAGTAAAATAACCAACTCTAAATGTTGTTTCTTAAATAGATATTTCAGCAACAACAAGAGTTTCATTCATATGCTTATACAAAGGAGCTATAAACAAAATAAGCCCTTAACACAACGCCATAAAGGCGCTTTTACAATCCACAACAATCTTGCTTCGGTCATGGCGATGAAAATAAAATACATGCAAATAAAGCATACAAGTTAATAATAAAGCTATTTAAAACTACGGAAACATAGAAATAATGGCTTCAAATTAGTATGTTAATGTTACTTACACCATTGTTAAACCACCACCATCACATCCGGGAATCACTACCGACGAGTGTGAAATTAGCTACCCGAATATATTTTAAAGTAAAACGTTTGAACTGTTGATATGCTGTTCGCAACCATTGTGCCTTAGTATCTCTAGGTATAAAAGTGGATTTTTCTTTGAGCTCTTTTCGTTTGTATGTTTTAAGGGAGGAATTACGTCTTAGTTTCAATATCAACGGCTGTCAGCGCTGTTTAGAAAAATATGATATAGCAATTATAGATAACAGATTTAGAAACAGGTCCATATATAAAGCGATGTGTTTCACTCTTGTCTATGATGATCAGGAAAGCTTAGAAGGTTGTAACGGTTTCTATATAGCGCCATTTGACGTATGGATAAAACATATTTTAATTATCGCTGGTTAGTAACTGCTCTTAATTTTTTCATAAAGGAAACGGTGACAGTTAAAATAACGTTTAGGTCATAAAAAAACTAAACCCGAAACTAAACACGAGTTTAGGGTGAGGGTAGATACAAATTAATTTTTTTTTTAGGAGAGGGTACAAACAGGAAGGGGGCTTCCCATGGACTCGCGAATACGTTGCCGGCCTTTTAATTAAGCCTTGTGTAAAATAGTTATAAAATTAACGCCGAAGTCAAACAAACCGATGCAAACAATATCGACGCATAAGACGTAGCTAATCTCACACAATTATCACTTGATCATTAGCCGTTATTTCGATTACAGCGTACTCTAGCGTAATGTGCGCGTAACACAAAATGTGCCTTGATTATGTATGTGAATTAAAATTTTTGTAAACCAAATATTTTTGTGTCAATGTTAAAATAATCTGTAAACAGTGGAATATTCTGTATGAACCATAAAACCCTTTAAAAATAAAGTAATGAATCGTTAATATTAGCAAAAGGATACTGTCTTCAGGTGGCTTGCTCTCAGCAGAGTCCATGCCGGGAAGGGCAGCCGCAACCCGTCGGAACAACTGGAAATTTAAGCCAAGAATAAGACCTCTATCTCTAAGAGCCCTTATAGATATCTAAAGGCGTATACCTAAAGGAAGCATGCTAAAGGCATGAGCCCGATAAGGGAACTGCTGTGCGCAATTGCCTTCTTTCCGATGTACATTATTACTACTGTTCGTTTCTTTGAAGGTACAATTGCCATATAAAATTCATGTGCGTACGTGCATACGTACGTAAGTGAGGTTGTATCCTCACAAATCACAAGAGATTGAGAATAAATTACAATTTTAATAAGAGGTTTGACCGGGATTGCAATTCTTTATCAAGCCTTTTAGCTACGTAGGTGGTGCAACATTAGTTGATGACAACTCCTTCTCGAAGGTATACTTTAATATGTAAATTAATTATATGTTTTTTATTTAGACATAGACATAACATTTATTACTAACAAAAACACACACACACACACACATAAACACACAAAACAACAATAATCAAAAAGAAAAAAATACAAAATATATAATAATGAAAAAATCCGATTTAAGTGTTATTTTACAGAATAATACAATCTTAATCAAGGTATATTACATTTGAAAACCACTAGTAGTAGTATTAATGTAACAATAGCAATATTGTCGACACGCGACAAATGCATATACAAATAATTCTTCAACGAGTTTTTATGTTGCTAACCGTTAAGATATCTAATAACTGACTTAGTCCATTTGTCAGCCGCGGTAGCAAATACCTCAACGTACAATAGACATTGTTTGCTCTCGAAGTACAGACCACAGAAGTGAATTACAGCTTGGGTCTGTACGTCGTGTTGGTTTTTTATATTTTTTTACCCGAGGTGGAAATTCATTAGCGCATGACCCCTGACCTTAAAAGCTGCAGGGGTATGTGGGACTCGACCCACGCCAAATTCCCTGCAATTCAGAGACGGGGTCAACAATACCCACTAAAACCACCTCGAGTAGTTCCTAACATAGGCTCGCGTTACGAGGCTCTGGGGTCGCTGTCGCATTCCGGGACCTCAACGGCACAGATTATACAGCTGCGTAAACTTTTTTTTTTTTTTAATGGCTCTGGCACGGTTTGTGCATTAGCCAGCGTCAAGTATGAGATTTTTATCATTCGTGCTTTTTGCCTTAGAAATTCGACCATGTCCTTCATGTACGGTTTAGGTACTCGCCCGGTACCGCACAACCCTCCCAAAGGCCGAGAACAAATTTAAATTAAATTAAAACTTGCCCTCGAACCGGGAATGGAACCCGGTACCCCTCACCTAGCTGCTGCGTAAACTTGTAAATGATTTGTGTAATAACCCACCTGTTTAACATTATACCCAGCCTTAGCACTGGTCTCTATGAACATGACGTTAAGTTCCTTCGCCTTCCTGTCCCCTTCTTCGGTGGAGACCTGTCTTTTATCAGACAGGTCGGTCTTGTTCCCCACCAGCATTATAATCACATCAGAGCCACGCTCTGTGCGCACATCGTCTATCCATTTCGATGTTTGGTGGAATGAATTTGCATCTGAAATTGAAAAGCATATGATATAAACCTATGAATAACATGTATCGGCACGTAGTTTGATCATATTGCGGATTCACGTGTGTACTTTTACTACTAAACCTTCAGCATGTCCACTAATTCTAGCCAATTTACAGTCAAACCGTTTACGATGACATCGTTTAGGACAACATGCCTTTTATATTGAACAAAATCAAAGGTCCCGGCTAAATTCTATTGTATTAAGTACAACGTCTTTAGCTGTTACGACTATCGGTTTTTACGACCAAATATGAGTAGTCCCTTCGATGTCGTTATAACAGATATTGACTGTATTTGGCGATAATTGTACTTTTTTAATTTATAATATTATTAGCAGATACCACGGATCTCTACTTGCTACGGTCCTGATATACCTCTCCTTTCATGACATTCACCATGCGTGTCCGTCGCTTATTGGTACTTTAAATTTGTCCCTTCTCTAGTTACCTCCTGGATTTGATCCAAGTATGTATGACAAGGCCTACCCAACCAGATTTCACCATCCACGGTTATCCTTGTCATTGCGTACTCTTTTAACCCATACTGCTCACGTTTCACACTATTTCATATCCTTTTTAATAGTTATATAAAATTCTGAGTTTATATCCGTATTCAATGTCGCGATATGGTTTGATAAGAAAACACTAAGAACATTTTTATTCTACAATTTGAAGTAATAACTGGCACAAGTTATGTCTAAGTACGAGGTTAAGCATACTTTATTAATACATTTTAAAATTTTAGGTGAATCAAATCATTAAACTAATAGTGGGTATAAAATTGAGATTAGAATTCGGTATAATTTTGATAAAATTATCAGAACGTTTTAAAAATTATGCGTTATAATAAGTATACTATATCTAATTTTGTACTACCTAAAATATGATACATTTAGTATAATATAATAGCTCCCAGGTAATAATTCTTCAATAACGGTTTAAAACAGAGAATCTTTAAAGAATGTAGATGCTCTGTCTACATAAATAAATTGAACAGTAAAGTTTTTGTTTCAAATCCCAAGAAGATGGCAAGATGTTGGCTGCGTGCCCCGATCCTATTATTTGTTGAAGTTATATCGCAAATAAATCCCTCGCCGCCGACCGGGGAGATGAAAAATATTTTACGATCCTTATTCCTTACTCGGATACAAGACGGTACAAGTTTCATAGATTCTTTAGTGCTTCAACGTAAATAGCTTGGCATACATATTTATAAAGAGAATTTTGTATGCTTTTGAGTTACGCCATTAAATAAATAATTACATTCGCGTATACATAAACAAGTTAATTATATAATACAAATCACACCAGTAAATATTTACTTTATAAAATCGGAAGTTAAAAAGGTATATGTTTCTTTAAATCAGTCGTTAATTTAAAGATATATTAATCTAGGATCAGTACAGGTATATATATAAATACAACTTTCGCTAATAATATGTTCCTCAATGTTTGAGTCTCTTACTATCGTCAATGTCATGTCATGTCTTAGGGCAAATAACAGGTGTCTCAGAAGAAAGTTTACATATATCTATTTAGCGTTATGTGAAAATGTTAGACGACTTCTTGGTGCCTGAACTTAAAAACTTTCCTGGCTATAACCGAAGAACATGGTTCCAGCAGGACGGAGCAACGTCACACACGTCCAATACGTCTCTGCCACGAGTTCGTGAAATTTTCTTAGGCAAATTGATCTCCAGGAGAGGTAACATAAATTGGCCTCCACGCAGTCCTGATTTAAACCCTATGGATTTTTTCTGTTATCTTAAATCTTACGTCTACGCCAATAAGCCGACTTCTCTCACGCAATTGAAAGAAAATATCCGTCACGAAATGGCAACCATCACTGAGTCTACCTGCCGAGCAGTCATAAGTAATTTTATCGTTCGATTAAATGAGAGCCGCGAACGCGAGGGTCTAAATTTGGACTGTATTATTTTTAAGAAATAAATTCCCAAAATGTGAAATTTAATAGTGAATAAACACTATTTTAATACACGACTTACTTTTTTTTAAATCGATAAACTAAATATGAACTTCCTTTTGACACACCCTCTAAGAGGCGAGTCCTATGTATGACTCTTTTAACATAGTTCTCGAGCTAAGTCCTGTTTCTATCACTTAGATCCAATCATCCATCACAAAGATATATCACCTATCCATTAAATATTTCTACAATAATTTACTATGTAATGTGGTTTTGCACTTTTCGGAATATAGCGGCAATGGAAGCATATATCAATACAGCTCCAGGTTAATTCAATTCGTCAATGTACCACGCCCAGTATATCCATAACGCGTTTCGCTCGGAGTAACGATAAAACCCTTTAATTGCTCGTAAACCTCCGACTATTTGCAATGTAGATAACGTTATTTTTGCATTACACAGTAGACCGGTAAATATTAATTAAATATTGTTCTATCCTCAATCTCGTTATTACTATTTCGTTTAATTTCCTAATTAATAATTATGAAAGTGTATCAAAAGTAATAATTTCTAGTTTGCACGGTTTGGTCAGTTATTTTATCAGCACCAAACGAATCGATTTATGAATTTATCAAATCTACAGTCAAAACCGTTTACGACTTACATTGTTTAGAACAAAATACCGTTTATATTGACCAAAATCAAAGGTCCCGGCTGAATTCTATTGTACCTATTAGGTTCTTACTAACAACGTCATCGGCTGTTACGACTAACGGTTTTCACGTCCAAATATGATTAGTCCCTTTGATGTCGTTATAACAGATTTTGACTGTGTTTATTTTTAAGTAATCTTATAGATAAGCATATAAATATTATAAACGAAAAGACTTAGACAATACACAAAGCCATAACAGATAACATTGTTAAATAAAATATTTTAAAAAAATCAGTGACACACGCCGTCGACTTTTTGGGTCTAAGACATGTCGATTTCCTCACTATGATTTTCTTCACCGTTCGAGCAAATGTTAAATGCGCACATAGAAAGAAACTCCATTGGTGCACTGCCGGGGATCGAACCTACGACCTCAGGTATGAGAGTCGCACGCTGAATCCACTAGGCCAACACTGCTTTGTTAAACAAAATATAACAAACAGAAAACAAGTTAATAAGGTACATTAATAGATAAAAAAACACATTTACACATTAAACAAACTACAACTTAATATTTAAAAAAAAATGTTTACTTCTGCTAAATAAAGTCAGTCTTCCCGGTTCCTATAATATTTTCTCACTACTCTTTGGTAAGGTGGAAAATGTCTACATCTTTATAGGCGAATTACGCTGTATTTCGTTTTCGTACGAGGCACATGGAACAATTGTGAATATCTTGTCTTACAAAAATCTAGGATTTCTCTTACCCTAATTCTAAAGACCGCATATATTTTGAATTTTTGTTGGCGTGACAACACTAGTTAAATGGTGATATTTGAAACAAATATTTCCTTCTATAATCGATTTCGAGTTCATTATAGCATTATATATTACTAGCTGACCCGGCAAACGTTTGTTTATCCATGTATATTATTTCTAGGAAACATTTTTTTATTTCAATAAAAATAACTAACTACAATAATAAAAAATAGTAGTTGATAGTAAAGGGGTGAAAATTAGGGGTTGTATGTATTTTTGTATGCTGTATCATAAAAAAATATAAAAAAATGTTTAAACAAAAAAAAAATGTTTATCATGGGGTTTGAAATATAGATAGTAGCCGATTCTCAGATTTATTGAATATCATAAGAATCGGTCGAGCCGGAGTATGGGAACGAACATTGTGACACGAGAATTTTATATATATATATACATATTAGATTTATATTCAAGAGAAGTTTTTATGGTAGTAGTGAATACGGATAAAATCTAAAATGGGTCAGACGCTAGGCCGCTGAAACGTTCAAAAGAATTAAGCAGAACAGAGCCAAATAAAACAAATTGTATAACGTTTAACTACTCATAGCCATAAACTTTTGTAGCTATAATGAGAACTTTATTACGTCATTGTGGTCACAATACAATTTGACACATAAAAACGTTTATTTGTTAGTTTATTAAGCGATTTTTGATTATTATTATCAAGACCGTGCGACAAAGTAGTATTTTAAAATTTTATTTTCCATCACAGACTAAAAATCGCTTACAAATAAAAGCTTTAAGTTTTTGATCAGCTTTAGTTTGATACTGTATTGTCTATATTGCTTGATTTTTGTTGCTTTCCATTCTAATAATATATATTTATAATATCATAATAACATCAATTAACATAAACAGGTTGAAGCTTTTACTCACAGCTTCAACCTAAAATTTACGTAGTAAAAATGTCCGAAAAACAATTGGAGAAGCCATTTCGCGTAACGATTGTTTATCCCATACAATCCCGGGCCAAGGCTAACTTGGTATACCTACGCCAATATTTATGTTGTCCAGACAGTGAAGGTTACCCACAAACTATGAGAAACATGACTGAACAATGTCTCGTTATTGTTTACACTCATAAAGTAATGTTGCAGCAATCTTACTTTGAAGATCATAGTAACGGTAAGCTTTTTCAGGATATTTTATAATCTTGAATACTTGGCTAAAACATTATAAGGCAATAACTTTGACTAAGCACTAATGGTAAGTCTTCAGTCTCAAAGAGAATAAATCACATATTTAATTGGCGAATTAGACAAAGATTTCAAGCCCATTATACATCAAATTTTAACGAAAAAATTATTATACAAATAACAAAAAGGAACAACTTCTTTTTTACATGAATTTAAATAATCACTTTACAACAAGGTTTGTTGTTTAGAATATCCGAATTTTATTCCGAAGACTCGTTATTAAATCTAACTTTACAAAAAAAAAATATTAATATATTGCATCTCAAGTATAACATTCAACACCGACACTTAAGCTACGGTTTCCTAGAAAAGCGGTGCCGTTATCGAACGTTGGGTGACGTCACCCATACATTGTCTTTAAATAACATCGAAGTAGGTTTTCTAGAGAACGTTGAGTGTCACCGTAACGTCAAATAGCGGTGCTGTCATTTGCATGACGGCTGTCATAGCGGTGATAAACAGTAGTTCAACGTTTTTCGCGTGTAGCGGTGCGCATATTTAATTGATGCAATGACTTGGACGAGAGAAAATGATGAACAATTAATTGATTTTGTTAAAAATCATGAAGCTTTGTACAATATCAAATCCAAAGAGTACAGACAAGCTCAGATGAAGCAAAATTTGTGGAAGGAAAAGAAATTGGAATAACACTTCAAAAATACGGTCGCACTACTTTCCAGGAAACCACAGCTTGGCCACCATAAAGACGGCTGTTATTAAAAACCGTAAAAACATACAGACTTCAACGCTATATATTAGTTGTAACAAAAACGTTTAAGATTTGACATACTATAGCCATAGTAGCTCGATTAGAAGGCTTTAGAACGCAAACTGTTGTTATTAGTTACCCACAACACAGGGGCTCCCAGTACGGGGACTATCGATAAATCCATTTTGTCACAGCCATATTTCTGTCATAAATCAAGTTTTTATTTATTTAATACGCCGGTTTTACTAAGAACCATATTGCTTAAATGAGAAAGTCATTATTCGTCTTACTAAGACGAATAAACATTAATATTACTTAATAACTCGGGTATTACGCAGATAACAGTTATTTGAAAGTAAATGTGTAATATAATACGTCAGCTATCAAAACTTCAGAAGGCTGCATATTTTTTGCAAGTCCATGACCGCGGTGCCAATTTAAATAAAAGTTATATTATTTTATTATATATCACTAAATAGGTAACATGTTTGATGATAGGACTAAAAAATAATAAAGATCTATTTTTTTTGTAACAAATAAACTTAATAACTATTCTATAATGATTTTCAAAATGAATTTTCAATTGCCGATAGGTACTCTATATTTTTTTTAACTATTAGTAAGTTAGTGTACAAAATTAATTTTATTTATTCTTTAGTCATTACTACATAAATAATGGTGCATATTCTTTTGTTTATTTGAAAGCACATTAGCGCTGAAATTACTCAAGATACAGATTCTAACTGAAACAAATTTCTAACTGAAAGAAATTTACTTATTTCAATTATTGTTGAATACTCGATTTATCCAGCCGTAGTAGCGTTCTAAATCGCACATCTACTTCCTGATGAAACAAAATCATTATTAAACATATTTAGTTACAATAAAAGCGATAACTCCAAAAAATCATAAAACATCCTCTTCAAGGGATACCGATATCATTATTGTCGTATTAACAAGATAAGATTAAAAATATTTAATAGCAAAATCATTACGTGGCCGTTGCTCTACTTTCAGCTTCAGTCGTGTCATGCAACCGAATTCTGAAATCGGATTTTCATCAATTCAATTGAATTTCTTTGTACAGATATTGTTACAATGAAACCATTGTATTGTTTCATCATTTTAGTTTATCTAGATTATATTTTTAATAAGTTTCAGTTTAGTTATTCATAATAATAATGCAGTGGAGCTACACTGTACGGGTATTGGCCTATGTCCTAGTTTTTTTAATACCCAAGTAGATCAGCCTTCTGTGCCTGACACATTCGTCGATTTTAGCCGACAAGCCGGTTTTCTAGCGATGTTTACTTCGCCGTAAGAGCAAATGTCAATTTATTTTATATACAAAAGATTGCCAGCGCTCGGCCTACTAATACATTTGTACATAAAGAACAATAAAATACAAGATTTAATGTGACAAACTTATAATCAAATATTATAAAACCTAAAGGATAACTGATTTCAAAGTGTGAGGGGAGCAACTATGGATATCCAGACCTAGCTTGTTTATTAGAATGGATATCGGTGAGTTTTGGCAAAAACTCTTCTGAAAGGGGATATGCCTAGGGTATCTAGAGGGTACACACCATTTAAATAAAACATATTGCCCCAAATACTAACAGTATATTTTGTCAGTGTCAGACAAAACGTAATAGCCATTTTAATTTTTATGTTTATAGTATGTTTATGAATTGGTGGCGTATTGTATGTGAAATAAGACATAATCTTTGAAATATTAATAATTAAAAGCTCCAACTAAAGAATATTCTAGAATTGGAACATATAAATTCATATGGATTCGAGATCCCTGAGAAATATTTAAAGATCCCGAAGTCTGAAACGACCACTGTGACCTAAATATTCAGGTACCGACTGCCATGTTCGAAGTCTAGACATCCAAATACACGTAGTTATACGATTGTTTTATTCAAAAATCGATACCGCATGACCTATGAGATAATTAGATATCACACGAAATATGATGAGTATTGTATAATATATATATATATGTATATATATTTTCCTGCTTTTAATTAATAAACTCTATCAGGCCTTAGGGAGCGTTCAAGTATTACGTCACGCAATTTTTGGAGATTATTGACCCCTTCCCCCCCCCCATGTAACGCGCCGTAACGTTTTTCTATACCCAAGTAACGTTTCGTGGTGTAAAGTACTGGAAAGTCAAAAATATAACAATAACGCGTAATTCAATCCCCGCCCCGCATCGTAACGTTTTACAAAAGGACCCCCCTCCCCCAAAATTCGTTACGTATTACTTGAACGCTCCCTTAGTCAAAATTCCTATCTTTTGTACAGGTCGACCTACATAACATTCACCGATAAATACGGAGAATAATAAACACATAAAAAAAACTACTTAATGTTCCTTTTTAACCTCCGTTACGTTTAACTTGCAAATCACGAGAGATAACCATAAAGCTTTAAGCAAAGGGTTAAAACACAGAGCAATAAAGACAAAAAACAAAATAAGAAATTATTCTTGATAACATGGGGCCCTGCAGCCTGGGTCTTTATGGATATTTACACTTCGCTATAACCTTTTTAGGTCTGGGCCTCAGGTTTCTGTATCTGTTTCATGATAATTTGTCAATTAGGCAAGTAGGTGATCGACCTCCTGTGCCTGACAAACGCCGTCCACTTTTTGGATCTAATGCAAGCCGGTTTTCTCACGATGTTTCCTCTCACCGTTTGAGCGAATGTTAAATGCGCACATAAAGTAAGTCCATTGGTGTACATCCGGGGATCGAAACTACGACCTCAGGGATGAAAGTCGCACGCTGAAGCCACTAGGCCAACACTCCTGCTTAGATCATTAATACTTGGCCCAATATATTTTTAAATTCTTATTTCGTTCGCTTATTACGAATGTAAGTTAACTACGCTGACCTAGAACTAAATAGTTAAAATACCAAATAATGTTTTCTACAATGCCCCGATTACGTACGTTGTGTTAAGAATTAATAAAACGTTATGCAATCAAGCTCATAGTGAGCTAGTAACATAGATTAGTTGGTGTAGTCTTACAAATATTTGCTGTTTAAGATTAATTTCAGAATAAATTCATATACAAGACTTTATAAGTGTAATGTTGAGTTACATGTAAACAACGGGAATAACTCATCTGTTCTTCTATAGTCTATACTTCTAACTTGTTGGATACAAAGCCAAATATATAACTGTCACGAGGATAAAAAATGTATTGTAATCTCAAGGGAATATTGCCACATTCTAACGGTATAAAAAAATACGAACAAAGACGTATGGTGTGAGTTTCCGCTAAGGTCAATGACCTATTCGGCTGACACAGTGTTTAATATAAAGCGAAAGGTTTATGTAATCTTCTCCTAACTGTGCCAAAACCACTAATTAAGTCTTATTAAAACACCGACGTCGGAATACTAACTTTACGTACATTTTGTTATGGCCGACTTTGTTATAAGTTCTTTCGTTTTGTTTTTTGTTAGAAGTTAAGAATAATGATTTCGTAGACTTTAAGTTGTCTTAACAACGCCATTGTATAAAAATTTAAAAGTAATAAAAAACACTGTTTTAAGTAAAATAATCATTTTTGACAATCTAGTCTAATAAATTAACTTGTTTTATATGATCATGACATCACCTCTATGTAATTAATAAAAATTTAAATGATTTTGTGACGTAACATGTAGGCGAAAATAATGACTCACTGTCACAATACATAAGAAACCTGTTATGAATTTTTTATCCATACCTTTCATATTACATATTTGTTCACTAAGCTTCTGACATAAACTGTGTGGGTATATCAATGTGCTGTTTATGTTCAAACTTTAAGTTTTACATAGCTGCTTAACATTGAAGTAAGCAAAATGTCAACAATTTAAACTTTGATTATTTAAGTTCCAAATGGCACCTTTATTTACATCATTCTAAATTAATTAATTGTAATGAATTAGCTCAGATTTAAGAACTTTTTTAAGCTGCAAGCTAAGTGCTTTACTGAAGATTTGCTTAGAAACAATTATTTTATGTGAAATTAAAACCTGGCTCTTCAGATGAGACACATGGACTCAACAAAGTTAACTAAGTCATGTCTGTAAATCTTATTCATCTGTGGCTAATCTCCCTCAATCTTGTTAAGTTTTAAATGGGTTACTCAAGGAAATTTTATATAATAACAATGTAATTTAACATTCATTTCTATGACACCAATATAACTCTAAATGAGTTTGTTTAATTAAGAAATCATATAAATTATCAACGTAATTAGGTGTTTTGGTAACAAATTAGTTTGTCTTTATTTATAGATCAGACGTCCTATGTATGGAGGTCTGCACATAAATGTCACAACAGTTTACAACCTTTAACCCTTTACATTCATGTAATTAACCTTTTAATTAACCTTCTCTAGAACTTTTCTATATTGCCTATGTTGTGTTTTTAAACTGTTTGTATAAGTGAAGTTACTAATACAGAAAGTTACTCAAACTCAAACTATCTTTATTCATATAGGTAAACAAGTACACCTATGAATTGTCAGACAGAAGTTAAATTAAATTAAATACTGTATACCCATATTTTAAACCAAAAATAGTTCAGCTTAAATAAAAATTTATTGAATGAGTAACTTATTTGATATGTGACATGATTAATAATAGAAAATTTAAACTTACTTGTGATATCATAAACAACAACAGCCACAGTTGAATCTCTTATATATGAAGGAATGAGTGATCGGAATCTCTCTTGTCCTGCTGTATCCCATAATTGCAGGCGAACTGTGCGATCCTCCAAATACATTGTTTTTGATAAGAAGTCTATCCCAATTGTTGCCTAAAATAATAAAAAATATCAGAAGTCAATGTTTCATCAATAAAAATTTTGTATATCTAAGTATGTACACCAATCATTCTAAAATAATCAACTTTATTGACACATGTGTATGCACTGTATTTGGTCAGCGGATTTTTTTAACTAACTTACATAAAAAGAACTAACTCACTAAACTTTTTAAAATATATTGTTTTTTCTTTCTTTCTCATCATATATGCATTTGTTGTTTGTATTTAAAATAGTCTTATTGGTAACTATCAATGGAATTAATCAAAATATTAGAGTAAATTTATGCAGAAAGATAATTAATTGATAAATTCCATGACTCACCTGGTATGTGTTGTCGAAACTATCATACATGAACCTTGTGATCAAAGACGTTTTTCCCACTGAAAAACAACACGACACTTTGTTAAAATCACTTTCTAATTACACTTAATACAATACAATCCAACAAGTAACGAGAGCAGAAATATGAATTCCTTAATCCTCTAGAACTCCCAACGAATGTAACCTACTTAAGATATTAAGAGTAAGATATCGTTTTTAACCATATCTTATTATTTTGTCATAAATCTTTTATATATAGGTCAGAAACACGATAAAGTCTATGCGATTTTAAGTGTCGTATATTCAAAAAGTATGTATTAAAAATGTACGACTATGTAGTCAATTGCCTCCACTTACCACTCTGTTCTCCAAGAAAGACCAATTTAAACTTGCGTAGAGGGTTACCGAATTCACCAGACGCCGACATCGTGATATATTTTATTTTATTATTTAACTAAACTATAATTTCACAGTATTTCTTATCACAGAAAACTACTTAAACTGACAGCAGGCCACTCCTGCGGCACACGAGCGCAGCGCCGCCACGTTACGACAGACTGAATGTCAGTAGTCAGTACATTCTACGACGTTCTACGCAAGATCCAACTCAGCAATTATTTTATTTAGAAAAAAGTTACTTCCATTAAATAAAATTTATTTCGATGTTGACAAAAAAATTAAATTTTATTTGTAAAAATATATAACGTTTTTTTGTAAAAGTATGCAATAATGTTACCAGTGTTACACTTTACAGTGCCCAAAGAACCAAATCCATGAATCCGATTATAATCGCAACGTCACTATTCACTAATGATATTTGACATTTTTAATGATATTTAATATTCGTAAGCATTTGGCATTTGCAATCTATATTCTATTTGAATTCTGAGTTGAATAAATATTGATTGTTTCAATCGGTCTGTTTCCGATTTAATATTAAAAAAAAATATTGTTTTGTATGTTTATTGGTAAAGTAAGTATTTATTTTTATCAAGAACCTATTCAAATAACAGAAAAGTTAAAGATTTTAGCAAAGGATTAACTTCGTTCAACTAAAACCCATTGTTTTAAAACAAAAAATGAACCTCTGAAGTATCCAAAATAACTTCAGAATAAATTTGGTAATTCTAGCAGACGACTTGGAAATGTAAATGGTTATATACAACGCACTGCAAAACAATTTTTTTTAACAACAATACAACTTAGTTTTATTGTCATAAACATTGAAAAGGCTTCAAAACATTAATTTCATGAAATAAAAATTTATTTAAAAAAAAAGTGTAAAACAATAGCACAAGTATAATTACAAAATTTAAATTTCATGTGCATTATTTAGTTTTTGATGAATCATTTCTGTTCATATTATGTGATTAGAAGAAATACCCCAAAATCCTTGATGTTGTTCACCAATTGATTTAGAAATTAAGTGATTATTTAAAAATTACATTAATGGCACAATTACAACTAGGATTTATCATTTCCAATTTATTCTTTATGTACAGCCAAACACAAGGCTTATGGATAAATAATATTTCCTGACTGAGCTTAGTAGAAGGTACCAATAAAAATCATAAGAAAAACCTGAATATTATAATAAATGATGGCATCTTTGGTATTATTTATAGTCCTTTTGAAAGAGTCATTGCAAATAGCTGAATACTAATATAAAAATCAGGATATATACAAATTAAAATAAAATAGATTAATTCCAAAAACCAAAACAACCTTTAGAAGCATTTTTAATTTCAAGCTTCATAATGGTAAATTTTATGCAACCTGAGATTTTTGTAGCATATAGCAATATCTATTTTATTTTAATATTCTGTTACTAATACGGGTTGCAGACCAAGAGCTAAGCAAAGTTAGTTTAGTTAGTTAGCCAAGTAAACCTTTGCCTGGTGTCATACCTCCCAAACTTTCAACGCACTTACTCAGAAAGTACGCCTATAATATAAAAGTTAAGTTTTTTGTTTTGTATGTTGTGAACTATGCAACACTGACTGAGCTCTGGCTTAGCTGTTGGTGTGCACGCTATTTATTTCTAGCTTAGCTAAGCCTTGCTTGGCATAGCTTAGTTTAGCCTTGGCATAGCTTAGTTTTGGGTCTGCAACCGGCTTAAACATAAACCCAAACGTAAACATAGTAACTGTTTCCCTATGATAATTTTGTTTCTAGATACATTTTTATTAATTAAAAACCACATTCAATTACATTTAAATAAATAATGTAGTATTTGTACCTATGTAATAATTATTAGATAGATTTGAAAAAATTATGGTGCATGTCGTCTTGGGGGATATAAATTTTCTTCGACAACTATGACACCACATAACAGGTCATACCCTGTCCTGTTAAAACGGAATACAAACAAAATAAGACATAGAGGAAATAAGAGAGATATGAGGAAATTTTTTAGGAGTGAGCGTACCAACGCTACAGTAAAAGTTACTGGTCGACCAGGATATAACAGGACTGTTTCCTTCGGACGGCCTTCTACAAGGACAACTGCAGAGGCTGTGACCACTCGAAGACCAAGTAAACCTTTGCCTGGTGTCATACCTCCCAAACGTCCAACGCCGCCACTCAGACAGTATGCCTATAATATAAAAGTTTATTTTTTTATAATTTGTTTTGTATGTTTGTTTACTTTATAAAATAATGGCCTTTATAATGCATTAATAGTACAGAATGTAAGTAGTTTATAAAAATATACCTCAAAGAAACAAACAATAATCCTGTAAATAATTTCAAGTAATAAAATTTCCGATGTCAGTTCCATGGCATATTTGTAGTCATCATAGTTTTCACTTAATTTGTTTATATCAAATTTTTCTAAATCACTGAAACAATAAACAATATTATTTGTACACATTCATATGATAGAAGTTATATTTTATTATTACAACTCAATTTATCACAATTGATTTATATTTGATTTGTGTATTACAAATATTATATAAGGTATCTATTACACAATATGTTACATGGCTAATACATACATGATGTCAAACATATCCACAGCTATGAAGGTAACTATGAGCTTTAAAATAAACAACAGCATGAAATCTATAAATTCAGCTAAGAGCCTCTTATAAAGTGGAGGAATAACATACTCATAGCCACCATGCCTTTGAATAACTGAAAACATACAAATAAAATTTACATCAACACTTAAACTTGTTACACACAAAATTGTTTGTATACATCATGATCATTTAGCTTTATGTACTATTGGAATTTGTAATCACACCCCTACTTACATAAGAAGCATATGTTAAAAATGATTTTACATCAAAAAATGCACACCTTCAGCAGGACTTAATGTTGGACCAGGAGCTTGGGCGTCAGGGGTAGCCCTCGGAGGAATCGGGACTTGAAATGGAAACTGTTGTCCTTGAAATTGGTAGTTATTATTAAGTAAAGGAACATTCGTTTGATTGCTTTGGATGCCCTGTAAACTCATCATATAGTAAGGAAAACATGACGATAAGTTTTGATACATTTGTGCCTGTTGTATCCATAATCTTAATGCCTGAAAATATGCCTCTCGTTCACTTGCAGGCTGATCGCCGCTAGCACCCGTGACACCATCTTGCTCCGTTAAATTCTGTCGTTCTGTTTCAGTCATTGATGATACCAATATGTTTACTTATTTTTATAATGAAGTCGAAATTCAAATTGTGCAAAATACTTGCAAAATATTTTGAAAGATAATAAAACAGCATCAACTTTAAAACACGTCAGATAAATTTAATGGATATTTGACAATGATGTCAGGCGTCAGAAGTCACTTCACTTCACTTCACTTTATTTATAATGGCGACATCTGTGTAAATCACAATTCCGCCAATGTCACGTTCTAAGTATTCACACAGTGAGGATATATTTGATAATTTTGATAGATTTAATTTTATCTAAGCAGAGTTACCCAAAACAAAAATGACATCACAATAAATACAACACACACAGACATCTAATAATATATACAAGAGGTTAACATTTTACTACAAGGTATGAAGGGGAGAATCTTATTTATAACTTTAATTTATTAACAGAAATAAATTTCCCTAAAATTTTGACGATCGAGCTGGATGGGAGGGAAAGTAGGGAGTTAAGGTTACATGGACGAGGGAAATCTGGAGAAAGATAGTCAAATAACGAGTCATTAATTAAAGAACAGTTAAAAAATATATGGTCTGTCGAGCCCTCGTCCATACCACACTCACAGAGAGAACTGTCTTTAATTTTAATTTTGGCTAGATGAACAGGAGTACAAGCGTGCCCTATACGAAGACGGCAGATTATAGACGTGACCTTTTTGTTTAAAAACTTATATTTAAAAAACCACGGCGAAGAAGGGATTGAATACTGAATATTAGCATAGTGCCTGCCAGTTTTTTCTTTAGAAGATTGCCAATCAATAGTCCAGGATTTTAAAAGGTGGGAGTACGCAAGAGCTGATAGGTCATGGGCCGAGATGTTGGGATGCTGACAAGATCCGCAGAAAATAGCACCTTTTGCACAAGAGTCAGCAGTTTCATTACCCGCTATACCACAATGACTAGGTATCCACAAAAGTACAAAATGAATATCTTTTTTACTACACCTAAACAAAGCTTCTCTTATTTTTAGAATCGTATTATGTTTTTTTTTAGACCTGAATGGATTGGAAAGAATTGCCTGTAAACAGCTGCGAGAATCGGAAAAAATTGTAACTTTATTTAGGTTGTGGGACTCAGCATACAAAACCGCTTCTAGGATTGCAAAAGCTTCACCTGAAAAAACGGAGGTCAATGGAGGAAGTTTAAAGCTCAATACTGTTTTGAATGAAGGGACCCATACAGCCGCACCGATGCACTCATTATTGGGAATCTTGGAAGCATCAGTATACATCAGTAACCAACCCTGCCAGTCTTTTGAAATTTTTTCCAGAAAACAAGTGGAAGCTTGGGTGGATTTTTTTTCAATTCCAAAGTTTAAAATTATTTTAGGATCAAAAATGAGGGATTCATAACTATTTAAAAACAAGGGATTACTAGAGAAACTTTCAACAGGATTAGGAAGACGAGAAAGTTTATTAAAACTGAGTAACAGGCATGGAACATTACCTGTACTAGATGGCATCGTGAGATTAGATAAGCGACGTAATTTGGACAAGATGGAATGTGAGGAGTATTGAAGGACTTTGATGAAGAAGCGGTCACTTAAAAATTGTCTACGTAAATACAGGGGGGGGTCAACACATTCTATTTGGAGAGCATTGATGGGAGAGGACTTCATAGCACCAAGGATGATGCGTAAAGATTTCGATTGAATTTTGGAAATTTTATCAAGGGCTTGCTTGTTGCCAGGATCTAAAAGGAAGGTGCCATAATCAAAATGACTTCGTACCACAGCATTGTATAAAAGCTTTTGCGAGTAGGGGTGCGCTCCCCACCTCACACCACACCAGATAATGAACGGAGAACATTAACACCCTTCTCACTTTTTTTAATCACATGGTTAAAATGAGGAACACCGTTTAACTTTGAGTCTAAAATAAGGCCTAAAAATTTTACTTGCTTACAACACGATACCAAGGACCCTTTATATGAAATGTTGTACAGAAGAGGACTCAAAACAGAACCTTGAGGTAAGCCCCTCCAAATAGATCTAGGAGACAGCTCCGTATTTTGAGATCTTATAATAATATAACGATTCGAAACTGCATTGCAAACAAAACGTACCAACTTCTCAGGAATACTCAGCTGAAGAATTTTTTGCCTGAGCACCGGAATCAGCACGTGGTCATACGCAGATGCGATATCCAAGAAAACACCCACCAGGAACTGTTTCTTTTTAAAAGCAATGCGAATGTCGGTCGTTATTATACTTAGGCTATCCATCGTACTTAAGCCTTTCCTGAAACCAAACTGGGATTTTGCAAAGATATTGTTACTTTCACAAAACCATTCTAAACGAATTTTAATCAAATGTTCCATAATTTTTAAAAGGGTAGAAGACAAAGCAATAGGTCTGTATGAAGAGAAATCTGATGGATCTTTGCCAGGTTTTAGAAGCGGAATGACGATTTGTCTGTTCCACGATTCAGGAATAATTCCAAGATCGAAAAAACAGTTTACTAAATCTAGAAAGTACCTCTTAGTGCCTAATGAAGAATTTATGAGGAATGAGTAAGGGATTCCATCTTCTCCAGGGGAAGAGTCAGAGAGACCATTTAATGCTTTGTTAAGTTCTTCCAAGGAGAATTGACAATCTAGACTGTTTGAAGAGGGGATGTAAGAATTATACTTATAAGGAAGACAATCATAAAAAGGGACTGATGGAGGAGCCAATTTGTCGGCAAAGGAGGTAATCCAGCTAGACGGATCATTAAATGGGACATCATAAGAATTGAGGGAACAACGGAATCTTCTGATCTGCCTCCAAACAACAGACGAAGGGGTACCAGGGCACATGCTCTCACAGAACTTATGCCAACCAAGACGTTTCTTATTATTTAGAAGTCTGCGAGCAGCTGCAGAAGCTTGTTGGTAGACTAAAAAATTTTCCAAGGTCATGCAAAGACTGTATGACCTTTCTGCCGTTTTTCTTTTTCGAATCATCTCAGTACATTCG
Source organism: Pieris melete (assembly GCA_963693345.1). Lineage (NCBI taxonomy): Eukaryota > Metazoa > Arthropoda > Insecta > Lepidoptera > Pieridae > Pieris > Pieris melete. The sequence goes on along the minus strand of CAVNZK010000039.1, from coordinate 4,298 downwards.
GAATCCCACCAAGGAGGAGAAATTTTCCTTTGTGTAGAAGATTTGAGTGGAATATGTAAACTGGCAGATGAGGTGAGGGAGTTGACAAAATCATTGTATGAAGATAGGCAGTTTTCAGCAGAGACTGCGGGGAGCGCAGCTATCTTAGAGTCAATAGAAGATGAAAAGTCTGACCAATTGGCCTGATTCAGTTTAAATTTTAAAAGAGGGGAAGGGCGAGTAACGCTCCTTAAATTGGTTGGGAGATCAATTAAAATGGGGAAGTGGTCACTCCCACAAGTGCTCTTAAAAACACGCCAGGATAGAAAAGGGAAAAGATCAGGAGAACAAAGTGATAAATCCACTGCGTTAGCGGGATTCTGAGATGGAAGACTCCTTCTCGTAGGACAACCATTATTCAAGACACTTATGTTTATATCATCGAGTAAATCTAGTAGAAGGGACCCAAAAGAATCTGAGGAATGACAACCCCAAGAAACATGGTGGGCATTGAAATCACCCAACATGATAACAGGAGGAGGAACCGAAAGGATAATAGAACGTATATCAGAAATGAGGTCGAAATGGGGGTGGGGAATATAAACAGAAATAAACGAGATATTAAAAGCTCTCATATCAACAGCATTAATACCATCACAATGAGGAAGAGATAATGCGTGGAAGGTGAGGGATCGGCTGACCAAAAAGGCACAGCCAGCATAACCATCATCCCTGTCATCTCGGAGACACCGGTACCCAGAAACCCTAAAGCGGGAACCCGGCAATAACCAAGTCTCCGAAATGGCTAGAATAGATGGAGCGAATTTATTGATAAGAAAGGTTAATTCTGCTTTTTTACTGCGAATACTGTTACAGTTCCACTGAATTACCAGATTCGCCATTTTTGGTGACGAATGAGTGGAGCAAATTAATTTTTTGGGCAACGTGGGACGGTATGGGGATGTCATCATACTTGGATAGCATATTACAAATGACTGCCCATAAGCAGTCAAGAAGATTTTCATTTGGGGAGACTTCATTGTTGATAAGGGAAGGGGAGCTTACGGCACAACCATTGGGTAAAGAGGAGGGTAAATTGGAAGTAATGGCCTCATGGGCCGCCTTATCAAAGGATTTTCCTAATGTTGGTCTAGAGCGAGGAGGGAGAAATACAGTTTTCCTGTAAGATGTAGTCTGACGGGAAACTTGGGAAGGTAAAGTAATGGGCTGGGATAAAGAGGAGGGGGTCGTTTTTACGGAATCTGCAAAAGTTTTGCCACTGATAGGTCTAAACCGAGCCGATGCTTCGAGATAAGAAATGCTCTCTTGAGACATACAACTCTTAATATTTTTTCGTCGATTATGTTCAGGGCAAGCTTTGTTGGTCGCAAAGTGTGAGGCAGTACAAAATAAACATAATGACTCTGTTTCAGGGATATTACACTCATCACCAGAATGGGCTAGACTACAACGAAAACACCTAGGCTTCGATCGGCATTGTGACTTTACGTGACCAAACCTACAACAGTTAAGGCACTGAATTGTAGGGAGTTGATACGTTTCAACGTGGAGGGAACTATGACAAGAGAATATTCTCTCAGGAAGGATTTGACCTTGAAAAGTTAGAACAACGGTTTGTGTTGGGATCCAATTAATTTGACCATCGGAGTTCGTCTTGCGGTTTAGGCGTCTGGCCTTGAGGACTATACCTGTACCTTCGGGAATTTCCAAAGTTTCGACAAATTCCTGCATTGTCCAATCAGCTGGGACACCTCTCACAAGGCCCATACGGGAAACATTATAGTTAGGAATCGTAACAGAATAGTTGCTGGAAGGTACAATGGGATTAGACACAAAATTATTCGCATCTAAGCCCGACTTAAACTCAACAGATATTCTATTACGTCCCACTCTCTTAACACCGTCTCGAACAATGTTGGGTATTTTATTTTTTACCAAGAAGTGACCAAATTTAATTGGGCGGATTGATGTACCAGCGGATGGGTCAGATTCAGGGCAAGAAACATGGACTAAAAAAGGGCCCTTGTCATTGACAAGGTATGACTTGGGAGAGCCAGTGAGAGATGGATGGGAGTAAAACCCTGGGTTGACGTCATCGACAGATGACCGGACATCAGTCATTGGTTTTTTGGAAGGTTCCACCAAAGATTCATTGACAGTATCAAGTCTGCGCTTGACACCAGGTTGGGGCAACAGTGGGGTGGATAAATCCATTGATTCCACCGGAGAAGAGACCCTATCCGGAGGATCAGGGGGGTCTGGAGGGCGTTTCTCCATTATAGACTACCAAAAATATAACAAGAAAAAGGGAGAAATATAACAAATAAATAACAATAACTTACGTAATTAGTTGATGTTATTAATTAACCACCACCAATAGGATAAGTCAACTTATATTCATTAAACTACGAGAAAAAATAGAAAATACTAAATAATGATATCCGAAACACGTGTAAACACTTATACCCGCAACGACGGAATCCAACTTTGAAGACTAAACAGAGACGAAAGTGAAGTTAAAATTTAAAATGCCAATTGTCAGTCATTAACTTTTAGTTAACATCAAATTTATTTCGAGTGCACTCTATTTGCTACTGCTGATTGCTGAATCTGTGAGTTTGGATTTGATAGGTAAATTACGATGATGTTTACAGTTGACAGACACGAGAAAGGTTTATATTTTGCGTAGACGTTCTATACTCTATCTACGATATTTTGCAATATTAGTATTAGAATTTTGATGTCCATTCTCTGTAGATATGTGGGGGTCTAGCCATATTGGTGTCGAAAAGTATTCTACATACACTACCGCTTTTGCGTAATTGTACTGTCGAAAACGCTTCGTTCGTAGCCAAGAGGCATGTCGATACATTACCGCAAAGTCGACAGCGTAGATGCGAGCTGCTGTTCGTAGCACCTTATTCCGTCATATTGTCTCTGGGTTAAATGTATTCCTAATGTCACTTTTATAAACAAATAAAAGATAAAACTACATAAGGTATTGTAAATTTGCAATAATTGCAAATTCCAATTATTGGAAGCTGCAAAAGGGACATTGGAATGTCAGCAAGGTCGGAACAATTTTCGATTTAAGTGGAATTTACGGAAGATGCAAAGTGAATATATGAATTTTAATTGCATGTTTAAATCAATTATGGTTTGTTTCATGTTTTCTCAGAAATTTAAGGCTACAAATAAATACAATATATTGAAATTGCATAATTGCGATATATAATAATTAGTAGTACTCATACTTTGATATTTTTAGGATTTGACCTCACAACTTATCTGCAAAATAAAGAAGCAAAATGTTTTGTTACCGCTTAGAAGAAACAATAGAAATAGTACTGTGGATTGATAAATAAAGAGTGAAAATAATAATGACTAGAAGTTGATAAATTCCAAGGAATTAAAAAAACCATAGAAAAAAAACGTAGACTAGTGTGAACACTGAAATTAGAGTTTGATTTAAGCTTTAATTAGGTTTGGTGTTTGTGCTTGAACAATCTTTATGTCAATTTGAAAGCAGATTTATATATCAGTATAGATTTTATTAGTGATTTGCTACTAGTTGGAATTGTCTCTGTTTATGTTAAACAAACAATTTCAGTATAAGTTAGAGTCATAAAGGTTGATTGTTTATAATAAATTTATACTTTTAGAAAGTGAGAATTGCAAAGCAGCAAGTACTATGAAATGAAAAGAGGGATTAACAAATATTATAAAATAGAAACTTAGTCTGGTATGAAATTATAACCCTTAATCAACCTTTGATTCCATATTGATGCTCTAACATCTTAGATATAAATTTAAGTTTGATGCTGATTTTATTAAGTTAATATTTATGTCAATTAACTTTTGGTTACATCAGTGATTTGCTACTAGTTAATATGTAAATGCAAAAATCTGTTAAGTAAGAAATGAATAAATGTTATGTATTTGTCAGTTTTATTTTTGGTAATTTACCTATGTCTTCTTTAGTAGGAAAAGCCATTAGAGTGGTTAACAATATTAGTTTATTTTACAAGAATATACAGATAATGCATATATGAATGACCCGTACCTACTAATAGTTAGGTATATTAAACAAACGGGTAGCAAAATAAAAATGTTTCAGTTATGGTTATTTTTTATTAAAATAAGGCACCAAATATCTTCCTTAACATAATTCAGTCTACATAGAAAAATAAGCATATGTAACAACTTATTAAACAATACAGACATTACTACTGAACACACACAGGTGCACCAAATTCAATGCATTACTACCTAATGTAGATGTATTCATATTTATATAT